>JARHVA010004687.1:285000-347500 GCA_037957365.1 Torreya grandis
CATTATTATGGGATAGTTTTATTTTTTTATTAGATAAGGGTAATAGATGAGTTAAGGGTCCCATGCCCATTACATGATTTATTTCTCAAGAGTGATATATTTCATGATTTAAAGATAGACGTCTGACCACATCCAAGGAAGATCAACCCTAAGAAACCCTTTCTGATTCAATGACTTGGATTTTTTCTTCTTTGTGCTATCAAAAATACTAAACAGTTCATATTTTATTTTTTTTGTCTTTGAAAGCTTTTACACCATTGCATTCCATACCTATAATGTCATTGATGATTTCATTAGTGACAATGATTTTTAAACCATGCATACAAACCTCCCTTTCATTCCATCCCCTTGTAAAATATCAAAACATTACTGCATCATGGCTGACTAACCTTTACATGAAAGTTTTAAGCCCTCCCTTTACCATATTTATCCATATATATTGGATGGGTTTATTACTAGGGGAATAAGCCTTAATTTGTATACTTCCATCTACTGAGAAAAAATAATATTTTTTTATTTATTGCTTAAATCAACAAAACTTGTAACACTATGATAAGTTTGACTATAAAAATCTTATGAAAACTGTTGGCCATTTTGTCCCACAAACCAAGTTTATGTCCAGATAAACAAGGTTTTGAATGGAGGAGGTGGTCTAAGGAACTCAATTTTCTCACAAGGCTTTTAAGACATTTTGAGTTCACTTGAAGAGTAAATTTCCACTATTTAGGGATAGGACCAGATTTGCATAGCCCCCATGGGATGCCAAGAATGTTTGGAATGGCTTAGAAGTGCCTAGGATCCTTTTGCTTATTCATGGTGTTCTTTGAGACACTTGGGCCTAGTGGCATAAATTCTGAGTGGAAACTTTGTTGACATCATAGTTTCCACGTGTGGACAAGTCAGGAAGAAATGGTCACATGGGTTTGTTCACATTGGTCCCAAGTTGTTATGCACCAAGTTTGAAGTCCTTCACTAAAGCATAAATAGATTTATACATGTGCAAAGTTGAGCTCCTAGGCATTTTTGCTAGGTTTCCCATAATTAGTCATTTGAACTCGATTGTCACTAGGACATCATGCAAGAGCAAGTAGAACAACCAACTTGTGAATTTAGTATCTCACTAAAAAATCATTATGAAACTAATAAATCAAGTGCAAATGTAGATTTACATGCCAAGATCATCTTTAAAAAAATTTAGACTCATGCGAGCTTTTTGGCTCAATATATAAATCTTCAAAGATAAACCTATGCAGTAAGAGGTTCGTACGAACATCAAGTTTAAGCTCAAACAAGATAGGTTATTTTGAGATTAAATTTGATGGTCATGTGAACATTAAAATACATCCTACAAATTGTCAAATTTAAGACCATGAACTAGCTGTTGGCTTTAAAATAGTGGGTCCCAATAAGATCAATGGTCCTCGCTCAATTGTCATCTCAATCTAACAATGTGAGATGAGTCAAAAAGTCAAAGAGGTCAAGGGGTTGAAACATGGCACAAACACATGAAGTTACAGATTGATAACAAGATCCAAAAGATTAACACACATTTAACACATGGTAAAAGTGGAGACAAGGTTGACAATTCAAAGGTAGATCTGAGGGCTTGTGTTTATTCATATCTAGATGATATGACAAAGTGAATGAGATTTAATTTGTCAATGAGCCAAGTGAGATTTTGATAGCCAATTAAAATGAATGTAAGCTGAGTTTTTTTATGGGGGTTTCGAATCCATTTTTTACCATGAAAAGAAAGACTTTACAGGGTCTTCTCGATGACATTAAGGCTCATTCAAATGCCACGAAGTATCCAACTAATGCAATCAAGTATGAGGAACATAAATAACCACCATTGAGGCTGAATATTGATCTTTGTTTTGACAATTTGTACCCTATAGGGTTCTTTCTTGTGACTAGTTCATCATTTCTAAAGAAGGATCCATAAATAATGAGCTCTTGGCTCCTACAAAGATAAACTGGGTCTATTTGGACCCAATGGAGTCTAAAAGGTGATAAATTATCCATGGGTCTATTTTAATATAAATAATATAGGGAAAACCAATGTCCATAGATTAGATTTCCATCTATAGTTAGGACCTGTGATTTAAATATGGAAATGGGTGAATATGTAATAAATGCAAAGGTTTTCATCATCAATAAATTAAGTACTCCACTGCCCAAAAAATGGCATGATTGTTACTATCACGACTTGAGGATTTGATCCTCATAATCATGGCAAGTGGACTTAGGTCTTGAAGTGGTGAGCTAGTATTTAGAGAGGTAGTTAGGGGATTTTTATTCTGATCAAATAGGCCTTGTTCATCATGTAACAAACCCGTGTCTCTAGTGAAGCACTCTCAGTCAATAAGAAGATCTTGAGGATTAGTGGGACAACAATAGGTCTATTTGTTGATCAAGACACGCATGTAAAATATAATCAAAGGCTGCCACCTCACTCCTTGATCTAGAGGGCTTTCTTCTACTCTTTGAATGCTAAAATCCCCTCTCTCTTGCTTCCATTTTGCTATAAGTATTACCTTCGATCTATTATTTTAGATCCCTCTCTTGGGCATGACTAGACTCTACCAAGATTGAGCCTTGTAACCTCTTGAGATAAATAATATGACTATTTTTAGATTTCATGATATTAGACCACTGTGTTCATGTTAGTTCTGATTTGTATAAGTGGTAGAGCCTTGTCCCTTGCCAAGTCCTGATCTCACATAGCTGGTCAATTATCTAGTTATGTAGGTTATGTTTAGTGTTTGATGTCATTTGACTAAAGCCAATAGTGGAAATGTTGACTAGATTAGTACCTTGAAATAGGCCTCTCCATCATCTCCCTTAGGTTTCACTCACTTGATGAACCTTTTCATGAAATGTTGATGCATGATAGGAATTTGGAGTCATTGATCCTATTGTTTGTTTCTATCTCACTAGTGTTTTAGAGGCTCAAGTATGAGAGGATGGACAATCTTCATGGTGCATCACCACAAGTTAGAATAGGTTTTACTTTTACAACTCTTTCTCCTTTTTCATCCCAACTATTTTTAGGTTTTAGAAGCAAAGGTCCAAAATGATGCATCAAAGGAGCTAGCCTTATTAAAAATCCTAGAGGTTTGGTTTGGATATAGACAACCCATAGCCTTAGACCATTCCCATGTTAGTCTAGGTTTAGAAGCAGGACTTAAACACTCCTCCTTTCTGCTAGGGTGTAATTTGGAGTGCTAGTAGTTATGGCACACTTGATGGGACTAATTTCAAGTTCCTTAAAGCATACTCTAGAGGAATTGGAGGGTATTTAGAAGCTAAAGACATTAGTAGCATCATCTTCAAACATCTTTGTAAGAGTCAAGAATCTTTAGGAGGTTTGTAATCATCCTCAAGTTTAGAGGTACCATTGGTTTCATGGTTTCAAAGGTAAGAACGTTTTGTCATGATTTTGGTTCAATTCAAATATTGCATAACAAGCCATGGCATCCTAGGAGGAATATTTTTGCTATCCATCCCCATATCCACCTTACCAGAGCTCATATGACCCATATAATCCACATCCTCCATATTACCAAGATCATCTACCATACTTTCAGCCCCCTTCACCTCCATGGCAACCCCCTCATTCTCATGACAAACCCTATTATCAACCTTCTTCCCCTTGTAATCCACCTACACTAAACAATGACTACCTGCACTCAGAGATTGAGAGACTAAGAAAATAAAGACATGGGTTGAAAGAGAGCCTTAGATAATAGAAAAGGGGAGAATTCCAAACTTTTATCCCTCACCAAAAAACTCTTATAAACCAACCACAATCAGCTAAATTGGTTACCCCATCTCCCTTTCTTGCTTCCTTAGTCATAGGATATTTTTTGGTCCATAATTGTTTACTTAATGACAAGGAAAATCTCTCTATTATCTCTAAATTAGTAGAAGATACTTTGAATCTAACGTATAAACCTATACCTAACATTATTTTACAATGGAATGGGTCTCCCATGAAAGTATTTGGTGTTGTTAGAAGCCTCCAACTTACTTTTCATGCCTACCCCAATATTTTAGTTGTACAACACCTTAGGGTAACATGGTGTGGAGGTGATAATCAAGTTTAATCCACTCTCTAAGTTCCATGTTTAGACTCTTCCCCCAACTTCCCAAAAGGTAGGTTTCCTTCACCTTCCTTCTCCAAAAAAATCCACTTGTGCTCAAGATCCTATACCTACCAAAGAACCTGAGGTGATACCCACATGGGAAGCATTCATGGGCCATGGATCCTAATTTCATCATACCCACCCTTGACAAGGAAGATAATAAATAAGGAGGTGTAAAGTTTGTTATTGATCTTTCATCTTCTATTACTCAAATGCCTATTCCCATTTTTCAAATCCCTCCTTAATCCCAAAATATTTCCAAGAGATCATTTAATATCCCAAGTTGGAAAGATACCCCTGTCAACATCAAGAAGCCTGAGGATGCCTACTACTCATCCATTCTCTCCTCTCTTCAATAAAAATCTAGTGATTCAAAAATAGAATATGGCCATTCAAGTATAATGGACAAACTATCCAAGTTGGTAGAGGAAGGGTCAGTCATTCAAGAGATAGAAAGTGATGTAGTTGCAGTCAAGTTTCAAGAACACCTTGGAGAGGACACTTATAGTGTATATGAATAATAAATCTAAATTAAAATCCCTATACACCCTGATGGATTAGAAGGTAAGCATGAGAATGATTTGAGTGATAAAGGGTAGATCTATTATCTTAATGATGTAGCTGAAGCAAGTGAAACACAAGTTGATCTTTTCTTAGGAGATTAATTAGATGATAGCATTCATAATAATGTTATTGCTACTGAACTCAAGAATCCATTGGAAGACCAGTGGAAACACTTGTGTCTATAATTATTGGGTGAGACTGAGTAGCTTAGTGTGGCATATTTGAGTAATGAAGATGAATGATAGGCTAATGTTTCAGATAAATAAAGTAGTGAAACTTTCAAGCTACCAATTCAAGAAGAGCTTCTGCTTGAATAGATTGATGATTTATCACACCTCTTAATTGATGAAGAATATGATCAAGCCTCAGTTGATTAAGAGCCTTGTGGTGACCTTGCCCAAGAGAAAGAGGTGGGTAGTCAACCAAATGTCTTACAGTTAGATGACATAATTAGAAAAGGGTATTATGGTTTGTATATTAACCAAGATGAGATGTCTTTTTGGGAAGACTTAAAATACTTCTAATTGATCCTAGATGCCTCACCACCACATCAATCAAATCCCAAATAAAAATATCTCATCAAGGATGTTGTGATAGTTGGCCACTTGAAGTCCAAGGAATAGAGTCAGTTGCATCCCTTGACTAATGAGGTAGACAGTGCATTTTAGATGCAGGATAAAATATTTTGGGAGGAAGATGATTGGGTTTTGGATCCATATCTTCAATCCCTACACTTGATAATGGAGATAGGATGCCCAGTTGCATCATCAAGAAGACATGAGCATCTATTTGCTCCCATATGCAAGAAAATGCCATCAAGGAGAATCAATCATGTTTTAAAGATCCATGTTGCATCAAATAAATTCTCATTTGACCTTGGGGGAATGATGTCAATATAGGTAAGTTTTGTAGAAGTTAGTTTTTTTCTTCTAAATAAGTGATTTACATCAGCTTGTAGGTTATTTTGGTTCCTTGCCTTGTTTTTCTATAGGTTAGTGGTCCTTGTGTTGTATGTTTAGGTTCCCCTTCTATTTTGTTTTTCTCTTTTTAGTCTTTATTTTGTTTCAAGATGTTAGAACAAGATTAACACATGGTTTGGGTTCTCCAAGAATAGTAGGCATGCTTCCCTATGAGTTGCCAGAAGTGTTGGCCATTTTGGCCCACAAACCAAGCTTATGTCTAGATAAACAAGGTTCTAAATGGAAGATGTGGTCTAAGGATCTCAATTTGCTCACAAGGCTTTTAAGACACTTTGAGTTCACTTAAAGTGAAAATTTTCATTTTTTAAGGATAGGACCAAATTTTCATAGCCCCCATGGGATGCCAAGAATGCTTGGAATGGCTTAGAAGTGCCTAGGATCCATTTGGTTCTTCATGGTTGTCTTTGAGACACTTGGGCCTAGTGGCACAAGTTATGAGTTGACAAGTCAGGAAGAAATGGTCACATGGGTTTATTAATGTTGGTCCCAAGTTACTATGTGCCAAGCTTGAGGTCATCTATTGAAGTGTAAATGTAGTTATACATGTGAAAAGTTGGGTTCCTAGGCATTTCTGCTACTTTTCCCATCGTCATTTGAGCTCAACCATCACTAGGACACCATAATAAGAGCAATTGGAACAACCAACTTGTACATTTATTATCTCTCTCAAGAATCATCATGTGACCAGAGGATTAATAAAAAATGTAGATCTACATGCCAAGATCATCCTAAAAAAATTTCAAACCCACGTTAGCTTTCTGGCTCAATATATAAATCTTCAAAGATGGCCTTATGTAGTAAGATGTTCGTGCAAACATCAATTTTAAGCTTGAACAAGCTAGGTCCTTTTGAACTTAAATTTGATGGTCATGTGAACGTCAATGATGGTCATGTAAACATTAAAAGATGTCCTAAAAATAGTTAACTTTAATACCATAGATTAGCCATTGGCTTTCAAATAGTGGGTCCCAATAATATCAATGGTCCTCACTCAATCGTATATCTCAATACAATATCATGAGATGAGTCAAATGGTCAAAGAGATTGAGGGGTTGACACATGACACAAGTGTGTGAAGCTATAGACTAACAATAAGATCATAAGGATTAATGCATGTTTGACATGTGGCTAAAGTGGAGACAAGGTTGATAATTCAAATGCAGATCTGAGGGCTCATGTTTATTTGTATCTAGAGGATTCGATGAAGTTAATGAGATTCAATGTGTCAATGAGCCAAGTTACCTTTTGATAGCTAATTAGAGCAAAGGTGAGCTCAAGGTTTTTGATGTGGGTCAAAAATCCATTTTCAACCATAGAAATCAAGACTTTGTAGGGTCTTCTCGATGCCATTAAGGCTCATTAAAATGCCACAGAATGGTTCAACTGATGCAATAAAGTATGAGGAACATAAGAAACTACCATTGGGGCTGAATATTGATCTTTATTTTGACAATTTTTACCATGTAGGATTCTTTCTCATGATTGGTTCACCATTTCTAAAGAAGGATCCATACATAGTGAACTCTTGTCTCCTATAGAGATTAAGTGGGTGTATTTGGACCCGATGGAGTCTAAGAGGTGATAAATGATCCATGGGTTTGTTTACTATAAATGCTAAAGGGAAAATCAATGTCCTTAAATTGGTTTTCAATCTATAGGTGGGACCTGTGAGCTAGATATGGAAATGGGTGAATATGTAATAAATGCAAAGGTGACCATCATCAATAAAGCACGTACTCTGCCACCCAAGACATGAAATGATTGTCAGTATCAAGACTTGACAATTTAATCCTCATAAGCACGACAAGTGGACTTAGGGTCCTGAGGTGGTGAGATGGTACTTGGGGAGGTAGTTAAGAGCATTTGATTCTACTCAAATAGGACTTCATCATCATGTAACAAACCCTTATCTCTAGTGGAACAATCTCAGCTAATGATAAGATCTTGAAGATTAATGGGATATCAAGAGGTATTTTTTTTATCAAGACACTCATATAAAAGACAATCAAAGGTTTCCACCTCATTCTTTGATATGGAGGGATTTCCTCCACTCTTTAAACACCAAAATTCCCTCTCTCTTGCTTCCCTTCTGCTATAAGTATAGCCTTCAAAATATTATTTTGGATCCTTCTCTTGGGCATGACTAGACTCTACCAATATTGAGCCTTGTAACCTCTTGAGATAAATAAGATGACTATTTTTAGATTTCATGATATTATACTAGTGTGTTCATGTTAGTTCTAATTTGTATAAGTGGTAGATCCTTCTCCCTTGTGAAGTCTTGATCTCACCTAGCTAGTAGATTTTCTGGTTATACAAGTTATGTTTAGTGTTTGATATCATTTAATTGAATCCAATAGTAGACATGTTGACTAGATTAGTGCCTTGAACTAGGCCTCTCCATCATCTCCCTTAGGTTTCACTCACTTGATGAACCTCTTCATGAAATGTTGATGCATGACATGCATTTGGAGTCATAGATCCCATTATTTATTTATGTCTCACTAGTGTTTTAGAGGCTCAAGTATGAGTGGATGGAAAATCTTTATGGTGAATCACCACAAGCTAGAATAGGTTTTAATTTTACAACTATTTCTCCCTTTTCACCCTAACCAGTTTTGGGTTTTAGAAGCAAAGGCCAAAAATGATACATCAAAGGAGATAAACTCGTTAAAAATCCTAGAGGTTTGGTCTAGATATAGGTAACCCATAGCCTTAGGCCATTCCCATATTATTCCACATTTGGAAGGACTTGAACACTCCTCCTTTCAACTAGGGTGTAATTGAAAAGCTAACAATTATGGAACACCTAGTGGGACCACTTTCAAGTGCCTTGAAGCATACTCTAAAGGCATTGGAGGGCATTTGGAAGCTAAAGATATCATCAAAATCATATACAAACATGTTGGTCAGAGTCAAGCATCTTTAGGAGGTTTACAATCAACCTCAAGTTCAGAGGTACCTTTGGTTTCATGGTTTAAAAGGTAAGAAGGCTTTGTCATGATTTTGGTTCAATTCACATATTGTATAACAATCCATGGCATCCTATGAGGAAGATTTCTACTCTCCACCCCCATATCCACCTTACCATAGCCCATATGACCCATATAATCCACATCCTCCATATTACCAAAATCATCTACCATACTTTCACCCCTCTTCACCTCCATGGCAACCCCCTCATTCTCATGACTAGCCCTATTATCAACCTTATACCCATTGTAATCCACCTGCACTAAATAATGACTACCTGCATTCAAAGATTGAGAGACTAATAAAAGAAAGAGATGGGTTGCATGAGAGCCTTAGACAAAAAAAGGGGGAGAATGCAAAAATATTATCCCTCACCAAAATAATCCTACAAACTAGCCAAAATTAGTGAAATTAGTTATCCCATCTCCCTTTCTTACTTCCTTGGTCGTAGGAGATTTTTTGGTCCATAATTGTTCGCTTAATGACAAGGTAAATCTCTCTATTATCTCTAAATCAATAGCAGATACTTTGAATCTAAGGTATGAACTTTTAAATAACATTATTTTACAATGGAATGGGTCTCCCATGAAAGTATTTAGTGTTGATAGAAGCCTCCAACTTAATTTTCATGCCTACCCCAATCTTTCAGTTGTACAACAACTTATGGTAATAAATATGTTGCCTCATCATGCCTTATTTTTTTGTAGTGACTTCATGACTAAGGTTGGAGGGTAAATTTTCAAAGACTTGTCTCATATGGTGTGCAAGCTTGAACATGGTGTGGAGGTGAAATTCAAGTCTGAGCCACTCTCTAAGTTCCATGTTCAGCCTCTTCCCCTAACCTCCCAAAAGATAGATTTATTTCACCTTCTTTCTCTAAAATAATCCACTTGTGCTCAAGATCCTATACCTTCCAAAGAGCCTGAGGTGATACCCATGTGGAAGCCTTTGTGGGTCATGAATCCTAGTTTCATCATGCCCACCCTTGATAAGGAAGATAAAAAATAAAGAGAAGGTGTAAATTTTGTTATTGATCCTTCATTTGCTATTACTCAAACACATATTCCCCCTTTTCACATCCCTCCTCAATCCCAAAATCTTTCCCAGAGACCATTTAAGATCCCTAGTCGGAAAGATACCCTTGACAACATCAAGCAGTCTGATGATGCCTACTGCCCTCCCACTCTCTCCTATCTTCAAGAATAATCAAGTGCTTCAAAGACATAATATGACCATTTAAGTATAATGGATAAAATTTCCAATTTGGTGGAAGAAGGATCAGTCATTCACGAGATTGATAGTGATGTAGTTATAGTTGAGTGTCAAGAACACCTTGGAGAGGACACTTATAGTGTTTATGAAGAAGAAATCCAAATTGGAACCCCTTACAATGTCTTAATGATGCAGATAAAGCAAGTGTAACACAAGCTGATCTTTTCCTAGAAGTTCAATTAGATGGGAGCATTCAAGTAATAATATTGATACTGAATTAAAGAATCCATTGGAAGACCAGTGGCAACACTTGTGTCTAGAATTCTTGGGTGAGATTGAACAACTTAGTGTGGTAGATATGAGTAATGAAGTTGAACAATAGGCTAACATTTCAGATAAAGAAAGCATTGCAACTTTAGAGCTACAAATTTGAGAAGAGCTTATACTTGAGTGGATTGATGATTTATCGCCCTGCTCTATTGATGAAGAAGATGAGCAAGCCTCAACTGATCAAGAGCCTTATGATGACCTTGTCCAAGAGAAAGAGGTGGGTATTAAGACAAATGTCTTACAAGTAGATGACAAAAGTAGAAAGGGGTCTTGTGGTTTATACATTGATTAAGATGAGATGTCATTTTGGGAAGACTAAGAATACTTCTACCTAAAACTAAATGCCTCACCACTACATCAATCAAATATCTAAGAAAAATAGCTCATCAAAGATGTTGTGATAGTTGGCCACTTGAAGTCCAAGGAACAAAGTCAGTTTCAGCCCTTGACTAATGAGATAGAGAGAGAATTTTTTATGCAAGAAGGAAAAGTTTGGGAGGAAGATGATTGGGTCTTGGATACATATCTTCAATCCTTATACCTAAGAATGGAGATAGGAGGCCCAATTACATCATAATTCTTGAGTATCCATTTGATCCTATCTGCAAAAAGATGCCATTAAGGAGAACCAATCATGTTTCAAAGATCCATGCTACATCAAATAAATTACCATTTAATCTTGGGGGAATGAACTCAATATATGTTAGTTTTGTCGTAGTTAGTTTTTTTCTTCCAAATAAGTGCTTTGCATAGGCTTGTAGGTTGTTTTCGTTCTTTCCCTTTTTGTTTTGTAGGTTAGTGGTCCTTGTGTTAGTAGTTTAGGTTCCCCTTCTATTTTGTTTTGTTCCTTTTGGTCCTTATTTTGTTTCAAGAGGTTAGAACAAGATTGGCACATGGTCTAGGTTATCTAAACATAGTAGGCATGCTTCCTTATTAGTCACTAGAAGCATTGGCTATTTTAGCCCACAAACCAAGCTTATGTCTAGATAAACAAGTTTTTGAATGGAAGAGGTGGTCTAAGGATCTCAATTCGCTCACAAGGCTTTTAAGACACTTTGAGTTCACTTAAAGTGTAAATTGCCATTTTTAAAATATAGAACTAGATTTGCATAGCCCCCATGAGATGCTAAGAATACTTTGAATGGATTAGAAGTGCTTGGGCCTAGTGGCATAAATTTTGAGTGGACACTTTTCTGACATCATATTTACCATGTGTGTATAAGTTAGGAAGAAATGGTCACATCGGTTTGTTCACGTTGGTCCCAAGTTTCTTTGCACAAAGTTTGAATTCCTTCACTGAAGCACAAATAGAGTTATACATGTGTAAATTTGGGTTCTCAAGAATTTTTGATAGGTTTCCCATACTTAGTCATTTAATCCATATCGTCACCAGGATGTCATGCAAGAGCAAGTGTAACAACTAACTTGTACATTTAGTATCTCACTCAAGAATCATCATGTGACTAGTGGATCAAGTGAAAATGCAAATTTACATGCCAGGATCATCCTGAAAAAAATTTAGACCTACGTGAGCTTTTTAGTTCAAGATATAAATCTTTAAAGATGGACCTCTATAGTAAAACATTTGCATAAATGTTGAGTTTAAGCTCAAACAAGCTAGGTCCTTTTGATATTAAATTTGATGATCGTATGAATGTCAATGATGGTCATGTGAACATTAAATAATGTCCCATAAACTATCAAATTTTAAACAATGCACTAGCCATTGGATTTCAAATAGTAGGTCCCAGTAAGATCAATGGTCCTCACTTGATTGTACATTTCAATCCAACAACATGAGATGAGTCAAATAGTCAGAGAACTCAAGGGGTCGACACATGCCATAAGCACATAAAGTTACAAACTGACAGCAAGATCTTAAGTATTAATGTGCATTTGACACATGGTGAAAGTGAAGACAAGTTTGATAATTCAAAGGTGGATCTGAGGGCTCACGATTATTCATATCTAGAGGATCCAATGGAGTGAATGAGAGTCAATGTGTCAACAAGCCAAGTTTGATTTTGATAGTTGATTAGAGAGAAGGTGAGCCCAGGGTTTTTGATGGGGGTCAAGAATCCATTTTTACCATGAAAATCAAGACTTTACAGGGTCTTACCGATGGCATTAAGGCTCGTTCAAATGCCATAGAGAAATCTAGTTGATGCAATGAAGTATAAGGAACATAAAGAACCACCATTGGGGTTGAATATTGATATCTCTTTTGACAAATTGTACCATGCAGGGTTCTTTCTCATGATTGGTTCACCATTTCTAAAGAAGTATCCATAGATAGTGAACTCTTATCGCTTACAAAGATAAAGTGTGTCTATTTGGACCCAATGGAGTCTATAAGGTGTTAAATGATCCATGGGTCTATTTTAATATAAAGACTATAGGGAAAACTAATGTCTTTAGATTGGTTTTCCATTTATAGGTGGGACTTATTATCCAAATATGGAAATGGGTAAATATGTAATAAAAGCAAAGGTGCCCGTCATCAACAAAGTAGGTACTCTGCCGACCAAGACACAACATGAGTGTAAGTATCAAGACTAAAGGATTTGATCCTCATAACCATGGTAAGTGGATTTAGGGTTCTAAAATAGTGAGATGGTATTTGGAGAGGTAGTTAGGGGCATTTGATTAAAACACCCTTATCTCGAGTAAAACACTCTTAGCCAATGAGAGGAGCTCGAGGATCAGTGGGATAGCAAGAGGTCTATTTGTTGATCAAGACACACATGTAAAAGACAATCAAAGGTTTCCACCTCACTTCATGATTTGGAGGGCTTTCCTCCACTCTTTGAATACCACCCTCTCTCTTGCTTCCCTTATGCTATAAGTATAGCCTTCAAGCTATTATTTTGGATCCTTCTCTTGGCCATGACTAGACTCTGCCAAGATTGAGCCTTGTAACTTCTTGAGATAAATAAGATGATTGTTTTTAGATTTCATGATATTAGAATAGTGTGTTTGTGTTAGTTATGATTTGTATAAGTGGTAGAGCCTTCTCCCTTGCCAAGTCTTGATCTCACCTAGGTGGTAGATTGTCTGGTTATATAGGTTATGTTTAGTGTTTTATGTCATTTTACTAAAGCCAATAGTGGACATGTTGATTGGATTAGTGCCTTGAACTAGGCCTCTCCATCATATCCCTTAGGTTTCACTCACTTGATGAACCTCTTCATGAAATGTTGATGCATGGCAGGCATTTGGAGTCATATATCCTATTATTTATTTCTATCTCGTTCATTTTTAGAGGCTCAAGTATAGTGTATGGGTAATCTTTATGGTTTATCACCACAAGTTAGAATAGGTTTTACTTTTGTAACTCCTTTTTCACCCCAACTAGTTTTAGGTTTTAGAAGCAAAGGTCTAAAATGATGCATCAAAGGAGATAGCCTGATTAAAAATACTAGAGGTTTGGTCTAGATATAGGAAACCCACATCCTTAGACCATTCCCATGTTAGTCCATATTTGGAAGCAGGACCTAAACACTCCTCCTTTCAGCTAGGGTGCAACCTAGAGTGCTAACAGAAACTATCTAAAATTACAATGAGGCAAAGTACCCTAATGTAACTTATCTATACTGATAATCACTTCATATTATAATGATGAGAATAGATAAGGTTTTTGATAACTTTATGCTGCTAATTCCATGGCTACTATTAATAATACACATACATCCCATAAAACTCTCTAAAATTATAGACCAGTGACTTCTCAACCTCTGCAAGTTTATATATAATTCAATGCAAAATAGAATTATGTTTAACTCGGTTATTGATTCCCATTTTCTTATGTTCACCAATAAAAAAATGATATAATCTTTGATCTCTATTAGATACATGGCTAAGACTTATGTCACATACAAAACATATATTAGATTTTGAGGCATTTCTTATAGAGTTTGGATTTAGAAGTTGAATGAGGCATTGATCAATGCATCAAAAAATATGACATTTGGTTTATGTCTAAAAAAATTAATATTTTCATGTTTTTGAATAAAATAAATATATCATCAAGATAAAATTCTTGTTGGTTAATTATTGTTTTCAATTCCATATGGCTATGATAAATAAAAGTAATGACACATTATTTAAATTACAAAACAAATTCAATACTCATGCAAAGATACATATTTATTTATTTCTATTTCTCGATTAAAAAATAATTCAAAATAAATGATTTGTTATTGGTCATAAAAAATTGCTTACCACAGTTGAGATTGTGTTCTTTGTTTTATTGAATAAATTTTGGTTGATACACTTTATTATATACTTTAAGGTAATTTTTTTAAAACATTAGTAATATTTAATTCCTTTCTAAATTTTATTTCACTAGTTGAAAATCTTCGCATATGATAGGAATGTCATCTTTTTGATGCGACGAAGAATCTATCCTTTGTCCATGATAATATTACTACTGTTATAATCAAACAAATGCAATAATAATTTATTATTTTCTTCTTCTATAGTGCCACAACACCATCATATTCTACAATGCTAGTAGTAACCACTGGACCAACACCTAGCCTAGTGACTAGTGGCCCTGGAGGACCAACACCAGGACAAGTACCAGGAGGACAAACATGCCAAGCACCAACTGCTCTTCATCCTTAGAGATATTACAAGATGGTCATGCACTTGATATAATATCAAGGTGTGGAGAATACCATATAACATGTGCTCAAGTGTGAATTATAATGGCATGCTTAGGGAATAACCTAGTCTGAGCACAAGGCAACCCAGTTCATGACAACCTTGTTTGATTTCACCCATACTTGGTATAGGAAATTTGATCCTAACTAGGCTATGGTTGATTGTGACACCTTGAAGGAATCCTTCCTAAAGGAGTCTGATATCCCTAATTTTGAGTATTAGAGTATTTTCGCTCTCAAGGAATTCAACTAGGGATTATCAAAGAGTGTGCACTTATATGACACTAGATTCAAGATGCTCATTTCTAATATCCCTTATGATATTCACCCCTCCTAGAATTTTTAATGATTCATTGGAGGACTGTTATTGCCTTTCAAAAGGGAACTATCCATGAAAATATTTGTAGACCCTCAGGAAGTGCTTGAAGCCATGCTCAGGGTTGAGGTGGTTGGGAGCACTGATACAAGCATTATCCCATTCATAGAGGTGTAGATTACATCTATGGCCTATCAACTATAGAAGTTGACTGCTATCTCATCACAAGATGCTCAAAGTGGGTTGTGGTGCACTGAGTGTGAGACGGAGAGGCATAATAGAAATAACTACCCTCAGAGGAACGTACACACACTACTTCTTAATTGTGAATTTTTTCATGAGGTGTATGATGTTCAAAACTACCCCTTGTTGTAACACACCAATAGGTTAGCATAACCATCTACTATAATTTGTGTGACACCTATACTCATAAGACATTTGACTATTGAGTAATCAATGAAATACACTAAAACATGGAGAGAGGTGCATGACAGGCAACTAAAATAGCCAAAGGGTAGGCAAACCAAGGAAATGATGGTTATAGCCAACATAATACTAGATATGGGAACCAAAGAGGTGATATAGGGTGAGGAAGAGGATGCGACAGAGGAATATTCCCACTATGATCATGCTACAAGTGTAGGTTGACCAAGCACTATCAACATGATTACACGATGCATCTAATGTGTGGGTATTATCGAGGACTGCATGTAGTTAAGGAGTGCTTTGAATTATATAAAAATCTAACCCAAGATGAAATGGGCACCAATAGGGGCATAGGTATGATCAGGCACAAGCCTAAAGATATGAAATGGGATCTAAAGGCATAGCCAACATGCACAGATTCAATAAAAGTGAAGGCAACCACATGGAGTGGGTTCACCACTTAGCCTCCAACTATGCAAACACGAGAGTTGTGCCTAAAATATAGTGAGCCAAGTTGTACCAAGCACATAACATGGCTTGATCTAAAATTTATGCCCTAACCTGACCCTATGCATCAAAATGACATCCTACAACAAGTCATGAGTGTAATACAAAATTTTTAGAGAGAACTCCAACTAGCCAAAGATCTAGAAGTGTAAGCTACCACCTCATATAGAAAGTAAGATAGCTAGGAGGCTAAAGTACTAGAGCTAATAGAGATCCTACACCTCCTACAAATGGATGGGATGTTTCCCCTATTAAAATTTTTTATCTTAGAGCATGCATGGAGAAATCCAAATGAATTTGTTGAGCCCCATACAATTGAAGTTGTTACACTGCACATGGAGTGGGTGTGTGAAGTAAGGCATACTCAGAACATAGATTATGAACAAGAGCTGTTAGTAAATGCCATCATCAATTTATGGTCTATATGTGAGGTGTTGATTGACACCATCACAAAGGTAAATATATTGACTAATAACACATAGGAGAAGATGGGTAGGCCAACCTTGAGGCCCTCTCCCCATGTACTTTTCATGGCCAATAAGACCTGAGTGTAGCTGATCAAAATTATATAAGACACCATTGTAGATATCATTGATGTTGAATTCCATGCTAAATTTGAGATTATTGAGTTGGCTGAATAGGAAAACTACCCAACACTTCTAAGAAGGCCTCAGTGCTACACTAATAATGCAGATATGCACTTCAAAAAGTGATATATGACCTTAAAAAATGGAAAGGAAAGGGTAGTGATCCCATTTTCAAGTGACCAGGGACTCCCTATATGGAGAGCATTAATCTATAGGATGATATCAACCCTTTATATAACATCATAGAATAAGGCATCAACAATATCCATCTTTTTGATCAAGGGGTGCTTTCTTGGGAGGATGGGCAATTAGCCTCAAACACCACTGATGTTGCTTATGACTAATGGGTTAAAGAGGCATATGAGGCCACTAGTTGTAGATGCTAGTTATTTCACATAAAGGCACTAAATCCTATGAAAATTGGTTGGTTCCAGATTGGTCATGCTCTGAAATAATGGGTCCTATGCCATGAGGAAAAAGGAAAGAGGGTATTCTACTTGAGTAAAGTTAATCTTTTATTGCTTCAAAAATTTGAAGGGAGCAACCTAGTGGTAAAGTATGTCAATGACCTCGAAGCATTCATCCCCAAAGAGACAAATGGATTGGGTGCACTAGTGTATACCTTGAAAATTAATCTTGTGTATTAGTGGGTAGCACAAAGGTCTAACTTTCCAACCTAACCAAAGGTAAGAGAATCCATTTATGCTAGATTCAAGAGGAGTAATGAGAACTTGTATATCTCAATGTAATCTAGTGACTCTGACCCTATGGTGCATATGTGCTTATAAAAAGAGACATGGATTGATTGTGGTGTGACTTCCCTAAGTAAATTATGGGTGCATACCTTTTACAAGACTCTGAAGATATGAACACGAGCATGGTTCATGGTCAACAAGACATGACATAAGATAACCAATTGGGAGGCCCTTAAGGAGAAGTATGTGCACACCTTATCCTTTTCATCATAGCACTTGAATCTGGTTGAGCCACTACAAGTAACCTAGCGAGTAGTGTTTAAGGATATCATCATCCTCAAAGAGTGCCTAAAAGACATGTTTAGGGAAAAAGGGCTAGCACTCTTGACTTTCTTTGAGGAACAAATGCTCAATAGTGACTCAAGTGAAGAAGATGATGAAATTTGGAAAGAGTGATACTATAAAATGTTGACCACTAGAAGAAAGCTCATGTGCCAAGTAAATGATAGCACTCCTAGCAAATAAGACCCACTCATCTTCATGTAGAGATAATAGAGGGAATTCAAAAAGTTGAGGACTCATACCAAGAGAAGAATGAGCCATACTATGCACCACTAAAGACCATCAAAGTAGACATCAACATATAAGGAGAGCCAAATATGGCCACTCTAGGTTTTTATTGGTCTGATGTAGAGCTGGCATGCATCATAGACCTCCTAAAGGAGTTCCAAGCCTTGTTCCCTATGACTTATCAGGCTATGAAAGGCATACACCCATGCCTTGGGAAGATGAGCATAAAGCTAATCAATGGTGCAAGATCAATAAAAAAATTCCCCTATATAATGAATCCCAACCTCTATGCCAAGGTCAAAAAAAAGATCAACATAATGTTGGTCATAGGTATCATTTACCCTATGCAAGAGTCTGAGTGGGTGAGCCTAATGGTAATAAGCATCAAGAAGGATGGACACATTAATAGTTACGTTGATCATAAAATGTTGAATGCCACTTGCATAAATGACCCCTTCTTGACTCTGTTCATTGATGAAGTCTTGGAAGGCATCACAGGCTGTGAGATATACACCTTCATTGATGGGTTCTCTAGCTACCACTAAGTCCAAATTGAGGAGGACAAACCCAAAACAACCTTTATGACTAAATGGGGTTATTTTTATTATAACATGACACCCTTTAGACTCAATAAAACACCAACCATGTTCTCCAAAGTGGTGATCATTGTGCTCAAATATTTCATTCATATGTTACTCTAAGTTTATCTATATGATTGGATGATGTATGGCCTCATCAAGGACCATTGTGACAACTTGCACTTAATGTTTGAGTGGTGTAGGTAGCTTCAAATATCCCTAAACCTAAATAAGTATGTCTTTGCAACACCATTTTGAACCCTACTCAGGAACATCATCTGTAAAGATGGTTTGCTCATTGATATAGCAAAGATCACCATCATCATTCAACTCCAGACTCTTTGCTCATAGAAATATGTTCACATATTTCTTGGAAATTGTGGGTATTAAAATTTTTTATAAGGAGTTATGTGAATATTGCATCACTACTAGAAGAGATTTTATGTAAGGATGGACCATTATACTGGGGCAAAGTGCAAGAGGATGCCTTTGAGACCTTGAAGATTAGATTAGCTAGTGAACCTATCTTACAGTTCCTTGACTAGAAAACACTTTTCATGTTAATGTCGATGCTTATAGCTCTACAATTGGTGCCATTTTGGCATAACCTAGTGAAGTTAAGATGGATCATCCCATTTCCTTTTCCAGTAGAAAGTTGACCTCAACAGAACAAAACTACACAATAATAGAGCATGAGGCACTCATCATGGTCTATGCCTTGCAAAAATTTAGGCAATATTTGTTGGCAACCCCATTCATATTTTTCACTAATCATAAGGCACTCAAATACCTTATGAACAAGCCTATTTTATATGGGTGCATATGCATATGGATAGTTCTATTCCAATAATTCTAGTTCTTCATTGTTGTTAAGCCTAGAAAGTAAAACTTAGGGATAGACCATTTGTCCCACATCAATTTGCAAAATGTGGTAGTGTTTATTGAGAATGACATGCCATATGTGTAAATTTATAGAGTTCATTACATCCCTAAATATTTAGTAGAGATTTCCACCTTTTGAACATCTAGAGTTATGCCCCAGACTATGACAAATAAGGAGAAGAAACAACTAGCAATTCACACCACCCACTTTCAGCTCATTAGTAGCAAACTATATAAACTAAGTAGAGATAAAGTGTTATATTGGTGTGTCATTGAGAATGAAAGGGACTCCATCCTTCATGAGGTGCACAAGAGGATAGCAGGAGGCCATTGCGTAAGAGACACAACGACATGAAAAGTGCTACAGTTATGCTTGTGGTGACCAAGCCTATTCTAAGATGTAAAGAACTATGCCAAGGCATGTGATATATGAAAGTCTAATCAGTGGGATGAGATGCCCCTCATCCCAATTCTTTCCCAAGTACCATTCAAGAAATGGGACATTGATTTTTTGGGGCCGATAACTCTCATAGCATGATGCATAGGTGTAAGGTATATTCTTGCGGTTATGGATTATTTCACCAAGTGGGTTAAGCCCACATCAATAAAATACTACACAGCTTCCATAGTCATGTGCTTCATTAAGGAAAACATAATAAGCTGATATGTATGCCCATTTAGTCTGACTAATGACATGGGAACTCATTTGATCAATGAAATGTTACACATCTTATTGATCAAGTATATGGTGGTAAACCACAAGATGATCCCTTATCATATACAAATAAATGACATAGCTGAAGCATTCAATAAGATCTTGGGGATGTGCCTCACAAAGATATGTGATATTGGTCACAAGGATTGGGATGATCAAGTATCGATAGTGTTGTGTGCATATCACACAAATTACAAGTCCCTGAATAAGGATACACCATTTCAACTAGTGTTTGGTGCCAAGGAAATCCTATCAATGAATTTCTTGGTACCATCATCACACATCATGTGTATTGGCCAGTTAGATGACCAAGAGTCACTGAATGCAAGGCTAAAGGATTTAGAACACTTAGATGAGATGCACACCCAAGCAAGGTGGAGCCATCAAATAAAATTGCATGCCATAAGCTCTGGCATGATAATCATATAAAAATAAGGTGTTAACAAAAGGAACATTAATTTTTCTCTATGACTCCAAGTATATCAAGCACCTAAGAAAACTATAGATAAGGTGGATGGGCCCCTATATCATCCACCACATAATGGAGATAGGCTCATGTATGTTGTTCACATTGATTGGTGAAATTTTCTTTAGGAATTTTAACAGAAATAGGTTGAAGTCATAACAGAAATAGGATGGTGTTTGTGCCATGCAAACACTGAATTCTTGGTCACTAGTTAGTTTGAGTTGAGAGGACCAAAATAAAGTTTGTTTTAAACCAAATAGTTTGTTTTATTTTTTAGGTAGTAATGTAAAGAGTGATGAACTGATACTTGAAACCCATCAAGAAAATCTACTAGCACTTCACTCAAAATTCTAGCTGGGTGAGTTAAGCACTTGCACTTTCTAAGCACCTAAGGCTAGAAACCTAAGTTTTTGGGTGAGTAAGGATTTCCAGCATCAGACAAAAAAAACACATCAGACTATCATGCGCTCAATCCTATATGCAGGACACTTTCAAGCCTCTATGTAGATGTTCATCTAGACTTTCATGCATAACTCCAATTGGGTGAGTCGATCCTTTATGATTTTTAAAGTGCTTGAGTCTAGACATCTAAGTGATGGACACATGAAACTTACCAGACTCAAGAAGAAGATGCAAATTTCCATGTGTACAAGATATAGATTATAAGGCCTTTAGAGGCCCAAAGATGAACTATTATGGCTTTTCCCCACATAATGTCAGTTAGGTGAGTTGAACCCATTTGATTTCTAAGCACCTAAGGCTAGATGCCTAATTTTATGGGTGGTGGAGGTTGTCAGACTTGGAAGAAATAGGAGCCAAGCAAAGATGCATAATATGATCATTCGTAAAAGAGAAAGTGAAGATTCATAATTTGATCATGCACAAGAGAATTAGAAGAGGAAACTGAAGCATTAGAAGGCTAGCACAAGGGATTTGTATGGGGTGGGACATGCCAAGGAAAGATGAAGCACAAGAAATCAACCAAGATAGATAATTGCGCTTCAAATATAAGTGAAACAAGAAGAGAAGATGAAATTGAGGAGGTTGAATCATGTGAATGTGAAGCGTTGTGCCTAGGTTATCATAAAAAAGGTGAAGGTTACGCTAAGTAAACAAAGCAGAGAAAGAGAATCATCAAAGATAGTTAATATCCACCCATATTTGAGTGGGAAATGATCATTTAAACCATAAGTCACTTCACCAAAATACCATTAGGAGCTTTGAATGAGGTGACAGTGGAAGCATAAAAATCAACATTAAATGAATTGGTGGTAGAGGATTTTTGTGGATTTTGTAAAAGTTTGCATTGTTCAAGAAATCTAGATGTCGCCATACCTTAAACCACCTACATTAAAGATGGTAGATGGAAGGAGGTTATAAAACATCAAGTGGCAAACTGATTTTAGTTACAAACATTGTGTGAACTTGAGACGTCAAGCAAACCAAAGTAAAATAGGAGAAATAGAGAAATGAATCACATAAACCCTATCAAAGTGAGACTTTGAGCACCTACAAGCACCAAAATTGAATGATTTTGAAGTAAGAGAGATTGTGTTTATTTGGAGACTGTATAGAGAGGTGTGGGGTGATATTTCCACATGAACCTGTCAACATAAAAGAGGAGTCGACACTTAGGCTATCAATAAAAGTTGTAAGGCAAAAATTAGATGGAGAGTTTAAAATCTACTAGAAACAAGAAACAAAAAAAAGAATACTAAAAAGCTTCAAAATGTAATCTTTATAAACCAAATTTGGCCCTGTATGTCGACTGATGATGGTCACACAAAATTGAGATTGATTGGGCTAAATTGATAACAGTCACATAGAACTGATGTCAGTTAGGTATGATTGATATCAATATCTATGTAGATCCAAGATAATTTATGAGTTGCATCTTCATCTCCTTTCTATGTGGGGTGTATATTTTCCCATTGAGCATGCCATTTTTGATCAAGGAATCCAAAAAGGGTGGTTAGATCATATGTTATCTTCACAATGAAAAGAAATCAAAATGAAAGGAAACACACTAACATGCATAACACTATATTACCTATATCAAAGGGAGGATCATGGTGAAGAATACTAATTGATAAATCACAACTAAAATGCAATAAAAATAAGATTTTTTACCTTCCTTGAATTCTCTAAGAGATTTTTTTCATTTGGCTTGTTCGGCTTGTGCTCAAGAAGTCTTTGAAAAATGGATTTGTGTGGATTCTTCTCTCCTTGGAACCATTGTAATTGGATAATGCTTGATTGATGTAGCTTGATGGCTTAGCTTGTGATTCACAATTTTGGCATTATAACACTATTGCTTGGAATCTTGTCATAAAACTAGCATTACAACCTTACTATGTCGAAGCTCTCATAAATGAGAGGCAAGTGATTGTATTTATAGGTTTATCAAAAGGGCTTGGAATTGGTTCAAACTTCTCATTAACTCATTAATTAACCCCAATAGAGTTAAAAGGTGTCCAAACCTCATGATTAACATGGAATAGGCATGGGTGAGATATTTTGGAATTTGAACAAGTCATAAAAAGCAATTATGAATTACTAGGATATTCTTTGATTTTTTAATTTTATTTTTGATAATTCATTTAATTTCTCAAAGATTAATTCAATTAATCATTTGATTAGGTTTTGCATGTTAATTAATTTTATTTAGGATTTTTAGCATTTTAAAAGATTTGAATTAATTGTATGTGTGTATTATCTCGTTTACTTGATTTGTAGTCCAAATAGCATGTTATGAATCCAAATTTGAGACATTTAGTGATTCTTAGGCTATATTTTCAAAGCTTGGTAAGAATCAAGCTAAAGTATGGTATGAAGCCATTGAAGGCCAATTTTAGGTGTCTACAAAAATTAGTTTTTAACAAAAATTAGTTTTTATAATAACATGTTTAGTATGTTGTTCATTTTCCTTATTGGCATCTTTATTAATTGATAAACAATATTATTAATCTATAATACTTAGATATGATAAAACTATAAATTACAATTGTTGATTGATATTTCCATAAATTAAAAATAAGATTTCTTATTTAGTTCATTATGCATATGTAGATCTTGGGTAAAACATGATGAAAGTGGACTAGATTCAGATTCTAGAACAGTCATTAGATTCTATATTTTTTCACTTTGTGGCCTCATACACTTACATCATATGTAGATAGTTATATCAACACAGTTATCTAAGTTAGACGTAAGTATCCAATATGGAATAGTGACTAGATCTAGATGTGACCACTTAGACCCTTTTAGGTTTTTTTCACCTTTCTTCTAGTGTGTACAGATCGTATGCATAGGTTGTCTCTCTTTATCAAATAATCAAACCATAGATTCTTTACACTTCGAGTGGATGTGGGAAAAATGGGTTGGTGGGCACATAGTGTCAAATTACCCGATGACCCCTTTATTAATGGGCACTACCTACATAGCCAATACTCTAAAGGTGGCCACAAAATTATATAGGTTTCCCATACATGTTGGATTGTGTTTCCATGAGGATTCAATGTGTGATAAGCAAGTACATAGAGTGACCTAGTTTGTGGCATATAAAATATGGCTCATGGGATTCCCCTTCAACACTTCATACCTATGGGGATATAACTACTATGCCTGATATGGAAATAGGGATGAATAAGACATGTTTTCTCACTTTAATGCTTAATTGAGTGCTTTTGGTAAGTTACCTTGTGATTTTCTATGTGAAAAATGAATGAGGGTTGATATTGTATATATACCAATCCCTTTTGAAAGTATCTTACACAAAATCAATTAGATTGACCTTTAAATATGTTAAATAGGGAGTGAAGACAAGGAAGATATGAACATCTCAATTTTTTTAATGTTATAGGTATGTAAAAAATCACAATAAATTCCTCAAGTGATAGTTCACAAAAGAATGATACATGAAGTAGTCAATAATTAAAATGTGAAAAGAGAGTGTGATAAAGCACACACATGAAGGTAGACAAAGCTAGAAATACACCCATGGCACTTCATTAATTAGTGCAAGTAAAAAATACACGTAAAAAATCCACCTAGAAGTTTTATAATGCACTAAAGATTGATTTCATCTTAAAATGAGGTGACACCTATACTTAGTGTTGATCAATATGATTTGCAGTTTACAAAGAAAACCATTTTTCTAAAAAACCTACTAGTATATTTAAATAGTAGAATATTTATATGTTATATATGTGAAGAGTATTAAAAAGGCATTTTAAAAAAATAAGATGAAAAATTGAGCTAGCATTTAAATGTTATATTCTCCATCAGGTCTAACATACATGAGCTAGCCAGTAAAACTAGAAATAAACTAAAAATTATGAAAAAAAATTTAAAAAAATGTTAAAGTAACCATACCATTGTGTGTGTGTGTGTGTGTGTGTGTGTGTGTGTGTGTGTGTGTGTGTGTGTGTGTGTGTGTGTATAATCTATGGAAAATAAACAACTTATCCAATATTTATAGATAAAAAATTATGGGACTCCAAAGTCAAACACTCAAAAAATAAGGCTCAATGGTGAGGTTTAGCCCCTCTATGCTAAATCCACCTAAAAGGCCATCATTTCTCAAATAGCAAAAAAAAGATGTGTTATCTAATAGAAGAGGTGGGAATTGACACCATGACCTACATGATCAAACAAAATTTTACCAAAATCACTTAAGCCACTACACAAAACTCTAAACTTTGAAATTTAATTGAATAAATTAATATTGGGTATATATATACATGAATTTGAATATCCTTATAGGTGGAAACAGTGGTGACAAAAGTATCCACATGTAGCTAAGATGGAATATTTGGGTTGAGCTGAGCTACAATAGTGCAAGGGGTGTATGCCCTACCAAATGAAACCCTCAAAGTTGTCTCTAGCGTTCAAATGCTCACAATGAGTGCCTTAGTGCTCCATTTTTTTACAAACTATATAATTTCATAAATATCTCAAAGAGATGAATTTGATGGTATGAACCTTGATCCATGTTTTTTTTTTTAAATGTGAATATCCACTACATTCTCTAATTTTCCATGTTTGTTTTGCAAATATGAACTTTTGAAAAAATTTATAAAATCACCAGAAGCTAAAAAAAATCATTAAAAAAAAAAAAAAATAGTATAGTTCAGGAAAAATATTAGATCAGACCTAAATTTTCTATACCTAAAAACAACCCTAAAATAATAGTTGGGTAATTTTGAAAACCCACAATGTGGATTAGCTAAAAAACTATTTATACACTTTAGAATTACTATAAAAATAATAAGATTGATGAAGACACATAAATCCACAACTCAAAATTCCTCCAAATAGAATTTGAGATCTAAAAAAACACACAAAAACTAAAAAAAATAAAATATCTTTAAGAAAACTCTTCTCATTCAGATCTGCAACCAATTATGCAAATAAATATGAATAAAAAATTAAATCTAAGACAATCGATAGATGGAGATTGCATATTTGAATCTAATACCGTATAGGAATTGAGGAGGGCTAAGCAAATCTCCATAATGAACATCCATCCACACAATAGTACTCATACCATATAAAGAGATTCACCAACAACATTCACTATATTACACTAACATAATATAAAATGTACATGTTTTTAACAAAAAATTGTTGCACTATAACACGACTCTATAAGAGACCACATCTCCACAATCTCTAGAGATGACCCTAATCTCCAATCTAACTTTCCACAAAGATGCAAAGGGTCCTTGTATAAGAAAACAAAGAGTTGAGAGAGATTTTTATTGGTTGAGTGAAAAGTGGAATACAATTATTCCTCAAGTTGCAACTCATCCTTATCACACATGTGAGGATAACTACCACTTAAATAATGTTTTGCACATAACAAGTCACATCTTGGTAACACATCACATAAGGTGGAATTCACATCAAGTATGAACATAACACATACCAGCATTCTTCACTAATTCAATTATATGAAATTATATGATAGTACATATGCCTCTTCACATTTCCAAACATCTTGTAAATGCTCAAAATTTTATAAAATTGAGTTTTAAGTAATTACTCTACATGTAAAAATACCATAGGAAAATTTATTACTTCCTATTGTCTAATGTTTGGATAACCATTGGTGCTATTATGAAACCATCAATTAATGAAAACTAAAGGTTTTATAATCACCATAAATGTAAACCGATGGTTTCATTGTCTCATAAAGGATCATTCTCAACCTAATAAATGACTAAACCCTCTTGTGCAATCCATTTCTGAAGTGTTGGACCTATGAGAATGATTTATGACTTGCTTGTTCATCTTTGACATGCACAAATATATCAAAGAAATAAACTTTCATGAACACATAAGCACATAAACCAAACTATATTTTTAGTTGATGTAACATTGATTGTTGACTTGGATGCTCCTACATCATTCAATCTACCAATAAATTAAAAAAAATGAATGGATATCCTCTATTTTTGGGGAAAAGTGGAAGACCACCCTAAATTTGGATGATGACAATATTATTATTATTATTATTATTATTATTATTATTATTATTATTATTATGCTCTTAATCATTTAATTGTTCATGTTATTCCATTTTCCATAGTTCTTCAAGTTGTAGGGTTCATTGTTATTTTATTTAAATAAAATTTGAAGTTATAATTTAAAAATGTGGGAGGTTTTACATCTAAATGGTGTAAATAAATAATAAATAATTATAAAAACTTGTTCATTATGTCATAAGCAAAAATATAACTAAAGAGGGGGACACAATATCTAGTAAATTCAATCTTGGTGAGAGCTCTAGTAGTTAATGTGTTGGATATCATGTTATAATTTTAGATACAGAGTAATCAATATAAATATATTAATTGGTTTTATAATTCATGATGCTTAACAAATCAATTAATAATTTAATAAATAAGTTAATCAATTTATTTTTAACTTAAATATATGTATGTTAATTTTAAAATATGCAAATTTATAGTTAATTACAATTGTCATTAAAAAATAATTATAAGCCACAACATTTAATTTCAAATAATACACCTGAATTTAATGAAATCATGTGCTTTATTAACAAAACATCTAACATAATATACTTGATACATTAAAAACTTATGTAATATTGACCTATTAAAATACTTGATGTATTATTTTAAGTTTCTATGCATTCAATTGAGTGCATTTGTAAGTTGATAAATTTTGTTCAGGGTAAATTATTATTTCTATTATATAAAAATCAAGTGTTTTTATTATTGAATTATTGATGTATGAGAATTAAAATTTTCAATTCTTATTAAGGTTTAGGGTTTATGTCTTAGGATTTAGGGTATAGAGCTTAAGCCTTTATATTGATAATCATTAATTTAGAGTTAAAAGATTTAATTTAGAGTTGTGGTTTATATAATTTTGGTTTAAGATTAAATGTTCACAATTTTGAATGTAAGGTTAACATAAGGTTAATGATTAAAATTCAAGGTTTAGAACTTGGGGTCCTTGTTAATTAGTTTGTTATAGATAATATTTAATATTGTTAAAAATAAAAATGATTTAAATTTCACTTTTTTAGATCATGTGTGTTTGTACACACATTAAAAAAATTAGTATATAAAAAATTCATAACATTTTTTGCATTAAGAAACATTAAAGAGTAAGCTCATTTAAAAAAATTATTTTTGAGTCAGAATGTAAATTTTGGTGAAACATGCACCACATGACCTTTTAAAAAATGTCTAATATAAAAAAAAAAACATTAGAAAACCATTTTGATGCAATCCTTACATTAAATTTGTTAAACCTTTTTGTTACACTATTTATGACCATCGGGTTACCACAAAAATATCTAACTAGAAATGGCCATAAATATACTAGTGAACTTGTTTTCCCCATGAGACATGGAATTAAATTTCAAATACCTCAAATATGCATGAGGTTATGGCCTTGATGAAATAAATAAGTATTAAGAAAAAAAAAATTGAGTTCCTTTAAATTCCATCCATATGAAATTAGATAGAAAAGTGATTGGAAGGAGTAATATCCAACAAGGCTTCCATCACAATGAGAAATAATTTTCAATTGAGATGTATGGTTGAGTGGATATCATGGTCCTACCAAGTTATTTGAGCACCATTTCAGATCGTGGTCCTACTTAAGATAAATGGAAGTGTTGTAGTGATCCTACATAAAATAAATATCATGGTCCTACCTAGCATAATAAATTTAGTGTTTATGACATAAATTATGTTTCAATCACTATCTAAAGTGAAAGACATGAATCTCAAATAGTTTAATGAGAGGCAAAGATGGCATTGGCTTCTAATTAGGTGTTAGAGAAAAAAAATTTGATCACTATTTATCATGTTCCTACCTAGCATAATAAATTTAGTGTTTATGACATAAATTATGTTTCAATCACTATCTAAAGAGAAAGACATGAATCTCAAATAGTTTAATGAGATGCAAAGATGGCATTGGCTTCTAATTAGGTGTTAGATCAAAAATTGTTTGATCACTTCCTTAAAGTATTTGGCTTTGTTATGAGGGGACTCTTAAGATGGTTTAGTTGTCTTCATGACACTATTCAAATTATTTATAACACTAACATCTACCAAAAGCACTCATGTTAGGGTTTAAACTTTGGGCCTTTAGAAATTTTATATATATATATATATATATATATATATATATATATATATATATATATATATATATTTCCAATTAAGTGGCAAGGATGGATAGACCATTATCAATAATTGAAAATGGACCCTATATATATATATATATATATATATATATATATATATAGGGTCCATTTTCAATTATTGATAATGGTCTATCCATCCTCGCCACTTAATTGGAAATAAGAACACTTGATTAACATGAGGAATATCCCTTTATCTAAATGTAAATGGTTAACTTAAGATATTATGATAGATAAACTTTAATATGACCCTATTTTATAGGGTGATTAGAATATAATTTATTTTTCTCAAGATAATAAGGTGGTATACAAAATATGTTATGTAGGAAAGAAAAGGCCAACAAGGTAGAAGAAGACTGAGGTTCTCAACCCAAACCTACATCTTAAGGGTAGACCCTTTATTAACAATAAAATAATGAGTCCAAGGAGAAAATAAAAATAGAGTCATTAAAATGTACCAACGACCATGTTTAAAAATAATAGTAGTGTGTAGAGAGTCAACAAGATGAAATACAAGATTTTTAGTCATATTGTGGAAAATTTTGATTTTATTCCTTGCAAGAACCATATAATATTAAAAAACTCAAAAATCAATAAAATGATCATTTTTCATTTTTTTTAAAAATTCCCCTTCACATGTGAGCATTATTAACTTCATCAACTCATAATCAATGTAAGGATTATTCACTTCTTAACGATTTATTGATTTTTTCCTATCATTAATAATTATTATACAATATTTTTTACCAAATTAATTAATTAATTTCATTAACCAACCTTTCATTCTCTAATAACTTATATGATCTACTTGAAAGAATGGTTGAAACTAGGTGTTTGTAGGAGGTGAGTGATGTTGTGAATTTTGTTAAGGAGAATGGATTTGATCCCCTACTCAATAAAGTGGACCAATACTATCTGGTAGAAAGTGTGATAGATGATATTGATCGAAAGGGCCTGAGGTTACTAGTCAGTTGAGCCCTGATTGTGAGTATGAGTTTGGAGATGCTACTAATAAGAGGGCATTGGATGCATGACTTTCCTAGGTGGTAATGTTGGGTTTCTACTTGTGATATTGTTGTGTGTTTCCTTTTATTTGTTGCCTTATGCATGAGATTTTTTTTATATTCATACATTATATATATTGTATCTATTTTGATAACTTAACCTTTGTCTACTTATAATACAAAACTAATATTATTTCACCTTCAGGTGTTTTAGATTTTATTATATATATATATATATATATATATATATATATATATATATATATATATATATAATAATCTTTGGATATTTTGGATAATTTCTAATTTTATCATTTGCAATAACTTCATAAAATACACCTATGCATTAAACATATTTTTAGAAACAATTATCAAAACAAAATAACTTACCAAAATAAATTGTTTCCATAATTGACAAAATAACTTACCATAATTACAAACATTAACAAATTTTCAAATCTATAAAATAATATATTATTGAATCTTTGATTTTTTTGGGAAAAATATCCCCTTTACATGTGAAGGATGTTAAATTCATCACCTCATAATCAATGTAATGGTTATTCCTTTCTTAACGCTTGGCTGGCTTTCTTCGTCTTATTAATAATTATTATAAAACATTTTTTTAGTAAACTAATTAATTAACCTCACTAACTAACCTTCATTTTTTGATAACTTGCATGGTATAAATTTGATTGATTATTGATTAGTTTGGTATTCATTATTAGTTTATGATGTTTGGAAGATAGAATATGGAACACTCATCTCAATAAAATAATTTATAATCATAATTTTAATTTTAATGTTCTTTAAATTAAATTAATTTTTAAGTATGATTAAAGTATAAATTTTTATTTTTAATTAAAAATAGTTTTTTTTACTTTTTAACTCTTAGTTTAATATTAAAGATTGAAGAATATCTATTTACTCAAAATTATTTGGAATTAGAACTTAGCTTTATTTCTTCTTGATATTTTATGAAACATATAATTTGATGAATAACATGATATGACAACTTATTATCATCAACATTAATTAAATTATAACCCTTTCAACATTTTTATTAATTTTAATATAAGTTTTTTAAAAAGTTAATTAAAAGGTGTAAATCTTTAATTTGCATTTTTTTTCTTTAAATTTATTTACATCAATTTTTGGTTAGCATAAAAATTAAAAATTTTACACATTATATTTTGGTAGATGATATAACAATAATTTTATCATGGTTCTCAAAATATGATAGAATAAATACCCTTTAATCTTTAATACTAAACCCAAAAAATTGATTTATTTATATCCTAATACTAATAAATAAAATAATTACTCCAAAAAATTTGAATATTTACTATTTATATAAATAATTTTTTTCCAAAAATAATATTTGACACATCATTTTCCTAGACTAACTTAGCTTGTTAAGTCATATTGGTATGTGTTATGAGTGTGAATGGGCAGAATTGGTTTTCAGTGCAATCTTCATTTTTTGAGTTTAAGTGAAATTCCCAACAGAATCATGTTTCCCTACTTGCTAAGTTGACTACAGGCAACCATTCTAGATTCATTCTCAAAAGACAAGATAGGTATATTATTTGTTAACTCTGACAAAGGCCCTTAAATCATATTATTTTTGTTACAATCTTTAAATATCATAATACATAAGATTAAAATCTATTTTTTATGTGATACGTAAGATTAAAATGGGGAGTCAAATCTTATCTTTGCATGAAAACCACAATATTGAGATAAAAGCCTCTTATACTTCATTTACTCCCCTGTTTATATATATCCAATCTAAATGGCAGAATTAATCAAACATTATAATTTACAATATTTATATATATTTATGGATGCTTAATTATTGGTAGATTTATTTATATATATGCACACAAGTGAGAGTATTTTTTATTCCTTTAATATCATACACATGCCGGCAGCCTTCTTTTGTTTTATTTCCAGATCATGTGTCAATAAAAAAATCCGAAACCCATTTAGAAAACAATTTATATTGAGGCCAAGTCCTGAATCATATATCTAATCGATAATGTCTTTAAAAATTCATGGGTGCAAGTGATGAGCTTAAGTTATCAATCATCTGTCATTAATTCCATAAGAGTGCACAACAAAATAGGGATCAAATGATCAGGTACGTCTTATTAAATACCATGTAATAAGCATAAAATACGAGTAGTTTTCACATTGTGAAAAAAATATTTAACAAATTTCACTGCTTATTTGGTATATTTTTTCAGCCTACGCCTCCGCCAACACACTGTTATAATCATGAGAAGACGCCTCAACTCTCCTGGGAGCTCACCAATCGCTTCTTCGATGTCCCTTACTTTGTATTATGATACCTGCACATATGCGAAAAAAATAGCTTTAGATCTGGAAATAATCTCAAAAATGTATCTTAATATACATCTGATAGGCTGAACAGCATAGTTAAACTGCATGTTTTTCCTTGTTCTATGCAACCGTTTTGTCTATTAGCCTTGAAAATGCATTTTTTTCTCTCGCCTTAAGAAGGGTACTTAATATGGCATCATTGTCGGGACCTTAATGTGGAATTGTTTTCTCACTTTTCAGCTGGAACCTTTGCGGTAAGACTCCTATATTTTTTTAACATTTTAGTACACTCATGTAGACCATTATTCAATTCTTTGTATTTTATGACATTTAACTTGTTGATCATCCTTTTTGACTTCATTAATTGACAACATCAATTGATTGTTTTGTTTTGTTTTTTTTTTGGGGTAAAAGATATTGAATTTCTGGTCATTTATGTAAGACATTTTTTCAATTGTTGTGATTTTCTTTTCAATCTTGAATAGTCAATGGTTAGATTGATCTTTCACTTCCACTCGTATCTTTTCTTTTGATACAATTGAGTCGCCTTTATATATGTCTCATTGAATTTTCAAGAGAAAATTGTATTTATTTTTTATAAATAAAAACAATTGTGTGCATGTGTGCTTTATTTATTTTAAAATAATAATGATTTTGATTTTCTCACATCTACACAGGTATCTTATTATCCATTTTATTTCCCATAACCCATATGAAGTTTTTTTATGTTTTAGTTTTTGACGGCATTAGTTTGTATACTCTTCTATATTTTTGAAACCTTCCCTAATAATATATCTCCATATTGTGAGAAACATATGCTATCCCCAACATTTATCAAGATTCAAAATTACCCATGGGTAGCCATTTTTCATGCTTTCAAAATTATCATAGTATTTAAGTGTTTCGATTAGTGGATTTGTACCACTCATGTAGATGAAATGTCCACTTTAGGGCAGATTATACAATTATAAAAGTTTACAACAAACCCTAATAAAAACTTATAGTTTCTGATTTATATTTCAAACCCTAACCACATAAAAATTCAAACTTTAGAAAATACTTATTTTTAGGCCATAATTTCAATATTTTATTACCAAAAACACTTATAAATAATTAGATCAAATGCAAGCATGTAAATACCTTAAAATACAATTTTTTTAGAGAAAATATATGACTGAAAATCACAACAAACATACCAGCTACATGTAAGTGTGATCAGACATCGAAATAGGCATCCAAATTACTTTAAAAGTATACTTTGAAACCCTTCAAGGGGTTCATTACCCTAGGAAATGGCACCAAATCAGGTTGTTACCCTTGTTAGGGATCCAAACAAGGTTCACTACCCTAAAACCTATTGTGACACCCTTTTGATTATTGTCCTACTACTACATTCCACCTAGAATGGTAGCCAAATTGTACAAACTACTCAATTCTACCCAATATGATCCCTAAAATGAGGTCACCCCACTAAAGATTGAAGGTTTTCATCATCAAATTTAGAATACAAAAGAAGGGTTTCATCTCCTAAGGTTGAAATTCAAGCAAGCTAATCAAACTCGTAATTTTATTGGTAAAATGACATGCAAAATAAACCTCTTTTCCTTATTTTTATCTTTTCCCTCCAACATCAAACCCAAAAAGGGGCATTCCACAAGAAGAAGAAAAATCAAATATTCAAAAGAAATTTCATTATAATTTCCAACTAAGAGCCCACTTTCTTCAAATTATAAAGTTCCCTTTATTTATTGAAGTCAAATTAGAATAAGTTGCCAACATAATTTTGTCTTGCCAACTTGAACAAAAGAACCATGTTTCCCTTTCTTCTCCTCCCTTTAGCCAATTGAAAACCACAAAAGTCGACTAAGGGTCTCCAAACAAACTAAGATTAAGAAGGGAAAAGTATAGTCCTCCACTCTTGAAATTGTTTATCCTCAAGCATTTGCAAGCTAAGATGTTGCAAAATAGTTTCTCCTTCAAAACTGGCATCCTCAATGGGCAAGTCCTTCCAACGATTCAAATACTATATGATGCTCTTGTTCTTTAACTTCCTTTTTTGAACCTCTATGATAGATTCTAGAATCAAAATCAGATTTCCCTCATCATCTATTTCCATTAATTCAACCGAAGGATTTATGTGATTCTATAGTGCCTTATTGAGACAAAAAACATGAAACATGTTATGGATTTAACTATGTTTGGGCAGATCTAGATCATATGCAACTTCTCCAACCCTTCTTAGAACTTTGTATAGACAATATAAGCAAGGTTTAAGATTTTCCACCCCATTATACTTGATTTAAGATTGTTTATAAGGATGAAACCACAAAAATACCATGTCACCCACCTCAAATGTCCTTTCTATCTGATCCTGACCTACATATAATTTTTGTTGCTTTTGATCATGTTGAAGGTTATTTTATAGCACCTATAGCATTTCAAGACTCTGATGTACTAGATCCATAGCTTTCAACACTCTATTATCTTTTAAAATTAAGTCCACAAAGGAAAATGCATCATATTCATACAAGGGCTTGAAAGGTGACATACTTATAGACATGTGGTATGAGGTATTGTAGAAGTACTCATCCATGTATAACCACTTAATCCATGTTATTTTAGTTTTCCCATCAGTTTGTGGGTAGTAGCTAGTGTTGGGAGACAACTCTGTGCCCATTAAATAGAAAATTTATTGCCAAATGAACTCATAAACTTATAGTCCTTGTCATTTATAATGTTCCTAGGCACTATTGATCTAGTATACTTGGATGAAATTGTAAAAAAATGTTCATATTTAGTGAGTCTATCCACCGCCACAAACATACAATTATTACCTTGTACCATGGGAATCCCTATGATGAAGTCCATGGATATGCTTTTCCATTTTTGTGTGGAAATAGGTAGGGTTTGTAATAGACTGAAATATCCCCAAATGGGATAGTATCTGAAAATACTCTCACACTATAATTATCTAAACTCAAACTAAACTAATCCATACTCAACATAAATAAACTCAACTCTTAGACTCAAAATCTGAAATTAAACTCACACTTACAATCAAATATGAAAATAGACTCACTCAAATACTAATAGACTCAAATATGAAATCAATACCACTCAAGTTACATATAAATAAAATATGGTAATCTTCCATGAACAACACAGTATACTTCTATTACAATACTTTCATAAGAACCAACAACACTATAAATGTTTTTATTACACATTTAGATAACTAGAATACATAAGATACTGTTAAAGATAATATCCATTCACAAAAACTCATATAATGAAATAGATAAGTACTAATATAAAGCATCACACTTACAAACTTGACACAACCACAAACAACTCCATAACTATACTTGAATTCCTGCACAACACTCCTTCTACACACTTGATATTCTAAATCTTCTTGAAGTGCCTTCACAATATTTGAGTGAGATTGTCCAACTGAATCAAAGGGATTTCATTGTATGATTCAAGATATCAATGGCATTTCATCCAAAAATATAAATCTTCAATGGGTTTTCATCTAGGGAAGATGAAATAATGAACACAATTTCAAACATACAAAATCGGGGTTATACAAAACATAATTTACAAAGGGAGAAACTCTATATATATAGAATTTATAAGAAGAGAGGAGAGGAGAGAGAATAAAATGAGAGAGATAAAATGGTTCCACGTTCCCATGTGGGCATAGTAACCCATGTGAAGAGTTGTCTTGTTGTGCAAATTAGTCAAAAAGCAAGAGACAAGATTAGTCACCCATGTGGATCCAACTTTGGCACCCCACCTTCATACATGTGAGAAATAGTGTGATGCTTGTCCTCATATGCTAATGATAAAAATGTGGATCTCATGATTAGCCCCTAATTTTTCTTTGTCTCACACCTTCTATATGACACTAAAAAGGACACCTTACTCACACATGTGAGAGCAAATCTGCAATAGTAACCCTCTTGTATTCTTCCCCATGTGCACATGAGATTCCAAGTCAAGATAAATCAACTTTTGACTTCCTTATCATGTCAAAAAAATATTCCACCTAAGGGTGACACATTTTTCCTCCTTGTCTATATCCTCTAAAAGGAAGACATGTGACTTAGAAAAAACAAATAACTTGTATTTTATTTCCCCACTCCTTCACATGCCTTAGATTATCTTGTGGGCCATGCCACATCACTCTACAAGTCACCTCCATTACTACATCATCAATTGCATCACTTTCCATATCATCATGAATAGTCACACGTGAATAGTGTCAATGAATAGTACATATGAATATTACTTTGTGAATAGTGACCTCACTCCTAAGCTCCTTGCATTCCTTATTGAATGTCATAAATACTCCCCAAAAGAACCAATGGATTCATCTTGATCCCTTCAACACAATACCAATAACTGAATTCCATTCCAAAAATGTTGGCATTATCCAAGAAAGTTGGAGATTCCAAAAATGTTGGAAGGTTATAAAAAGGGAAATTACATACACCAACTAGAAAAGTGTGTTCTCTCTTATTTTGCTGGAAAATAAGGCACTCCTATATGTATTGAATAACCACTCCTTTAATTCCCTTACAAAATAACCTCCCCCCTCTCTTGTACATTTTGAGGTAGCCTAAATGACCATCCATTGGGGTATCATGTATAGCCTTCAATATTTGATGTTTCATCTTAGATATAGGGGTTAAAAAGACCCTATTATTTTAGATAATCAATCAATCCACCACCTTGTACATTTTATCATAAACCTTACCTTCAAGTATAGCTATAGTAAATCTATCCTTTGCATACTCAACTATGATTATAGCCTTCCAATCTATTGTAATTTCAGTCATTACATAGAAAATGGGCTTCCTAGACAATACATCAATAACTACATTATTTTTCCCTTTGACATATTTAATATCAAAGTCAAAATATTATAGTTTACTTACCCTTTTTTCTTGCCTATCCCTCAAATCAATTTGGCTAAGAAAATATTTCAAGCTATTATGGTTCATCTTCACCAAAAATTGGCCATATATCAAATACCACTAGAACTTGGCTAAAGAATACATGATGGCCAACATTTCCTTATCATAGATGGAGAACATATGGTCCACTTATTTAAATTTTATACTTTCAAAAGACATAAGGTGTCCTTCTTGCATTAGGACAGCCCCTATACCTTCCCTCAAAGAATCACATTCCAAAACAAATGGAATGATGAAATATGGAACAATGAGTACTAGGCAAGTACTCATCACTTTCTTGAGATTTTCAAAGGCTTACATGGTTTTTATTGACCAGTTGAAAGCTCCCTTTTTTATCAAGTATATTAATGTGGCTTCAAGATGATAAAACCCCTTCACAAAGTGTCTCCAGTAGTTGCATAAATGAAATAATATCCTCAAATGTGTCATAGTATTGGGGGGAAGCCAATCCATGATGTATTGTATCTTTTGTTGGTCCACATGAACTCCTTGTGCTTTAACTACATGCTCCAAGTATAAATTTCAAAAACTGTAAACTCATATTTGGACTTTTTGGTGAAGAGTGTTTGTTTCTCTGATACTCCCAACACTTATAGGAATTTTTTTAGGCCTATAAAATATAATGATATAAATTTAACTCTTGTATTTGGATGTGTGTGTTCCTCATGTATGGTTTCCCTATTATTTTAACTATTAACTACATCATCATTGTCCTCATCATTTGTTTCTATACTCATTTAACATGTTCTGAAAACTACCATAGATTTATTTATCTATACCACCATCATTAGTGGTCCTAATTTTCATAGTCTCTATTATCTCCTTCATGTTTTAGGTCTTTCCAATTAATATCCCAAAAATAATTCTCCAACGACTTCTATTATAAGGAAATTAGGGTTAAGATTCCTAGTATATCATTATCTCATTTCTGTCACTATCACCTATACTGATCAACATTGTCTCCTCATCCAATGTTGAGAAGCATGTTGGGATATAATAAGTAGAACCTTTTATTATGAGCCCTAACTTACTACCCCTCATAACTTCATTGCATGGATTTTCACATATTAAATAAATAACATTAATGTTTTTGGGTATGGTAAATCTAAATTGTTGAGGTGCCCCATCTAAATAATGTGGCTTTATCCACTAAGGTAATTGTCTTGTCATCTCAATTAACCTTGTAGCTTGCAATGAAGATTTACATGATGGCTATAAACCACATTACTTATGTACATAGTCCATCTGATGACATCAATTTATTGATTATTAATTTAGTATACTCTTTCTTTTCTAGGCCCCAATCCCATCTCCTCACTTGGGATAAAATGATTGTAAATTTAAAGTAATTCCCCTACCGATTAATTCATTGGAAACAATTTATATATCTAATAATGAAAAAATATATACAATCCTATTGTAACATTTTATCTGTTCAAGATGTTATATAAAGTGTGTCCTAACTACACCCATCTTTCATATAATGCTATGCTCCAAAGTTGACTTGTACATAGAAATAGATTTTGACAAAACAAAATGTGATTTTATTCACATTAAAAATATGATGGAAAAACCCACTATTTTACAAGACTAACAACCACCCCTATACTTAAGGAAATAAAATCTAATAACTTACCAAAAATCGTTCTAACCAATCTTATTCTATGGAAGTTTCTTAATTCTTTAAAAAATCATAAAAATATTCTAAATATATAAATGTGGGTTATAAAAACCTCATTTACATATCTATTCTCTAAGAATATATAAATATTATTTATTTGTTTAATCACACAATTAAAAACTATGACATGTCTACATATAATTTTTTCAATAATACTATTGTTACCATCATACATAGAATCACCTTATGTATGTCCATAATTGCCACGTAAATACATCCCATATTCTTAGTATGTATGTTTCTTTGTTTTACCAATCTAACCCTATGTCCCATAATGTCAGTGCCTATATCTTTGTCATAGTGTCTATAATGCAAGGAAAATTTTGTTGGAGAATATTGACAATCTAGTTATTTGTAATTTTTTTCAAATCGGTAATTTTTTTCTTTTTTGTGTGTTAACATGTGCAAAACATCATCAAAACATAATTTACATTATTATTTACTACATGAATTTCTAAATGACTTATATTCTCATTTACTTTTATTTTTGGTTCCCAACAATTTGATGGTCCAATATTTTAAAACATGTTTAGATTGTAAACTATTATCTAGTATCTCAAATACCATTTGTTCAAACTTTTGAGTGAAAAATTAATGTAACACACACATACACACACACACACATTTTTTAATAAAATAATTATTTTCCTATCCTTGTAATTATTGGTGCAAATATCAATTGTGCACCTTTAATTATGTTAACCTATGTAGTTATATTTTCCTCTAAAGCTAGTTAGTGTGTGTACATACCCAAGTGTACATTTAATGCTTGCCTATCTCACATGTGCCCCTATCATTAGATTCCATATTTAATAAAACCAATAGGATAAGATAAGTAATGGTGTGAGTTTGTTATATATTCTCTTTTCCTCCTTTGTATTTTACAAATATATATGTTTAACAGTGAGTAAATAATCTATAAAATATTGTTTTTCATTTTATTTCTTCTCTTCTCACATCTTTCATTTATGAGTTATCCCTTGGTTCTTATATAATTATGGATTAATATCATAATATGATATCAAAGAAATTGTAGATATACTCTATAGAATAAAATAGTTTTTTATGTGTGTTTTAGAGAAAGTTGTTTTTGGAAACATCTTGGAGAAAAACAGACACCACCATTATATTCATAAAGCCAATAAACATAAGAATATATTGTGAACACTATTTTTTTTTTTTTACAAACCTTTTGGATTGTTTTTGCACGTTTCATTTCTCACCCATGTATGATCTATGTCATACAAGGAACATTTTTTCGAATTTTGAAAGTTTTTATTTACATTTAAAATATTTTTTTGAAATTTCAAATATTTTTATGTATTTTCTATGATTTTTAGCATTTTGGGACTATGTACTTGTTTTTTTGGATCCACGTAGTTATTTTCTAGATAAATAATATTGTCATTTATTTTTATGTTATTTTTAAAACCAAGTTTTTTCGGGGATCATACGGCCAAGCTTAACTAGCACACAAAACCTGGGTACATGTTGGCATGACTCTGGGCCCCACCATCTCTTCAATGAAGTTGAAAAATCAGCCACTTACACTTACTGTCAGTCACCCTTCTCTGTTAACGCCTGATCCTGCTAATGACATGGCATGATCCTGGTTATGGTGGCAGTTTGGAGAGTTATTATGGTGGCATTATTGACTATTGAGACAAATTTAAATTTAAAAACTCCTACTCAAACCCATCCCACTGTGGCATTATTGATTATTGACTATTGAGACAAATTTAAATTTAAAAACTCCTCTATCAATTTCGATGGTTTCAACTGTGTATGTGATCGATGCGTGATGGAAGTGAAGATAAACAACACTCTCTCTCAGTCTAGACTATTTTTCCAAGGCTCTTTCTTTGCAGATCAAGATCGGCATTCACACAGCACTTAAATCTGTCGGTCAGACTATCAGATGCATATTAAGATACATAAATGTGAGATTATGCTACTATTATCGTCTATGTGCAGGTATCAGAATTAAAAGTAAGTGACATCGAAGAAGTAGCTGGTGACCTCTTAGGAGTGGACTGGATCAACGGTCTTACTAAGATAAAATAATTATTTATTTATTTATTTTGTTTTTTTCATCGGGGTTAATTTTTTATCTAAAATAAGATTAAAATAGTAGTATTTTAATAGTTCATGTATTAAGTATGTACAGATTTTTTATTTAAACTGTGTCAAAAACAATTTAATTAATATTTCAGTTTACATTCCATGAACCATCATTAAAATGACAAAATGAAAAAGAATAAGAATAAATAATATTTTCATTCTCTCATCTAATAATAGTTCATAAATCATAAATCAAAATATTGATTTAAAATTTTAATAAAAACATATATATACTAAAATAATATATTTACATATACTGATATTAATAAAAAGATCAAGGATCTATATTCCATGTAGGTATGCCAATCTATTTTGAAGCTTTGTACTATAGAACACTCCTGTATTATTTCGTGAGTTATGCAGAATCCCTGGCGTATTTCTATAGATTAAATTGAAAAATATTTGATTGATGGTATTTTGAGATTGTTTTCTCCACCATTCAAATAAACATATAAACCCAATATTTTATATTTGAGAGTTGTGCAACTTGTATGTATATGAGTTTAGTATTTAAGGTTATTATTTAATTAATTAAGTATTCAATTGAATAAAAAGGTTTTTGGAAAAATTATTGTTTGTAAGATTTTAATTTATATTTTTGGATCACTTTATGTTTTTGGATTAGTGATTTATCCATCATTAAATATATTTTTATTAATGATGGATTATGGAAAATTTAATTAAAATTTTATATATTAATTTTTTAAATATAATAAATTATAAAAATTTATTTGTTTTATTAATTCATATAATAGATTGTGAAATCTTAAAATCTTTAATTATTCATTTATTTTTACTAATTAATTTTATATTAAAAAATGAATTGTAAACTTTGTATTGATGTTGTTGTGAACATAAAATTTTAATTAATCCTGATTTAATTTTTATTATACTTGTTACAAAGGTGTTGAACGTGTAATATATTTTTATTCCTTACATAATACATAAATTTATGGAGATTAGTTTGTAATTTGGCACCAAAAAACTAATCTCTATAAAATAATCAGTCATTATAAATTTTATTCAATAATCAAAAGAAAAAATAAATAAAAACAACTTACTAACAACACACGTAATTATTTAATTATAACATATTTTGATTAATTATACTAGGTTTAATTTCAACTATATTACCATGCACTTCATTAGTCAAATCTAAATCATTCTATAACTTTAAATTCCATATCATTTACCCGAGACTACGTAATAATTGGGCATACATAATTTAATAAATTCTTACTTCAACTGCTTCAAATAATCTATGGGATCAGAAAACAATGCCATTGTAATACACATATTCTCAGTAAGGAAAGGTTGTAAAGAGTATGGTTACATTCAAGTGTTTGTAAGGTTTTATCTTGTTATTAATTTTAATTAAACTTCATTTCATTTTTTTAATGATAATGCCACTACTCATTAGCCAGTGTATGTATCTAGCTAGGTCATGGTTAAATATATACCGAAACTACGTAAAATAATGGCCAAATTTTTATAAAAAAAACAAAGAAAATTATATTTTCATTTACTATGACATATACCATTATCGTAACAAAGCCAACAACTTTGATGATATCTTTCCCAATAAATAGATCTCTAATTCAATTGAAAATTTAGAGCTTCCATATGGCAACACTTGATTTTCAATATTAGAAGTCCTTGATGTGTACTTTCATTAATAGTGAAAATGTTTTTTATTCTTTAAAATTTAAGATGAATTTATCTACCACATCTTATGCAATGCTATGTTTTACAATATCTATAAATAATATTGAAACATCTACATAAACTAGATCAGGAAATAATAAGACAACCACATATAGATGGTCATTTGCTAACAATGAAACATAAGGAATAATAAAGCTAATAACCCACATTCCTTTATAAGAATGACATTAGTCTCATCATATTAGTTGTTTTGAGCTAACCATCAATCTATTTTTTGGATAGCAAAATTTCCATTTATATTATAACTAATTCTTTGGCTCTTGCATTAGATTGCTAACAAAGCTATAAACAATAATGGTGTTAATATGATCCAAAAACAATTGTCCAAAAAATGCTCCATGAGGTTCCATACACTCTATGTTAGTTTTTATCTTATATTGTTTTGAATTTGATAATACATATCATTGGTTTGAAAACTTTTATTTAACTTCTTATATTGTTACCTGAATCTCCTCGAAGAGCATGATTTAAGAGTTAAGTACATCATAAATGGTAACCCCATGGTGTTAGGATCGATGGTATGTGAAACATAACTAAATGGAATAATTTTCCAATGCCGATCATTGTAATATTGTATTCAAACATGGCATATGGTTTATCAGCAACACACTTGTAATTTATTCCCACCAGAGTAGGAATTTCATCATGTCTAAATAAGTCAAACTCAAAACCCCTATCTACATTAAGTTTTTTCGTCTTCCTCTTCCCCTTTGGGTTTAATTGATATACTAATTAATCCCTTAAATTTATTTATCTGCAACTAGAAAATTAAATTTTAAGATGGTATGGCACACAAATGTGTTCATGTCAAGGTCAACCTCTCTGGAAAGATCTCAAGGAAATAATATATATTCAAATAGAATATAAAACATATTAAAACATTTTCTTGTGCATCAACATGCCAAATAACTACATTAGATGCCAAGCCATGAACTACAAAATTATTGAATTCCATCTTATGACTAACCATTCAGCTACTCAACCCATAATCAACAGAGTGAATAAAAATTTCATTTCATCCTCAAATGGGTGGTCTATAGTAGCCAATAATAAATAATCTTATGGAGTTTAAAAAACACTATAAAATATGTAAAACAAATAGGTGGTTCAAATTTGGATGGAAAATAACAAGTTTTCACTACTTCTCAAGTGGTGCCATCCATATCCTTCACCCCACAAGTAACAATGATTTTACAGGCCGCTCAAAGTCAAGTTTGCGTTTCTCAAATGTCACAACCTCTTCCACATGTGAAATAATATGGATCAATTCATAATCTAGTGATTATTGGATGTAAAATGATTGTGTACCACTTTCTCAACCCATTACCATATCCAGAGGATAACAAGTATGTAAATTCAAAGTGTCATACTTTCTAATTGTCTAACTATATTCATAGAAAAAAACATGCATACTTATCTAAAATCTTTCATGATTTAGATGGTGTGGATAATGGAACAAAAATGAACCTTGATGTTTTCCAACATGATAGTTTATTCATGAAATGTGTATGGCTTCACTAATTTGCTCGTATGGGTAGGGATACTTATCAATGTTTTTTTTTAATATGAAGATATTCTGTCCATAACAATTTAAAGTATCCACATTTTATTTACTTCATTGCCATATATATTTGGTTCGGAATGTGATTCCATATGTCTAATAATTTTATTAAATGTGGAAAAATGATCATGCTTATTTTACCTAACTTGACTCCTCATACTGTTAGTTTGGGTTCTAATTGAATCATTGGGTAGTGTGGACTCTTATTTATTTTGATGGTTTTTCCCTTGGTATTTTCAGCATTTATGTATTCAATGATGTTGTTAAAAGTATGGTGTTTTGGTGGTAAATTAATAACAAGTTTATAAATTCCAATTGGATTCTCTTTGGTAATTTTAACATGGTTGAATTTATGGAAGATAAAAATGGCTTCCTCCCAATGAGGTTTTGTTCTAAAAAAATAGAGGCATGATTTTACATGTACAAAATACATGGTTTGTTTGATCCCAACTACCACGAGTGTCATTCTTTCAACTCAAATTAGATTACCTTGTGTAACCAAATAAAATGAAATGACATGGGTTTGAAAATACTACATAGAACATTGTTCATAAAATAAAATCTTTTTTATTTGAAAACCATTTGGACCACACTATGAGTGTTATTCTAGGAGATGTGCTATTTGATAATCTCACCATATAGTTTTGTATTCATTGGTTGATTCCTCAGGAAAAAATGTTAACTCTCAATGTTAACTTAACATTGTTGATTGACAAACTCATTCTCATATCATGTGAATTTGGAACCTTGTTCCATACCCTTCTACGGAACTTGGTAGGATTGATTGGTTGGATGATGCCATCTCCTGGAGCACTACTTTCCTCTATTTATATGGAAACTAAGTGGCATTGGTGTTTGGTCAAAATCCCCATGATACTTCATACTATAATTTTATTTATTCCTAATAGGAGTTGAAGCTATCCTTTTAGTTGAGGGATTATAAAAAGAGACTGTAAATTCACAACACAGGCTCGTGGTGCTCAAATATGTTCCCATATTCATTGATTAAAAATTTGAGGCTGATATTCCAAATAATTTATCTCTCTTATAAGGTCTAAACTCATATTTGATAGAGTGAGGGAAATTTGTGATGCCAATTAGTGACTCATGAAATTGCTAGATCTTCTGTAAACTTTTGTAACTCATTATCACAGAGTTTTATTTTAGTGGTAATATAAAAATTTTCTAAGGGTCAAAGGGTTACTTGTGTAAATTTTATTTCTTTATAAGACCTTTATGAGACACCATTCCAAATGGCCATTAATAAGGCTCTTGAGAGACCTTCATGAGACACCTTTATGAGACCTTCATGAGACACCATTATTTGGGATACAAAGGGTCTTAATTTTCATAAGGTGTATCTATAGGTAGTTCAATCTAACTCTCCTATAAAATTTATCAATTAGGGAAACATAAATCTCATATATAATTTATAACTAGTGGCTTACCACACTCCTATAGGTTTCTTACAAGGTTATTTCAAAATCTTATGCTTTGCATATGAGGTATTTAATACTTCTCATCATCCAATTGAATAATTCATTTTAATTCACAATAGATACATTTTAGATAATGTCATTAGATTTTGTAGACATTCCATTTTAACCATTTCTGTGTCTAAACTATGATCTAAAATATTTTATGCAATCACATGCAAATCTATCCAAAAATCATAAATGAACCTAATTTACCTACATAACTACCATTTTAATCCATAATCACAGTGACATATCCCTGATTTGGGAAATGGTTCATATTGTAACATTAATATTACCTACCACATCCTGAATCAAATCAAATCTTTACAAATATTACTATAGGATAATTAAATGATTATTTGACTGACAAACAAACATTGAAAGTACATCATTATTCTAATTTGTAATCAATCACCTTGATTAATTATCCTAATCATTCCTCTAATATAAAATTCCATGGATTTATAATTATCTATTTTATTAATTGTAAAAGTGCATTAATACCTCACATCGGTGATGTCATAGAGGTCTATGGCATGGAAACTTGCATACTCTATTACACATCTTAAAGGCCTCTTAAACAATTCTCTCTTAAATGGCCCATGACACACTCCAAAAGACTTCCAAGACTTCCACACTCTAAAAAGGTCTTAAATGGATATTCTTGCACATTCCATGTGTGCAATCATGAGTTTGAGGACTCAATATCAACCATTGATATTGATCTTAGATCCATGCCTCATAATCATTCCAAAATTCTATCAATACAAGGGCCTTCTCCCATTATAGATAATCTCTCTTGAAGTAAACTTATAATGTCAAACTCACACTAGACCTTCAACATACTCTATTACACATCTTAAAGGTCTCTTAAACACTTCTCTCTGACATTGCCAATGACACACTCCAAAATAACAAATCATTGCACTTTTCTTACAAGGCTTCCTTCCACACTCTAAGAAGGTCTTAAATGGATTTTCTTACACATTTCAATGTGTAATCGTGAGTTTGAGGACTCATTCTCAAACATTGATCTTAATCTTAGATCAATGGCTCACAATCATTCCACAAGTGTGTGTGTGTGTGTGTGTGTGTGTGTGTGTGTGTGTGTGTGTGTGTTTGTGAACAAGAGCCTTTTACCATTATAAACAATCTCTCTTGAAGTAAACTTATAATTCCAAACTCACACTAAAACTTTAACATTTTCACACCAATTTCCAAGCCAAACCAATAGTATACAAGGGAAAATTATGCCTGCATAATGAATCAATATTTATAAATACCTTTAACTCTACACGCCAACCATAAGACTCTTCAAATTTACAATCAAGGAAGTATACAAAGAAGGTATAACATTTATATGTTTTCTTCTATTTGATTCATCTATCACTTATTCTTGTTGAAACCTAGTGGATAGGCTTAGGGTGTTATGTTCTTTAAGTTATTTTGGATCTGTATTCACTAACAATGGACTAACCCTACTTAGATTCTTATTATACATAATGGCATGCTTGATGGGACTCGATCACACCCTGAAAACTCTTTAAGTCCATCTACATCATTCTAAGTGAAATAATCAATCTGTAAATTCACTTAAATCTTCATATCTTTTTTTTTTAATTGCAAAAATCTGTCCCATGTGAAAATAATGATTTCACCCTACATATTTATAGTTTCACTCCCATGAAACTTTTGGTTTCACCTTTTGATTGTTAACTTTTTTATCATTTGCATGTCATCATAATTAGTGGTTTCACCTTCTCATCATTTTCACTAATTTCTTTAGTGGATTTACCCTACGTATCTCCCCACTTAGAAGCTAGTGTAATAAATATGTGGTACTACCAAAGAGCATGTATAAGGTGAGAAACCCCTTTCATAAACTGCCTATAGTAGCTACAAAAACCAAGGAATCTCCTCAAATGTGTCTTAGTAGTGGGGGTAGCTAATCCATGATGTATTGTATATTTTTTTGGTCCACATGAACCCTTTTGGCTTTGATTACATGCCCCAAGTATAAAATTTCATAAACTCTAAACTCACATTTGGACTTTTTGGCAAAGATTGTTTTCTACTCTTAACACTCCCAAAATATGTCCAAGTGTTGTAGATGTTCCTCCCATGTTTTAAAATAAACAAGAATGTCATCAGAGAAAACCAACACAAATTTCCTCAAGTGTAGCCAATAAAAATTATCCATGCATGATTGAATAGTTGTAGGAGCATTGGTTAATCCAAATGGCATGACCAAAAATTCATAGTGACATATAAAAGCAATTTTTTGAACATCCTCTTCTCTTACCCAGATTCCATGGTACCAAGTCTTAAAATCAATCTTGGAGAAGTAGATTTCCCCATGAATCTCATCAAAAGGAATAGAATTCCTATGATTATTTCATGTATAAGTAACAATAATACTATCAAATGGGTTCCCATAATGTGGTGGAGGAGGATGTGAATTATATGACATTTTTACTTTTAGTTCCTTTTTAGAATGATATTGTAAAGGATTGTTAAATATATTCTAATTATGGTGATCATTAGGTTTGGAACCTAATTATTTTTAGGATCATAAAATGTAATTTTTTGGTCTTAGATGAGGTATTTGATTTAATGATTCAAGGTAAAATGTAAATTCTTAGAATGCGCAGTGCCGTAGTGATAGTTACAATAAGCATTAACATCATATCCTTTAGGTATAGGTCAACTAATATCAACCTCTATAAGATGAGGGAGAGATATGAGGGGACCCTCCACAAGCTTTAGAAGTAGCAAACATGGAGACTCAAGTAAGCATGAAAATTCCCTCCTTGGTGGATTGGATAAGACAAACCAATTATATTGTTGTGACATTACATTACCTATTGTAGTTCTTTCCCTTTTAGGCTTTAAAGGTTTCACCATATCCATATATACTCTATTTTTCTAGTTAAAGTGCATGTTTTTCCTTGCTTTATGTATCCATTATGTTTATTAGCCTTGAAAATGGACTTTTGTTTCTCACTTTAAGAAGGGTACTTAATATTCCTTCATTGTTGGGACCCTAAGGAGGAAACATTTTCACCTTGAACCTTTATGGTAGCACTCTTATATTTTTTAACACTTTGTTCAAGTAGTATATTTTAGTACACTCATGTAGACCATTTCATAATTCCTTTTATTTTTGACACTATAGCTTGATGATCATCCTTTTTGACTTAATTAATTGACAACATCGATTGTTTTATATGTGTTCAAAGTAGTGAATTTATGGCCATTTATGTAAGACATTTTTTTAATTTTTGTTAGTTTATTTTCAATCTTGAGTAGTCAATGGTTAGATTAATCTTCCACTTGCACTCGTGTCTTTTCTTTTGATATAATTGAGTCACCTTTATATATATCTCATTAATTTTTCAAGGGGAATTTGTATTTATTTTATGTAAATAAGAACATTTGTGTGCACATGTTCTTTATTTATTTTAGAAAAATAATGATTTTGATTTCCTCACATCTGCATGGGTATCGGTTTACCCATTTTATTTTCTACAACCCATATCAGGATTTTTTATTTCTCAAAATTTTATGGCATTAGTTGGTGTGTTCTTCTACATTTTTTAAACCTTCCCTGATAACATGACTTTCTCCATAATGTTGGAAACATATACTATCACCAACATCTATCAAGATTCAAAATTACCCATGGGTAGCCATTTTTCATGGTTTCAAAATTGTCATAGTACTTAAGGGATTCAAGTAGTGAATTTGTACCACTCATGTTGATGAAATGTCCCCTTTAGGTAGATTGTACAATTATAAAAATTTACATTAAACCCTAACAAAAAATTATAGTTTATGATTTTATTTCAAACCACAACATAAAAATTCTTATTCAAAAAATATTCATTTTTAGGCCATAATTTCAATATTTTATTATAAAAAATTAGATAAAATGTAATCATGTAAATACCTTTAAATCTGAATTTTTAGAGCAAATATATGGCTAGAAACTACAACAAAAATACCAGATACATGGAAGTGTGATCAGACATCAAAATAGGCATCCAAATTACCTCAAAACTACATTTGAAACCCTTCAAGGGGTTAGTTTCCCTAGGATATAGAACCAAATTAGGTTGTTTCCCTTGTTAGGGCTCCAAAAAAGGTTCACTACCCTAAAAATAATTGTGCCACACTTCCAATTGTTTGCCTACTACTACATTCCACCTAGAATGGTAACTAGATGCCACAAACTGCTCAATTTTTCCCAATGTGACCCCTAAAATGATGTTACCCCACTGAAGATTAAAGCTTTTCATCCTCAACTTTAGAATAACAAAGAAGGGTTTCATCTACTAAGGTTGAAAGTCAATCAAGTTAATCAAATTCATAATTTTATTGATAAAATGACAAGTGCAAAATAAACCTTCTTTCCTTATTTTATATCTTTTTCCTCTAACATCAATCCCAAAAAGGGCATTCCATAAAGAGAGGAAAAATAAAACATTCAAAATAAATTTCATTATAATTTCAAACTAAGGGCCAACTTTCATCAAATTATAAAGTCCCCTTTCTTTATTGAAATCAAATTAGAATAAGTTGTTGACATAGTGTTTTTTTTGTGCCAACTTCAACAAAAGAACCATGTTTCCCTTTCTTATCCTCCCATTAGCCAATTGAAAACCACAAAAGTTGGATAAGGGTCTCCAACAAAACTAAGTTTGAGAAGGGAATATTAGGGTCCTCTACTTTTGAAATTATTTTTCCTCGAGCAATTGCAAGCTAGGATGTTGCAAATTAGTTTCTCCTTCCCAAGTAACATCTTCAATGGACAAGTCCTTCCAAAAAATCAAATACTCCATGATGCTCTTGTTCCTTAGCTTCCTTTATTAAACCTTGATGATATATTTTAGAATCAACATCAGCTTGCCCTCATCATCTAGTGTCATTAATTAAACCGAAGGAGTGATGTGATGCCCTAGTGCCTTTTTGAAACATAAAGCATGAAACATGTTGTGGATTTGGCTATGTTTGCATAGATATAGATCATATGCAACTTTTCCAACCTTTCTTATAACTTTATATGGACAATAGAAGTAGGGTTTAAGTTTTTCCACCCTATTATTCTTGATGGAAGATTGTCTATAGAGATAAAACCTCAAAAATATAATGTTACCCACACTAATGTGCTAGATCCATAAATTTTGGCACTCTACTATATGTCAAAATTAAGTCCACAAAGGAAATTGCATCATATCATGCAAGGCCTTGAAAGGTAACCTAATTATAAACATGTGGTATGATGTATATTAATAGTAATCAACCATGTACAACCACTTAATCCATCCTATTTATAGCTCTAAAATGTAGTTTCATAGGTATACTTCCACCATTTATGCACTATTTCATTTTTCCCATCAATTTGTGGGTATTAGATAGTGTTAGGAGACAACTTCGTTCCCATCAAATGAAAAATTTATCTCCAAAATAAACTCATAAACTTGTAGTCCCAGTCTCTCACAATATTGTTAGGTAGCCCATGAAGTTTAACACTTCTATAAAAAATATATCAGCCATTATGGGTGCAATATACTTGGTTGGAATTGGGAAAAAATGTTCATATTTAGTGAGTCTATCCACCACCACAAATATACAATTCTTACCTTGTACCATGAGAAGCCTTGTGATGAAGTCCATGGATATGCTTTCCCATTTTTGAGTGTGAATAGGTAGGGGCTGCAATAGACTAGTTGGAAAAGAGTGTTCTCCCTTATTTTGTGGGAAAATAAGGCACTCATGGATGTTTTGAATATCATCTCCTTTAATTTCCTTCCAAAATATCTTCCCCATCACTTGTACATTTTGAGGTACCCTAGATGACCAACCATTGGGGTATCATATACAACCTTCAATATTTGATGTTTCATCTTAGATTTAGAGGTTTAAAAGACCTTATTCTTGTATATAATCAGTCCATCCAACTCATTATACCTCTCATCATCAACCCTACCTTCTAGGATAGCTATAATAAATCCATCCTTGACATACTCAATTTTGATTATAACCTTCAACTTATTGTTATTTCAATCATTACATATAAAATGGGCTTCCTAGATAATATATCAACAACTACATAAAATATTTCAAGTTATTGTGGTTCGTCTTCACCCAAAAGTGGCCACAATCAAATACTACCATAACTTGGCTAAAGCATACATGATGGCCAACATTTATTTATTTTATATGGAGAACCTATGCTCCACTTATTTGAATTTTATACTTCAAAAAGTGAAAAGGTGTCATTTTTGGATTAGGACATCCCCTACACCTTCCCTCGAAGAATCACATTCCAAAATAAATAAAATGATGAAATCTAGAACAATGAGTATTGTGCAAGTACTCATCACTTCCTTGAGATTTTAAAAGGATTACATGGTATTTTTTGACCAATTTAAAGCTCCCTTTTTTTTATCAAGTCTATTAATGGGGTATAAAGATGAGAAAACCCCTTCACAAATTGCCTATTGTAGCTACATAAACCAATGAATCTTCTCAATTGTGTCATAGTGGTGAGGGGAAGCCAATCCATGATGTATTTTATCTTTCATTGGTCAAAATGGACCCTTTGGGATTTGATTTCATTCCCCAAGTATGAAATTTCAAAAACTTTAACTCACATTTGGAACTTTTGGTGAAGGGTGTTTGTTGTTCCAACACTCCCAACACTATGTGCAAGTGTTGTAGATGTTCCTCCCATGTTTTTCTATAAAAAAGAATGTCATAATATAAAATCAACAAAAATTTCCTCAAGTGTATCCTAAAAAAATTATCCATGCATAATTAAAGAGTGATAAGAGCATTGGTTAATCCAAAGGGCATGACCAAAAATTGATAGTGTGCATAATGACATCTAAAAGCAATTTTCTAAACATCCTCTTCTCTTATCTAGATTTGGTGGTATCCAGTATTCAAATCAATCTTTGAGAATTAGATTTTCACATGAATCTCATCAATCAACTCATCAATTCTCATTATCGAATACCTATTTTTTATGGTCTTCTTTCTCAATAGCCGATAATCTATGCACATCCTCATTGTCTCATCCTTCTTCTTCTTCTTCACAAGAACAACCAAAAAAGTAGAAGGGATAGAACTAGGCCTTATATGACCCATCTTTGAAAGCTCTTGGATGTATTTTTCAAATTTTTATTTATATACCCTAGGATGGACGTAAGGTGTAGTGATTACCACTTTAGTTCTAAGTTCAAACTCAATGATGTGCTCAAAACCCCTATTTGGGGGTAGTCCATGAGGAATACTACCAAAAACCATGCATATCTATCAAAGATGGGTTGAATATCCTTGTAATGATGTTGTTGTTCCAAATTATATATATTTTTATTTACAAAGCACTTAGATACCTAAACAAACTTCCCTCTATGAAAATTCCTTTCCATTTCTCTTTGAACTCACAACCATTGGTGCTCCATTTGGAAACCCACATAGCACTATTTCTTTACTAGCTGATCTAAATTTTAGTTACATTGTTTGATCATTTTGGGTGAATTCCATAAGAGAATGCAGCCATTGTACTATAATGACTAAATTAGTCTCTCCAATTCTCATTACATAAAAATCATCTTCAATTTTATGATTACCCAATGTGACATTCAACCTTGGAATATTATATTTTCAAGGGATGGTGAAGTCATCTGCCATGGTCACATTAAAGCCATCAAAATTAGTAGTTTACAGCCCACATATATCTTCCAAACCCTCATTAATAAACTTGTGGGTTTACCCACTACCAATGAGTGTTTTGACTTTCTTACCTTCTAAAACCCCTCTCATTCTAAAACGATGATATCTAGAAGCTCTAGATAAGGTAGAAAAGGTGCCATCCATTTTGTCACCTTCTTCCTTTTCAACTTGTTCCTCCTCATTAGTGTCTGTCCCCTCCTCTTCTTCTTTGTCATCCTCTCCATCTAAACTTAATTCAATGTAGTGAACTTGACCTTTTCCTTGGTAATGATGTCTTGGTGTCTAAGGGTCCTTGCATGTAAAACATAATTTTTTTCTTCTTAATAAATTCCTTGACTCCACTTCTTTGTTAATCCTTGAAAGATATTTTTTCTACCCAAAAACCTATTGATAAGGCTTCTTTTTCTACCCAAATGGGACTAATTTTGGTTGTTCTAAAAGTGTAGTCCTAGGCTAACCAAACATATTTATTCTTTGATGTCCAAAAGGCATAAGTTTTTCCTTGGGATCTATAGATTCAAGGTTAATATCCTTTTAAATGGATTCTTGAAGAGTAAAATGGTTGAAATCCTTGACTAAATACCTTTTAATTAATCTTCTATTGAACTCCTCATAATAATTTATGAGTTTGTGCCCATGTGTTATCATACTTTGGTACCACCACTCCTGAGTAGTTCCCTCCAAATGTAGTGTGGTGAATTTGATGGCATCATCCTCCATCATATTTCAAAGTGTGAGGTAGGTGTCTACCATTTTTATCCATACCCTATCTAAAATTTTTGTGGATCCATCAAAATTGAAAAGTGTGACCTTCCCTAAAACATGTTATAGATGTCCTAGATTGTTCCTTGGTCTATGACTAGCTTTATAACTACCCTTGCCTTTATTCAATGTCATAAAATATGTAAGGCTCATTTCCCCTTTGATTTAATATGGAATATTCCTATATTCCTCATAGATTGTAGCCACATCATCTACTATATAAGGTCACTCCATTTTTGGATTGACTTTCTCTCTGTGAAGGAAGTTTTTCTTAAAATGCCTTTATGTAGATCCAACCATCACCCTCGATGGAGGAGGAGGTTTATTGTATGTATAAGAAGTCATTTCCTCACCATTTTAAGGTATATGACCATTCATTTTCTTCATGGTTTGGATGAATTCAACCATCATATCTATCAACCACTCTTAATTTTGAGTGAAATTATCAAACCTAGCACGATCTAGGTCATCCATGTCTTGGTGCTTTGGCTGATCCAACTCTTATTTTGGTTATTTAAATTATTTCCTTGGTTTTTCCTTCTCTCCTACCTAACGTTCTAGAGCCATTTTATTTTCCCTTTCATAGTATCTAACCTCTTTGTCATTGTTAGGCATGTAGACAACTCACTTCCCCATAGCTAGCCTAGAATTTGGCTTTAATATCATTGAAACATCCCATTTAGGGAAAATTGTAAAATTCTAAAAATTTACAACAAACCCTAATAAAAAATTATAGTTTCTAATTTTTATTTCAAACCATAACCACATAAAAATTTAGACTTTGGAAAATAAAAATTTTTAGGCCATAATTTCAATAGTCTATTACCAAACACACTCACCAAAAATTAGATAAAATTCAGCCATATAAATACCTTTAAATTTAATTTTTAAGAGCAAATATATGGTAGGAAATTAAAACAAAAATATTAGTTGCATGAAAGTGTGATTAATAATGAAACTAAAAACTATCAAGATAATAAATTACCAATAGGCGAAGATCTGAAACAATAACTCAGAATTGATTCATATTGAATGACTTGAAATAATTACAAACACAAACCATGCTTAAATAAGCTTCAACTCAGAGTTTAGAGTTGACATGCAAAAATTTAAAAAAACTAAAATTTAAAAAAAAATGTCTATTTTTAGCAGCCGCTATGTATAGTAAGTTTTGCATGAAAACACGTGAGGATCTAAAAATTACCTAAAATATCCTAAACACTAAAATTATCCTATGGGATGAAATTCAAAGGAAGTTGACATCTAGTCCTAAAAATACACAATTTCTAAAAATAGAAAATTCTCAAAAATTTCATTAAACATTAATTTTGAACCCTCAGATGATGACATATGGCCTCCAAAAATTATTAAAATCAACTCTAATTGGATAGAGTCCTTAGGATAGCATCAAACTTTACAAGATGATAGTTTTGACGCATGGAAGAGCTCAAATGGAGATACGGGTCAAAAGTTATGGCCTCTAGAAGGTTGGCCTATTTTTTCTACATCAATTAGACATCAAAATAGGCATTCAAATTACCTCAAAACTACACTTTTAAACCTGATAGGGGGTTCACTACCCTAGGATAGGTAACCAAATTAGGTCATTGCCCTTGCTAGGTCTCCAAATAAGGTTCAATTCCCCAAAAATTGCTACACCACCCTTTAAACTATTATCCCACTGTTGCATTCCACTTGGAATGGTAGTTAAATGCCAGGAACTACTCAATTCTACCCAATATGACCCCTAAAATGAGGTCACCCCACTGAAGGTTGAAGGTTTGCATCCTTAACTTTAGAATACTAATCTGACATAGTATTATACTTTGACTCGCTAGCAAGGTCCAACAACAATCCAAAAAAGGGGCTCTCCACAAAGAGAGGAAATTCAAATATAAAAAAGCAATTCATTATAATTTCCAATTAAGAGTTGACTTTCATCAGATTATAAAGTTTGCCTTATTTATTCAAATCAAATTAGAATAAGTTGTCAACATTGTAATTTTTTGGTAACTTGAGTGAAAGAACCATGTTTCCTTTTCTTCTCCTCCCTTTAGCCAATGGGAAACCATAAAAGTTGTCTAAGGGTCTTCAAACAATCTAAGCTTGAGAAGGGGACATTACAGTAGATATCATGATTTTTTCACTAGATATTCTCTTCCAATCTACATATTTATTTAAGGGTGGATCAACCCACCTTGTAGACTTGTGAAAATCACCAATTTTCTAGAGTACCAACTTATACAAAACTTTTCCCTCATCTTGTGAGAGACATCCATTATTGTTACCATCTTACACACATTTCAACATTAAGGGGAGATGGATGTGTGATGCCTCCTTGAGTTTTTACTACCCAGTTTCTTAAGATTACGATTTCTTATCAATTAGCCTTTAACAATGCACTAATTTCTAGTTTGAATTGGTAGTTACAGTGGCTCAACACCCATGTATTCTTGTAAGGTGGATTGGTGTTCATATGGACACTCAGAATCATACTGTATTTTCTTGATATTTTTACATGGGTACCTCACGAGGCCTTGTTGTGTATAAATTTGTTTACGAATCTAAGACTTATTTTTTATAGACCTATCTGAATTACATTTAAGGGGGTTATTGGTGCAAATATTAATTATGCACCTTTAAGTAAGATAACTTAGGTAGCCAGATTTTTCACGAAGGCTAGTTAATATGTGCACATTTTTAAGTTTACATTTAATTCCTATCTACCTCAAGTGTGCCATCATCATTATAAGTGACTAATAGGACAAGAGAAGAAATGTTGCAACTTTTCTATTTATTCTCTTCACCTCCTTTGTATTTTACACATATATATGTTGAACATTTAAAGAGCAATATGTAATGTATTGTTTCCCATTTTAGTTAACCTCTTGTTTCCACTCTCCTACATGAGTTATGCCCCAGTTATTATTTGATCATAACTAGACTAGATCTTAATAGTGACTTCAAAATTGGTCGAAAAGTATGAAGTGATAGAATAAATAAATGATTCAACATACAAATAAATCAACCATATATGGACTTTAATCATGAAAGTGTTGATCGAGTTCAAAACACTTCTAATGTTGAAAATTATAACCTATAATTAAATATATTAATCCAATTTTAAAAAATTACATTATTGAAATTAACAAAAAACTTGTCAATATATAATTTTATAACTAAAATTTAGAATTTTGTCTCATATAACATATTCATTTCTACACTTTTTGACATTTATGAACTTCTAGTATATGAAAAAATGATTTTCGACGCATGCAATGTTTTATATGCATTAGATGATTTTACAAGCCCATGATTTATTTTTAAGGAAATAATTATTTTCCATGATGACCATTATTTTCCAATATTTTGATGCTTATATAGGGTCATGATTCTTTTCCTAGACTATAATTCATTTTTAGTCTCATGATGATTTTACATGATGACAATCCTTTTCCAGAGTAGTCATGTCTTTTCAATATTGTGATGCCTTTCTTGGATTGTGATGAATTTATAGGCTTGTGATGTTTGTATATGCTTGTAATTATTTTATAGGCTTGTGAGGCCTTTTCAAGTCTACAATACTTTTCCAAGCCTACAATTATTTTTCAAGCCTATGATTATTTTCCATGCCTAGCATATGTATCTAAACTTGCCATTATTTTCTATTCCTTCAATGTTTTTCTAAGCATGTGAGGATTCTTCTTTACTAGGATTTTTCTTTCTTACATAAATTCTATTCAAGCAGAGATTTTTCTTTCTATTGCATGTCTTGGTAATAAATTAGCCAAATGTTTTCACTAAACTATAAATATTTTTTTAGGTTTTGAATTTTAAGCTACGAATAAATATGGTATTTTAAATTTTTTCCATAAGCAATGTTTTCATTTTGATAGGATTCTACACCCTTGAGAATCACATTCTAGTGAGTTTCACCACCCTGTATAACTTTGTTTTGGGCAAGTTAATTAAGATTTTCCTTAATGGAATAATGTATATCATGAGGGTCCCATCTATTTTCAACCATAATATGGCATGAACACCCTTTAAGGTAATTACTACCTCCATAGCATCACCCTCTACCATCAATATGAAGGCATTAGTGCTCATTTTCCATAAATCTAAGAACATAATGAATAACTTAACATCTATTGTCATACGATCCAACTCCATAATGCCAACACACCCTAGACTTAGTAGCCAAGATGCATATACAATTTCATATAATCATATTCATCTTTGCACCGTCAAATATCAAACAAAAAGTACAATCAATCTCCCATCATAAAACATGTAAATAATAATTAAATTACAATAAAATGCTGATAATAACTATATTGACCAATCTAAGATTATGTCATTGGCCATGTCTTCATTTTGTATTTCATCAACCATTTTGACATTATGTCATTGGAAATTATTCTACTTATCCTACATCATCAGTGATTTTGATAGTACATCATCATCCATTTTGTGAAGTTTACACTACATTGGCCATTTCTTGCCTAATTTCATTTTTCTAAGAGTATTCTACATTGACCATATGATTAGACATCATTGGCCATGGTTTAAATTTTATGTTTTAAAACACCACCAGCCATGTTGACGACATTATATAGGTGGAAAACATTATTAGATTGTCCTTGAAATAAACAGCTTTTTTGAATCTAATTTCCAACAATATCCCATTATTCCCTTCATTTATCTCTTCAATTTGATGTATTGTGGGAAAATTCTATTTGATGGATTCATCCCACTATTAATTTTTTAATCTAGCCAACCTAAACACCCTAAAATTATAATGCAAACCCTATCTGATGTATGCACCGACCTCTATGTTCACATCTTTATCTCCTATCCATCTTCTCTCTTTGTGCCATAAAATGATCTCCCATAAATCTCAAAATTTAAAATCTAAAAATAACAATTATGTGGGAAATAAACCTAACCCTTACACTTAAGTTTTCAAATTGAAAAAAAGAAAATTAAAAGCTTTAAAATATATCCTTCAAATTTGATATTGTGACCACATCTTTATTTTCTTTATCTTCTTAGAGATTGATTATGTATTTTTGGCTTTTGTATTAATAGTTCCTCTCAATTTCTTTTTATTCATTCTCATATTTTCCCTCTATAATATCTAAGAAAAAGGAAGGATTAAAGGCGCTTTTGTCCTTTTCACCTATATAACTTTTTCTTCTCTTAAACATTAAGAGAGTTCTTAAATTCTTTTTAAGAAAAAATATTATGAAAAACTTTTTTTAATTATATTAAAAAACTTTCATCTTAAATGCGTCTTAAATATATTATTTTTTGAATTAAAAATAAATAATATATTATTAAAAAAGAACAGTTCAATTTTTAATAAATATTTTATTGTAAACATTCATTTAATGTTATAATAATAAAAAGATTAAATACCTTACTATCTTGGAATATCACACTCTCTCAAATCAGTTATGATTTTTGACTTCAAAAATGGGTATTAAATGTGATAACAATGAATCGTGATGGGTCCACATGTTCTATGCATAACAAAAGGTCTTACGTCTATTAAAATTGTGTTTTCATGGTGAAACAAGACTTTTATTTATCATTAGTCCATAACAGTGTGCCAAATTTCATAGGCTTTTCATTATTGAAAGGAAGCAACTCTACATATATCTATGTATCCAAATATGGAGATTTACAATAGTCTACTTTTATTTTAAGCTTTTATTTGTTGACTTAGTAGATTATAATATAATAATCCTAGTTACATGAAAGAGACTGATTCTGACTCTGAAGTTTTTTTTAAAATCTTCAATCCAGATTCTGATTCTGAAGTTTCTTGTAAAATCTTTACTCCCATATACCTGAAAACATCCAAATTTATAGAATATGATTGTCAATAACTAATTTAAATAAATTTATATAAATAAAAATTGAAAAAAATAAAGATGACACAAATACCTGCCAAGCATTAAAATAGTTGCTAATGGATTTGTTCCAGAACTGTCTGTAAAAGTCGAACCATCTACAATCCTTAAAATATGCACCCCTTTCACTTTATAATTTAATTCAATTACAGAACCAATGAAACATCCTCCATGAAAATGATAAAATGTCCCAAGTGCATCACGACAAAATGTTTCTACCACTTGATTGTCCGAAATGTTTTGGGGCAAAGGCACTCCAACAAATCTAAACTCTCTCGTACCACTTGTCTTGTTTTCAAATGTAAAATGCTGAATAGAAGAAGTCTTTCAAAGGTTGGAAATTACCTTCACGGCTTGCACGCATATTTGCAAATCATGAGGATCAGACTTTTGTGAGCTTGCATAACGTTGTTGTCAACTGACTTTTGTGAAGGTTGTGATCCCCTCAAATTTTTGTTTGACCATGGTGGGAGTCAATTCAAAAATGAAACAATATGAATCTTCTAATAAGAAACTTACCATTTCCCTTTCACATGATTGGAAGGAAATATAAATTTTGAATTGAATGATTTAAATACCCATACACTTTATGTTGTATATTGTGATTAGTTTTCATATAATATTATGAATGTTATTTTATTTTTAAATTAATTTTTTTATGAATAGATTATAGATATTGAGTTTTATATAGAGTATTGAGTCATTTTATAATTTGAATATATATTTTGATTAATCCTTAAGCAAGTAAGGTAGCATAGTAAATGGTACATTAATTATTTTTTATTATTATTTTAATTAATTGTAATGTTTTAGTTTTATATATATATATATATATATATATATATATATATATATATATATATATATTATTTTTTATTATTATTATTTTAATTAATTGTATTTTTTTAGTTTTACATATATATGTATATATGTATGTATGTATGTATGTGTATGTATATATGTGTGTATGTATGTATGTGTATATAATCATGATGTGTTCAATAAGATTGTAAGAAAATTAAATTTCAAATAAGATATTAGAAGAGAAAAGGAAATAAAATATTAAAAAATAAATTAAAACACAAATTTAGTTATTGAAATCTTTTTCTTGATAATTTGTGAGTCCCTAATAGAATAGTGGGTCCTCTTAAGTCGAACTACAAAATAAAGAGTTGTAATGATGACTCTTAATAAAGTTAATTGTATGTTAAGTCGGATATACACATATTTGATCCTTAATAAAGAATACTTGATACTGTAAAGAACGTTGATTTCCTTAGAAGTGGTGGTAAAATTGCCCATATATCTCACAATAAACTTGACACCTTAACACAAAAATATTAATACATCTTCCCATATTAAAATATCAAAGGCTTGTTTGTGGCCCATAACATATGAAAATCCTTTGAGTTTATCAAAACCTCTCTTATTTGGGATCAATGTGGATTTAGATTAAGTCTATTTTTTATTGACCATGATCTTTGGTTGTCTTTCATCATTACCAACACCATCCTACTGCTTGTTGAGACTTAAAGTTTTAAATCTATTAGGTTTTTATAGGAAAGGTGTTCACATTATGCATGATCTTATTTTACAAAGATATTAGAGTCCTTAGCCCGTCTAGCATACAAAGTTTACAATTCATAAATCTATTATTCCTTCAAGTTTGTGTATTCAAGATCTCATGCATGGGTTATGATGCATAATTTTGATCCATAGTATTTATAATGGTTATTGTTTCTAATTGGATTTTTTTTTTTAAATATAAAATTTTAGCATCATTAATGATAAAAGTTTTGAAATAAAATTTGCAAACTTTTCATACAAATTATACATAAAGTTTTTAAAGTCACTAAATATACATTTGTTGATAGTAAATT
>JARHVA010004687.1:352500-370000 GCA_037957365.1 Torreya grandis
CTTATAGATTATTCTAATTAGATTTCTAATATTTTCCTTATGATCAATCCATAAGGTATAATTCAAATTTGTATAGACTTTCAAGATATGAACAAGGCATGTCCCAAGGATGACTTTGCCCTTCCAAACATCGTCATGATCGTGGACTCAACCACTGAATATGAAATGATATCTCTCATGGATGGTTTATCAGGGTATAATCAAATTAAAATCGCACTTGAGGACCAACACAAAATATATTTTATCACTCCATGGGGAAAGTTCTACTATTAGGTCATGCTCTTTAGCCTTAAAAATGTTGGCACAACTTATCAATAGGTTATGATAGTCATTTTCCATAACATGATGCATGACATAGTTAAAGATTATGTAGATGACATCTTGGGGAAGTCTCGCTTGAGGTCTAAACACCATGTTGTTTTAAGAAGAATATTTGAATGATTGTAAGAATAAAAAGTTAGACTAAATCCCAAAAAGTGTGTATTTAGTGTTACTTTAGGAAATTTATTGTGATTTATAGTTTCCAAATGAGGCATAAAAGTAAACTCAAAAATAAAATCAATCATAGAAATGCCTCTGCCTCAAAATTTAAAATTGCTCAGAAGTTTCTAGGGAAAACTACAAGCCATTCGATGCTTTGTTTCTTAGTTTTTAAATAAATGCCACCCCTTCACCCATCTCTTAAAGAAGGGTACTACTTTTAACTAGAGTTTTGAGTGCTAGAAATATTTTGATAATCTCAAACAGTGTTTGGCTAACCCTTCTATGTTCTTACCCCTTGTCTCGAGAAGACCCTTGCTCTTGTATATCTCAACAACTTCATGTGCAATAGGTGCCCTCCTAGCATAAGACAATGATCAAGGTAAGGAGCAAAAAATATATTATCTCAGTCATACACTAATATCTTACGAGCTAAACTATACTCTAATTAAAAAGGCATGCTTAGTTATGGTTTTTACCTCACAGGAGCTTCAGTAATACATGTTAAATAATCAAGTGTAGCTCATCACCAAGGTTGATCCTCTAAAATATTTATTATCTAAATCAGCTCTTACTAGTAGAATGGCTAAGTGGATCATGTTACTTAGCGATTTTGACATTGAATATGTTAATCAAAAGGCTATAAAAGGACAAGTCATAGAGAATCAATTAGCTAAAGTACCACTTGAAGTGAATGGCCCTTGAAAACAAACTCCCCAGATGAAGCTATAATGAGTACTTCAAAATCAATTAGCTAGAAATTATATTTTGATGTCTCATTCACCATGCATAGATCAGGCGTAGGCATTTTCCTTGTCACCCCTCAAGGTGATCTTATTCTAAAATATTTTGCCTTGAATTCCCATGTACTAACAACATTTTATAATATGAGGTCTTGATATCTGGTCTTCACCTAGCCATTCACTGAAATATCTAGTACTTACAAGTATTTGGTGACTCACAACTAATAATCAAATAGGTTAATAACAAGTTCAAGATGAAGGATGAGAAGTTTCTCCCTTATAATCACTTGGTTGATTAATTAAAATCAAGTTTTTTCAATCCATTACATTTGATCAAGTGCCACAAGGAAGTAACAAAGTAGTTGATTCAATGGATACCAATGGCTCCCTCATTGACGTCCCTAAGGATGTGTTATAGGGGAATTTTTCATTGAACATTTAATCATCCTCACACATCAATCTATGGCTCCTTTTTAAATTTGTGCAATTAATGATCCTAGTCTTCCCTAGTACCATGACATCTACATATACCTCCATGATAACATCCCCCCTCCTAACCTTAATCACCATCAACATAAATCCTTTATTTATTGCACCTTCTATTACATAATCCTTAGTAACACACTCTATTGTAGGGTTTATGATGAGACTTTGTTAAGGTGTCTGGCATCGAAAGAGGCCTCTCATGTGATCAAGGAGGTTTATGAATCATTGGAATGGTCCTAGCTAAGAAACTCCTCTGAACTGGGTATTATTGGCCAACCATGGAATAAGAATCTTGTAAGTATGTGTAGAAATGTGTTACCTATCAAAAACATGGGAATATAATTCATGCTCCCATATAGAAATTATAGCCTATCATGAATCCATGGCCATTTTCCATATGGGGTCTTAATTTAATTGGTAAGAATAATCCAACTTCATCAAATGGCCACAAGTTTATTATCGTGACAATAGAGTACTTCACTAAATGGGTAAAAGTGATGCCACTGACCTATGATATAGGCCTCTAAATATCCAAATTCATCCTTAATCAGATCATTTTCTACTTTGGCATACCTGCCAACATCATCTCAAACAATGACAAATCATTCAAAGATCAAGAAGTTGAGGGCTTGTGTCAAAAATATCACATCAAGCAACATTTATCCTCTCCTTATTATCCTCAAGGTAGCGGACAAGCTAAGGCTACTAACAAGACCCTTATCAAAATCCTTAAGAAGATAGTCAATCAAGTAGGTAGAAATTGGCACATGCAATTATATCCGTTTCTATGGTCTTATCACACAAGCATTCACACACCTACTGGGGCCACTCTATATGCCTTGGTTTATGGGATAGAAGTGATCTTGCTAGTGAAAGTATAGTTCCCTTCCCTTTGAATCTCATTAAGAGGCATCATCACTGACCATAATTATAGATAGGAACACCTATAGGAACTAAAAATTCTTGATGAAAAATGTCAGAAGGCCCTTAATCACCTAAAAGCATATCAAAATAAACAAAAATAACAATATCAGAAAAAGATCTAATCCAAAAAATTTGAGGTTGGTGACTTAGTCCTGAAGGAGAACAAAAAAATTACCAATGCAGACAGAGATAAGAAGGATAATTTTGAAACTAATTGGCTAAGGCCCTATATCATCATTGCCAAATTTAGATCATGAGCATATAAATTAGCCACATTGGATGGTGAAGAGCTTGATGATCCCATAAATATCATGTATCTAAAGTAATTTTACACCTGACAGGTCCCACCATGGTCGTCAATCATGTGCACTAGATTTTAGATTCAATCTCTATTATTAATTTGAGTAATACAAATCTAAAACCTAAACACATAATTAGAAATGGATAAAAGAGGAAATTAACAAAATAAAAATATCCTTAACATCACTTTACCTCTTTATGGCTCCACTTCAAGATTGCGAAATGGATTGTTGATGCCAAATTTGAGAGTATTGGATTGCTTGCTTGATGTTGATAATGGCTTCCAAATGGATGATTGAATTTGAAAATGGATTTAAATGAATGCAAGAAGGCTATGAGGATGCAAGATAGCAGAAATTTGATGGCTTTCTAAGTTGGTTTGAAGAAGGAGGGAGAGCTTGGTTATATAGGCATGGAGGGAGAAATCAATGGCTCAAATTCAAATTTGAGTTATTGAGATCAATGGCTATGGATTTTCCATGGAATTTTTGATTCCATAGAGATCTCTAGAATTAGAGAATTCTAGAGAAAGGGAGATAAAATGGAAGAGATTTCTAGAAACCTCCAATTCTAAAAATCTCTCATAGGGTTTAGGGGTTTAGGTGAGTCTAGAATAAGGTAGTGGTTGGGTAGGTAGGTTATTTTGTATTTTTAAATTGGCTAGTTGGCTTAGGAAGTAGGTTAGTGGGTAATAAGTTATATTAGGGGTTTAATAAAGGGATTAATTGTTTTTTGGGATTGGGTAAGGTTTGTAGGATATAGGAATGGGATGTGGGTTATTACGCTATTAGTTAATTTAGCTATGAAATATAGATATTAGACTAAATTAGTAGAAGTTAGCTTAATTAGTATAATTAATGGGGTGGGCATATTTTAGTGCATACAGTGGGTCCTAAAACATGTAAAGGAATCAAATACTCATACACCTTATGTTATATATTGGGATTGGCTTTCATAAAATATTATTAAATATAAACTAAATAACTATAAATTTAACTTCATTTTATTTTATGAGTATGTATCACAAATATTAGGTCCTATATTGGGTATTGGGTCATTAATACAATTTTAATATATTGGGTATAATCCTTAAATAAACAAGGTAGCATAGTAAATGGTAAACCAAAGATATTATTATTATTATTATTATTATTATTATTATTATTATTATTATTATTATTATTATTATTATTATTATTTTAATGAATTGCAAAGTTTAACTGGCATCTATAACATTATATATAATATATATTCTATTACTAACCATAACACATTAATAATATTACATGAAAAATATATTTCAAATAAGACATTAGAAGAGAAAAATAGAATAAAATATGAAAAAAATAAAATAAAACACATAATTAGTTATTGAGATCTTTCTCTTAAAAATGTGTGCCTCTGTAATAGAATAATGGGTCCTTTGATGTTTAACCATGAAATAAAGAGTTATGTTGATTAATCTTAAAGAGGCTAACTATATGTTAGGTCTTCTCGATAATGAATAGATATAGACATATTTGTTCCTCCATAATGAATAAGATATTATAGAGAGCCTTGATTTCATTTGAGGAGGCAGCAAAATTGTCCCTATAGCTCATAATAAAATTGTCACCTTAACACAAAATTATCTTCCTGTATTAATATCAAAGGCTCATTTTTCACCCATAGTATAGGGAAATCCTTTGAGTTTGTCAAAAATTTCCATACTTGGGTTTGATATGGGTTTAGATTGAGTCTCTTTTTTAGTGACCATGATCTCTGGTTGTCTTTCATCATCACCAACACCATCCCACTGCTTGTTAAGACTCTAAGTTTTAAACAAATTAGTTTTTTTTTTCTAGGAAAGGCATTCACATTGTGCATTATCTTATTTCTTAAAGATACTAGATTCTTTGGCCCCTCTAGCATACGAAATTTACAATCCTTAAATCCAATTTTTGTTCTACTTTATATTTTCAAGATATCACACATGGGTTATGGCATGCATAATTTTGATCCTTAGTATTTATAAGGGATTTTTTTCTAATTGGCTAATTTTTTAATAAATAAACTTTTAGCTTCACCTATGATCAAAGTTTTGAAATCAAATTCATAGGATTTTCATATAAAATGTACATAAAGTTGTTAAATTCGCCAAATATACATCTCCTGGTAGTAAATTTTATGTTTTTCCATTGATTTCTCATATCATACATATATATTTATTATTATTCATCTAAAAATGTTCTCTTATAATTAGATAATTATAAGAAAAAGTATTCCTTATATTTTTCCTTGGTTAGGACTTCAACCATGAATGGCATGATGGAAAGACTTGTGTTGGAGTTTTTATATGTCTTCCAATAATTACACTACTAGAATGTTATAAATAATTCTTAGGCACTTATCCTTGATTATCTATAAGTAAAATAACTAGCAAGGAAAAAAAAATTTCACCCCAAACTCTAATATTTTTCTTTAAGAATATATGAGATCTTAAGCTTGATCCCAAGATTACAAAATATTTATGATGCTTTATGTATTAAATATTTCATACACCCACATTAATTTTGCTTAATTTTATAGTGAATATGTTATAGACCCACATTAATGGGGAATTTCACCACCTTACGAGGAATATTCTAAATCTCTAGGGTAGTTTTTTAACCCTTATGTGTAGTATCATAACTATCAGGGTGGTTACATAACCACTAGTTTGCATTACAAGGTATTTTTTCCTGCATCAATTGAACATTCAAGGTAAGGGTAGGAATCAAATGGTTTTCTCATTCTAGGACATGTTTTCTTCCTTGAAGGCACATCTCAAATAATTCTTAATTAAGGTTGTTAGAGAGGGCATGTGACATTGGTGATCAAACATTATGGATCTATAAAATATGGGAGCACTGAAGGGTGATATTATTTGAGAGATAGCAATGAGTAGTGAGTTTTATGACTTTAAATATTCAATATATTTATTTAATCACAGTATTACCAAGCCAAGATATAACAGATAGGGATATGTATGTTCTAAGAAGTTGTTTTTTTTTAACTAAATTCATTGAATAATAGAAGAGAAAGATGTGTAATTTCCACTTCCAACTAGTTTTTCCTACATTTGGCTTTCTAGATAAAACTCTTATATGGTTTGTGTATTTTCACTTTATTTCTAGCTATATATGGTTTGCAAGCACTTTATTCTTTCTATTTCACACTCTAACACATTATAAAAACAATTACAATTTGAGAAGTTCAAGTGATTTCTTAAAATAATTTTTTTTTTTTTAAATCAAGTAATTATAGTATGGATAGAAATTAATTTGCATTTAAATCCAAATAAATCATAATATTTGTGAAGTTATAAATCTTTTGGTATTACAAAAATAAGTTCGTTGTGGCTTATAAAAGGTTTTGTTAACACATAATTTTGTGTGTATAACAAGATTATATGTAAAGTTATTTGACAAAGAATTTTAGGAATTTTTAGTTGCATAGAGCAAGAATCCATGACCAAATCCTCGAGAAGAAGACTTGAGGAACTCAAAGAGTATTATATTATGGTATAAGATAAGAATTATAGAATGAAATATCCAATGCAACACTTTGAAATATAGATCGAGTATTTTTGAATTACATGGTCCAACCATATGAAGTTCTTCATGGGAATCATGAAAGGGTTGTAACAAGATGTACTAACATCATAGGAAGGGTTGGAAATGCTCCAACCCAATGTTGGAGGTGTGAAAGGAGTGAATATATCACCACAAAAATGGGGCAAACCTCTACTAAACATGCTTAAACCATGACTTAGGTATGTTTGGTAAGCACTACAACACATGTTGTTTCTTCCAATATTATATTATATTGAATGAATTCAATGGAAATTTTGAGAAGCGTATTGGGGTTGTTGACTCTAAGAAGTTGATGAAAACGGATTATGATAGAAGAGGTTTTGGAAAAGATGTCTAAGAAATCGGCAATCCCATCAAGGTTGAGAAAAGAGCTCAATATAGAGGCCTCTCATATCATACAATAGAGATTGAAGCATGCTCTAGCGTGGCTCAACCAAGAGTATGTCCAATGAAGAAGGATATTGTGTCATTTATATACTTAAGACACCTCAAAGAAGGTAAATATTATTATAATATCATTTTTTTGAAATTTCGTGTTGATTGTAATGTGTTTTTAAAGAATGGTAAGCACTCGGATCAATAAGTACAAGTCTACCTTAAGAGGATAAATAAACATTTCTAAAAAGAAAACAACCTTTGAGTGATGAAGAAGAGGATAATGCATCAATACTCCATCTAAATGATACATATGTAAATGAAAATATAACAAATAATTCATTTATAATAGTTTGTTTTGGATATAATATTTTAAATAGTTTATTTATAATAATTACGTATTTTGTCTTTTAAAATTAGTTTCAAATAAATATATTTACCATTATATAAAAAGTGGATGAGGCAACACTACCATTCTATAAATAGTACTGGAGATTCTTTAAATCCTTGGTACAATAGATTCTTTAAATTATAGGTATAAGAGATTCATTGATTAATTGTGTCCAGCAATTACAACTAAAATAATATTACAGAACAAGTCTGCAAGATTGTCAAACTCCAAAGGGTCAAAGTCTGGTATAAGATATTTATTAGAACTAGAGAAGGCATGTCTGAATGTTTCGACAGCAACATAGGGGTCAAGCAGGGGTGCCCACTCTCCCCCACTTTGTTTGGCCTTTACATTGACAAACTTGAGGAATGGATAAATAAAACTGAAGGAGGTGGCATTCAGTTGACCAGTGTTGTAGTAAAGCTACTTTTATATGCAGATGATCTTAATCTTATAGCAAAAATTGCCCATGGTTTGAGGGATCATCCGAAGGCTTTAGAGCTATTTTACCAAGATGTCAGGATGCAAGTGAACATTAGCAAGACTAAAGTCATGATCTTCTCTCTAAAAAGGAAACCACAACAAACTAATTTTATGTTCGAAGGTAGCCTATTGGAAATCATCAAAGAATACAAGTATCTTGGTATTGTTTTTCATAACAGACTCAGTTGGGAAACTTGAAGGGCAAAAAGGATTCAAGGAGGTTGGAGAGCTTCTTACCTTCTCCAGAACAAATGTAGAAAAGTAGAACTTTGGGACTGGAAAACCAAGAAAACCCTTTTTGGTTTGTTGGTCACACCGATTGTCCTCTACGGGTCTGAGGTTTGGGGAAGCAGCATGTCAAATCACAGATGGAGACAATTGAAAAGAATTCAAAAACATTTTATCACCAGTAGTCTTAAAGTTAAAGCAACTGTTCCATATGAGATCCTCCTGGTGGAAGCCGGTACTTTCCCAATGGAAGCTGTGGTGATTTCACGAGTACTAAGATACATAAAAAAGGTTGAAAACATGGAGAATCACCAGTGGCCCAAAATGGTGGTGAACGAGGTGCTATATCGGAGGAAGAAGACGTGGATGAAGCAAAACATCAAGTGGCTGGGTAAATGGAACATTAAGTTACATGAGTGCCCTAACTCCAAAGAGGAAATAAAAAAGTTTGTATTAGAAAAATTCAGGACTACCATGTGGACAAATCAGACTGGATGTAAAAAAATGCATTATATCAAAGATTAATGCCAATTGGGAACACGGGGATAAAGCATACCTAAGTGCTAAACTTAAAGGTAATGCTAGGATCCTAATGGCACAATTGAGGACCAGTTCACAACATCTTAGGTGTGAAACGGGAAGATGGACGGTTCCCAAGGAAAGATGGGAAGATAGAACTTGCATTTTTTTCAATGATAGAGAGGTTGAAATTGAATGACACTTCATTAGGGAGTGTGATGCGTAAAAGGATATTCGTATGCAGTAGGATAACAGTGTGAATGTGGGCAGTTTTAGTGAATTATTTGAGGAAAGGCTACACAACACAGCCTGGCTGTTGGTAAAGATTCATAGGAGGCGAGATGACTTCGAAAAGAATATGAAGAATCTCTAATGATCTTAACACTTGGTCCTATAGACTATTTTATCTCGTGGACATCATTAAAACTCATTTCATTTCATTATGATAACATTTTTGTACACATTCGTTGTTTAACGTTTTGTCGTTCGCAAGCCACGTTATGAAAAAAGGACAACATTAGCCTAATTACGTCTAAAAACCAAACAATGTCAGTGGCAACGAATCAAAGCATTTTGTCGCTTGCTATTTTCTGCATCTTATCCTTGTAAATTACTTTTCAAAGTTTTGGGGTATTACTTTTCCAACACAATCTCTTCCAACTTGTTTTCCTTTTCACTTAATTCATGTTCTTTTTATAAAATTTATCTATCTTCTCTATTTGATATTAACATCTTTCAAGTGTATTCAATATCTTTGACCTGAAAAAATAGTCTTCACCTTATTTTTTAGTTATGGGAAGTTACTTTACCTATTTTTCTACTGGAAATAAAAATATTGGTTATTAGATAACAACGGTTTTGTAACTATCAATTAATGTAGATTAGTTAAGTGGTGGTTTTGTCACAATTTTAGATTTTAAAAAATTATGAATTTCTACTCGTGAGTATATTATGGAAGTGACATCAAGGATAAGTATGCCCATGGGTTGGAATTGATTCACTGTATGTTCTAGGTCGGTTCAACAGGATTGGGTCAGTATCGTCGAACGATATTACGTTGTTGTTTGATACTAACCTACATAGAAGTATGGCATGGTGAATGTATGGTCAACTGTGAGTGTATTTGCTTTCTCTATTTTTATGATTTTGAACCCTAATAATGTGCGCAAATTCAAAAGTCAATGTCCTTTTCTTGAAAACCTTAGATACGCTTGTGAGGAATAGAAATCTACAAAAAAATGGGAAATTTTAATGGGTTGATCTAACCCCAATCACCCTTGCCTTATGATTAACTACTTTCTATGTATCCAATACTCCAAGTAGGGAAATCAAGCCACGTGTAGTTCTCCCACCTAGTTTGATTATGTAATTGTGCTCCTTTGTTATGTGTATGCAACTAATGATGTGGCTTTGATACTTGACAATGCTTACATTAACATAGATTTTGAGTGTTGTAGACTTGACTTCTGACTGCTCTTAGTAATATGTTTAAAAATTAGAAAAAATAATGCATGTTTACTCAATCTATAATAGTGTATACATGTATAACAGATAAGTGCAAGCCCATTTTGAATGAGACCTTGCTTTTATATATATATATATATATATATATATATATATATATATATATATATATATATATATATATATATATATATATATCCAATTGAATTATTCCTCATGACATTGACACACTAAGATAATGGGTCAACCGTAAAGATGGATTTGATTTTTGAAAAAAGTTGTTATTAGGAGCATATTGGTTCTAACTAGCATTATAGGTTGTTATCTACTGGTGATAACAACTGTAACTAATGGAACCAACCTATCTAAAAGTAGACTAAACTAAGAGTCTAGATATGTTTGTGCATAATATTTAGAAAGGTTGAAATACACAATGAGGTTCTTGTAAGTGTGTATCATAAAAATGGAAGGGTAATTCATAAGATAACATGTACATGTGAGAGGATGGAAAATTAGGACCTTGTTTGAGTTCTCAAATTGTGCATAGTAAATATGTATCAAGCTTTCCATTGTCAAGTACCAAATATCATATTTCAATATCTACAAATCTCACCCCCTCCCCCTCCTCCCCCTTTTATTATAGTATTGGAATTACTATAGTAAAAGGATAAAATGTAATTTTGAGTGTGTGCAACACACTTTTATTTTTGGTAAATGGCTCCAAATTTACAACTTTTATTTATGCAAACCTGAAAATGAGATTGAATTAGTCAATGTCCATTACGAAATCTAAAATTGAAAATTGAAAGAGAAAGGGTTACCATACACATGTATTAGTGGAGACCATGTTTCCATTGCAACTTGTTAGAGATTATGCATCTTTGAATAAATGTGTTGTGCTTTCGTGTTGAAGAACATGGGGAATAGAGGTGATCATGCCCCAAACTTGTGTAACTATGTAGGATCCTATGTTGGGAAGATAATGTGCCCCAACCTTCATGAATGTGAGAAAAAGTAAATAATTTGCTAACCTAAATAATAATGTAGGAAAAAGAGAGAGAACCATGTGGTTAGGTTCACTCAAAGATATCACTATGCAAATAAATAAGAGAACCAATCAAGAAATATTTATTGAAATAAAATGAATCAACACTGAAGATGCCTTATAGATTCAATTATATTTTTTCTCTCCAGTTCAATCAATTCAGTCCATGTAAAACAAAAATAAATGATCAAAAGAGAATGAAAAAGTTTATGCCCCCAATATGTGTGCATGTTTGATCATGTAATTTATCTCAATGTAAGATACAATGCATGACTGAGATAGAATGATCCATGTCCATGCCCCAATTATAACTGCATATATAATAAATATAAAGTTGATGACAAAGTTTTCCATTAAGCTATGTGACATTATTTTGTATGTGCATGAACTAATAATATGGACCAATTGATGTAGAATTTTATGCATCTATATGGTGAAATTAAGAACCCATATCTCAAAAAATTTAACCCTAAAATGTTTATGGGGGGATAGGGTTAAGAATATATAAGTAGTTCAAGTACAAAGTTGATAAACTAATCTATAGCTAGCTAATTAATAGGAAACTCAAATAAATAATATTATGAATTTATACAACTGAGATTACTAAAAATGGTAAAGTACAACTATTGAAAGATATTATAATAAATAATAAACAATGGCACTTAGATACTTTAATGTGAGTAGATATATCTAGACTAGAAATAGGTGTAAAATATGCAAGATCAATATTCTAGATATATCATTAAATTCTAAAAATTATACTTTTGTAGTCATGGGTATTGTCAACATAACTAGATACCACCATCGATGTTAGTGTCTAATTATGATGTAGGTGTCCAGTACAAAATAATGCCTGGATCTAGATGCGACTAACTTTGTTATTATGGGTTTGCTATCATATTTTAGATAATGTATTCAAATGTGGGATAAAGGTCATCACTCTTCATTGATTGATAAAAACCATATCTCTTCACCCTTACCCTTGAAATGAATTTACTCAATAATAGTTTAGTGGGATCATGATGTTGAGCTTCCCCCAATGACCCCTCTACTAATGGGTGCCTACATAGCAACACTCTAGAGAAGGCCTCATAATTATGTAGTTCTTCCTTGTATGGGAAAGTGTATGCACAAGGGTGAAATATATTGTGTGAAGATGCATGCAATAATCTAGATTGTAATTTGAAAAATATCACTCATGGGATGCTCATTGAATGCTTCAAACTTTTAATATAAATCTTCATATGTTTGATATGAAAATATGGATGAATATGGTATAATATTTTGGTTGTCAAGTTGATTGATTTAGCTTTAGTAGGTATTTTATTGATATTTGATAGATGAGGAATGATAAGGCTTAGATGTGTATTTATACCACACATTTTTAAAAATATCTTATGATAGGGTTCGATAAGAAAAATAGGCCAAACTATATGTTTTGAATCATTTTCAACTTGGATGACTTTTTGCAAGAGGACACTTGATAAATGTTAGGGCATTACCATCAGTAGTAGTGTCCCTTTGTTGTCGGTAGTGTCCAGAGAGATAGAAAGCATGTATCGATCTATTTAGCTTTAGTAGGTTTTAAGCTTTATATGTATTACATGAGACCTAGGTTATCTGAATGATATGGATCTGACTAAGAAATAAGAATTTAGCCATAATGAGATGGTGAATGTGATCCTTTTGGTAGCATGGATATCTAGAACTGAAAGGTAGAGCCCTGATTGATATTTGTCAAATGTACAAGATTGATATATTATAAATATTCAGTGATAGTATCTAGATTTCCCCCTTGATCTAGTAATGCATAAGTATCAAATTACTCTGTTAAAGGAAATAGATGCATACCAAGGTGTGTATAACACATCTTGCCTTTGACTGAGCCCACTTTTAGTGCTTTGTTAGTTTATGACTTGTAACTAAGAGCATGTTATAGTATAAATTATTGAATATAATATGAAATTTGATATAAGTGAGATGCTTCAAAATAAAGAGAGCAAAGGAGTACACATGTGTTTCGATGCAACCATATTTCCTCTTGATGGTTTTACTTGGTGAAGATGATTCCTTATGAAGCATTGGATCTAGAAAAAGTTTTAGACTTGAACCTTGGGGATTTGAAGAAGGGTATTAGAAGGTATTATGGCCTCAATTTGGTGTAAGGATGAGTTATCACACAACCATTGACATCATTATATCTAAATAGCACAACTCAAGTCTGAATATATATAATCTAGTGAGGGTGAGTGATTTAATTAAATCATCATATAAATCTGGTGAGATTGGATGATTTTATTACTCTAATATATAAACTTAGTTATGTTGAATGATTTAGTCACTTCAACTTATAAAATGTACTAACTGTCGGAATGGAAAAGGCTTGATAACAATACATCCTGGTGTAATTGATGAATCTTGATGAATAGTATAGTTTATAAGTTTTATAATTTTTCATTCAATAGCATGAAATATGCACCTCTATTATGTATGAGATGGAGTGTGTGTAATAAATATGGAAAATTTTGTTTCAAATCTATGCAAAATCAGTACAATGTATAGGCTTCTGACCCAACTGTATATCAGAATCGTGGAACTGAACTAGAGATTGTGTAAGTGTGGAGGTCACGTCTCTATGACATGCCCCCACTAAATTCTAGAGAAAGTGATAAAATATGTAAGTTTAGAGGTTATGTTTTTATGACATACCCCCTTTGTGATATGAAAACTATAAAAATGTGGAGGTCATATTTTTATGACATGCCCCCACTAATATTCTCCTCACCCCCTTTTGAGGTGAGGGAGATAGAATCTAGTAGTTACCTACCTTAAAAGGATAAGGGGGTTGTATAATATATGTATGATTCATGTATCATATAGGGATAACATGTCGATGTATGCATATCAATGAAACTTGTATTAATTGATCACATCAATTCCTAAGATGCATCATATAGATTATGATAAGTCTAGAAAGTAATAGTAAAAGCTTAGTAAATAATCAATCACACACACAATATAACTCAATATAATGCAAAGGAAGGATCCAAGGATACCTCATACAAAGGGCATGTTCAAATTTTGCACATTGAAAAGGATGACATATTTAAATGTCTAATCGACATAGGATGACATATTCAAATGTTCAAAACAACATGTAATGGCATAGGGGGTAAAAAACAAGGAACATATCCAAATGTTACAGAATCAAGACAATAGTAAGAAATGGTATACACTCAATTAAGTTACAATATGAATAGATAAATCATAAGCAACCAACATAAGGGTATTATACTAGTCCATGAATATATGTGTTAATAAAAAAATGTTATGCAGCATAGTATATCAAATACACTAAGAAAGGTATGAGCATGGACATATGCATGTGTAACCATTAGTTTATAAGCTAAAACATGATAATATATAAATGATATGTAACTAATATCAATCATGGTCAGAGAAGCATATGCCCTCGACATACTACATGATGCAGGTAGAGGAGAGCTCCAATATATGGAAGTGCATAGATAATGTGTGTTGGCATGCATGCATCACAATAAAAAGATGCATGAAACATATGTGCATATGGAAATAAAATGATATGTTATCTACTAACATAAAACATAGATTCCAAGGAGCTAATAAAATCTAGAATTATTGAATATTTTTATATTTTGAATATTTTTCTATTTTTGAATTATTTGATTTTTTTATATTTTATTGAATATTTGTATTTTGGAATTTTTGAAATATTTGGAAGGATAAGTAAATAGGACATGTAGAATGAAAAGTTTTACTAGTAGCCAATTTACTTATCAAAGGGATGCCTCTATGAAGGCTTTGTATCATGTGTGTCAAAGCCATATGTTGCATAATTAGTATCATTAGGATCATACCAATATTTTGTATTATTAAAATTATAATCATCAATGTAATCATTATTATAAGAGATAGATAACTTTTTAGGTTGTTCTTGAACTTGAGATATATAATTTTGAGCATTTGTGTATGAAAAACCCATTACACCATAGATTAGAATTTCATTCTTAAAAGTTTGATTTTATTGAGTATGTTCATCATTGTTATGAGCTTGAATCTTGTTATGGACTAGATAAGATTCATGTATCTTTGATTGCGCACTAGGAAAAGATGGAATTTATGCCTTGACTTCATTATTTGAGGATGAAAACATAAAGTTTGTAGTATTAAAATTAATTATTTATTACTCTATGCACGAAATAGATATGATTTTTGGATCATTATCAACCATATTTGTATCATTTAAATTTGTATGCATTTCTTGATTTGAAAATTTATTTGTTATAAACCCTTTTTTTTAAATGCTTGTTTGCTTATCAATATGATGCACATGCATTCTATGATATGCACAAGTTTATTTTTAACTCCTTATAGGATGTAAATGAGGTAGTTGAATCACTTTTTTTCAAAACATTTCTCTTAAGATTTCACATGGACTCTTTTTAGTCTTTTCTTCACTTTTTGAATCACTGGTAATCGATGAATTTTATTTTATATTATTATTTTGATACAAAAACTTGTTGGGCACACAATTACTAAATTAAGATGCAAACACATGATTAACACTAGAATATTTTGGATTTTTCATGTACTTAATCTAATTTTGTAACTATTCTATTAATTTGCCCATAGTGTTGATTTGATCCTTGAGGGTTTCACAAACACAAACCCCAAGTGCTTCATATTGAATATGCATACACACATCATTTAAAGGATATGTATAAGGTGAAGGGATTTAAACAAGGACATATTGATTACCTTCATTTGAAACCATATGATGGGCCACCTTACCTCTTGGAAAAGTGATAACATGGACCTGGTTAGAGGGATGGTAGCTATCACCCTCCTTAGGGTTAGGAATATGAAGAGGCTATTTTTTATAGATTTAAATGTTTCATAGACTAATATAAGAATAATAAAGAAGATACATATAATTATAGAATTTCAACATGATAGGAAAAATAGCATTGAATAATTATTGCAATTTGAAACCTTATAAGGTTAAAAACATCAAGGAAAACTTAGTAAGATTTTGCACAATAAGGATATAGTAATTTTAGTATATTTACTAGGTATTTTTGAAATATGATAATTTTTTTCATAAAATATATAAAATATGAAAAATAAATAAAAATAGGGAAAATTAGGTATACATTTCACCTTGTATCATGAGATATACTAAAAAACATAGCTTGAACAATTTGAAAATTTTGTGTATAAATTTGAAAAATAAAAAAAGGTTTCATATTATATTGTTGGTAGAATTAAAAAACTCTAAGGAATTTGGAAATTGATCTGGTATGAATGACAAATAGGCCAAACAATGTAGAATGTTTTATAAGTAAAACCCTAGAATACTTCCAATAAAGACTCAGAAATTTTGATAACTCATGAATATATTTCAAAGATGTGAGAGAGGTTTGTCAATAAAATGTATATTTTGATTAAACCCATAAAGTAATTAGATAATTGGTACACCATTTGTGTTGTATGTCAATATTTACTAAAAATAGAAAATTATAAAAATTGACAAATCCATACAAAATTTTGATGAAAAAAGATTTTTTTTAATATACAAATCTAAGTAGAAGAAACCTCTGAAAAAATTTCAAATAGAGTTATTAAGAAGTGGAAATGTACCAATAAAGGAAGAATAAATTACAAGTGTATGAACATAAAACCTTTATAACAAAATGATTATAAAACCCTAGGATAAAGCTTTAGATCTAAAAATAAATCATAAAAGTTGAAATGATAGGAGGTTGGAACCACTATATCAAGCTAGGTTTGAAAAAAGAAAACTCAGGGGTCAGGGTCACCAAATGTTTAACCCTAAATTTTGAAATGGGGGGGTAGGGTTAAGATTATATAAGTAGTTGAAGCACAAGGGTAATAAACTAATCTATAACATGAATATTTAATAAAAAATATAGATAAATAATATTATGAACTTATACAACTAAGATTGCTAAAATTAATAAATTATAAATAGTGAAAGACATTACAATAAATAATAAACAATTGTACATATTTGTTTTATTGTGCACATGTAAATCTAGAATCAAAATAAGTATTAAATATGTAGAATTAGTATTTTAGAGTAGTCATCAAATTCTAGAAATTGTAATTATGTAGCTATAGATATAAACATCACATGTAGACATTAACATTGATGCTTGTGTCTAATTGTGACATAAGTGTCTAGTGTAGAATAATTAAATTAGATTTATATGCTATTAACTTCACTATTATGAGATTTTTTTCACCTTTCTATTGATGTATTCAGATCTGGGATACAAGTTGTCTTTCTTTGTTGATTGATCAAACCCTGGCTCTTCACCCTTGGAATGAGTTTGATAAAAAAAATAGATTAATGGGCTCATAGTATTGATTTTCCCTGAATACCCAT
>JARHVA010004687.1:375000-392500 GCA_037957365.1 Torreya grandis
TTGAAAAGTGGTGAGAGTAATGGTTAATCCAAAGGGCATAACCAAAAATTCATAGTGCCCATAGTGACATCTAAAATCTGGGTTTTGAACATCTTTTTCCCTTACCTAGATTTGGTGGCACCTAGTTTTCAAATCAATCTTGGAGAAGTAGATTGCCTCATGAAGCTCATTAATCAACTCGTAAACTCTAGGTATGGGATAATTATTTTTATGGTCTTCTTACTCAATAGGTGATAATATATGCACATCCTCATTATCACATCCTTGTTCTTCACAAGAATAACTGAAGAAGCAAAAGGGCTAGAAGTAGGCCTTATATGACCCATCTCCAAAAGATCTTTAATGGATTTTTTCAATGTCTTATTTATAGACCCTAGGATGGTAGTAAGTTGTAGTGATTACCACTTTAGTTCTTAGTTATAACTCAATGATGTGCTCATAACCCCTATCTGGGGGTGGTCCATGAGGAATACTACCAAAAACCTTGGCATGTCTATTAAGGATGGGCTTAATATCCTTGTGATTATGTTATTGTGTAGACACTATAGCTTCATCCCTCTAAGGATAATTAATTAAATGTTGTAGGTCATATTTATTAAATAAATCATATCCTAAGGTTTCAATTATTTATTATTTATTATCTCAATAAATAGCCTTTTACTCTTACCTCTTTACCCTTCCCAACCTCCTAATCCATTTATAACCTAAGAATCTACCCCCATAACCATTTTATCCTTGTGTGGAGTCTTTAGTAACAACTCCACCCATATAAAAGTTATTCTCACCCATGACTAAAATCAAGGACTTATTTCTGGTGAATCTTTAACAATTTTCCTGTGATCGACATCAATTCTCTAGATCGGCATCAATCCATAAATATTTAGCTTGCCTTTGCATTCTAAACCAAAAAACATAGAGTCTCAAATCACTTTTAGAATTATTAGATATTTTTTGATGTTCCTAATTAAACTTTGTTGGATTTTTGTTGCATTCAACCACATTCCTTGTGCAATCTGAGCAACTACCTGCGCTTGTGGAAGAATTCTTTTTTGTTCACAAGTCGATCGAAGGTGAGTATCATATTTTATTTTATCATTACATTTTAAATTAGTATTTTTTTATCTATATATTTAATCATTAAAATACTATTATCATCTGTTTGTATCTATTTATTGACCCCTATTATCAAATTTATCTCATTTTACTTTCTATTTTATTAAACTTAGCCATAAGAGAGAATCGATGCCAATTCATTCTAAATCAGCACTGATTCTATTGATTAGCAATGATCCTACCAGGATCAGAATCGATCTATTGTGTTTAGTACACAAGATTTAAGACCTTATCATAAGCCTCTACTTGTAATCCTTTTATTGATTATTATTGTTTGAACATAGCCTTTTGATTGTAGATGACTCTACCCAGTTTGGTTCATGACGTAACTAGTATCATTGATCTCCCCATAGTTTCCCAACATTTATTTATAGATTAGAGAGACATAACCTTTGAGATATCCCTTTGTGTAATATTTTGTTTAACCTCTCTTGAAGCCACTGAAGAATCATTAGTTGTTATCCAAGATGATGTAGATTTTGCTTCTACTTATTGGGAAGAATATTTCATTTACATTGATAGCTTATTTGAGGACTAAATCTGAATCAACATTATAATCACATCATTTATCTATTTTTAATTTCTTATGCTTTTTATTCACTTAATTTCATAAATAGTGGACTGGCATCATTCTAAGGAAGGGTACCACTTCCTAAAATTGATCTCTAATCAAGCAATCCACCCATCTCTTTTATTAATCTATTTTTGTCAAGTATTCACATGTTTGTAGGTTAGCCTTACCAATGAAAAAGGAGCTCTCACTATCATTGCATTCAAAGTGGTGTGCAACTAATATAGAGCTTTAATCAACTATACTCTGCCTATTCCACACTTTGATACTTGTAACAATATTTCTTACATTCAATCTCTATTTTCTCTTTGTGTCTAAAAGTCTCTCTTTCTCTTTACTTGAAATCTTTCTCTCTATAAAAGTCTTGTTCTCTTGGCTTCTTGATTTCCTTGACTCTATCTTTAGAATCTTTTCCTTCTCAAATCAACTCTTCATATTCTTCCAATCCACTTTCTTTCAATCTTTAATTTTCCTCTGTCAAATCTTTATTCCCTGTTTAACAATTTTCTTGATTCCATAAAACACATAATCATGCCTAAACCATACTTTAACACTTACACTATAAGTATCTAACAACAAAGTTTCAATCTCCTCCAATAATAATGTCTTATACACAACTTAACCATATTCAACCTAAGCATTTTATCCTTAGGATCTCATACACTCACAATCATGCTTGTCTATCATTCTAATCCTCATTCCAAGATTTAACTTCACTTGACTATCCTTCATGCACATACCACTCTTTGATTTTGCTCCGTTCTTGGTCACTATCTACTTGCATGTGCACCTTTTCCCAATCTTGATTTGCCCTTAAATGAACCCTTTCACGTTTATAACATGAATTATGAAGAATTGTCTATTCAAAGTTGTTTGTTATAAGAAACTATGGGTTTTAATCTATTTATTGTTACCTCAAACTAGGAAATGTTCTTTCAACCATCCTTGGTGTTATTTTGTCTTTCCCAAAATCATGTTCAATCCTTATTAATTGTCAGCATGTTTATAAAAAAAAATGATTTATAGAGTTCTTGATTATGGCACATAGCACATAGTCTGTTTGTACCAACACATGGGGTTGTTATTTGTTCTTTAGGTTTCAAAATGAGGTATAAACCTCTGTGGGAATGGAACATTGTCTGCACTAACACTTTGTACCTTTTTCATGTCTTAATTCTAATGGAAATACTACTACTCACATTTCACTCACCGTTTCTACGGGATTTCTTGAAACACAGTCTTAACACCTCAACCACTTCATGTTAATTCAATATTCCACATGCAAATAGATGTATTGACTGTCTTGTCAACAACACTTAAATTATGTATGAAGTAAAGTAGAATTTTTAATGCATAGTTTCCTTACCTATGGACTTTAAATTCTCCTTCAAAGGATTTTTTCTTCCTCCACATATCTCTCCTCACTGTCTTAACATCATAAAGTATTACACTTCATTGATTATTCATGGATTCATCTAGACTTTCAACATTTGTCAATATATAGTGTTGATAGTTTGGATATGTAGGCACTAACAATATAGACCTTTCTCAAGCGTCAGTTCATCACTTCTTAAACTTCTTAAATTTGATTGTGTGGTAACCTTAAGAAATTAGCATCCTGTGTGAACCCAAGGCCAAACCTTGGATGTTTAACCGAAACATTCTAAGTTACAAGGTTCTTGATGGTCACTTGGGCACTATATCAACCCTATGCACTGAACTCAAGTATTAAAACTACTCTTGATTACATCTGCAATTTATTTTCATAAAAATTTACATGTTGATAATTTGTATACACAAGGCACTATAGGGTTTGCTTCTACACCTGACCAACACTATTGAGGACATTGGTTAGAGATTGTTTAGAAATCTTAAACCTGTGGACTGCTTATCAATGCTCTCCAAAAATGTATGCTCAACCCCTCTGTTCATATAATGTTCATATCATAGGCATACAAAACTATGTTAAACTACTCAACCATGTATGAAAACCTTATGTATTGGACATATTTGGATATTTCAATACTTGGATAACCTTGACACCCCAATCTCTCTAACATAGAATACAGCAAACACTCAAAATTCTTGAACTCTTTTCCAAAACTTGCAAATAATTAAGTTTAGTCTAGAAAATACTCCCAGTCACATCAATTTTTTTTCTCAAACAAGCTCAGTACAAAGATACAGAAATGCATTCTTCAAAAGTACACTATATTTCATATTTCCTTTTTCTTTACAAAATGTTGTCATCATTGATAGGATATAAGAAACTTCATTGTTTTCATTCTTCTCTCTTGTTCTTCCATTTCTCTACCTACAGTAACTAAATTTCAACTTCCTACTCTACCCTCCCTTCAAATCTATGAGACTCACCTCTATCAAGCCAAAATTCATTACAAAACAAGAAACTACATATCTAATAGCTAACTTCCTTGGCAACTGCCTTCTAAAAAGTTTTTCCTTTACATTTCTTGATTATGTCATTTTATGGATGGAGTTCACCTACTAGACTCATACATGACCTAATAATAACATTTTCTTAACAAGACCTTACTTTGACATTACCCAAAAAGACATCAAACTACACCAAAATAATAACTAAAAACATTGATTACATAAGCGTATTTGATGCCCCTGCATCATACTCTTGGGGAAGAATGAATTTGAGCTCCAATGAAAAGTTGAATGCTTCTTCTACCTCTTCCAATTAATTTCTCTTGGATCATCCACTAATGCTCCTACTCCTTCATACTTCAACTACTCACCTTTGTGCTTATGCTTACCTCGATCAAAGACTACCCTTCTTCCTTGCTTTCTACACCACTTCCATGCATCATCTTGTACTTCATGTGCACTCTCTCTTTGAAGTTTACCTCTTTCATATGGGTTGTAGATGCCCCAAATCACTACTTCAACTATACTTGTTCTTTCACCTACACTGACTATCACTTGCATACTTGCAAACAAAACAAAAATAATGTCTTGCTTACTTACTTCAAGTTGTTTCTCTACTACTGCCAATATTTCTCTCTCTTCATGTTCCTTATCTTCATCCACAAGGCTCTCATTTGCTACAACATGCACTTCTTTCTCTTCATTATCTATCTTCTCACCTTGAAAAGCTCTCTCTATGGCTGCCAATTCTTCCTTCAATGGTCCAGCACTTTCATATTCAAATGTGAAAGCATGTTTCATGTCTTTATCCATCATTTGTACCTCATCTTCCAAGCCTTCTAATAGACATTCAAACTGATCTCTTTCTTATTTATCATGCTCATCACATAACTAGTTGGCACTCTCTTCTTGTGCCTCATCCAAACTCACCTCAGTTGCCTCAAGTTGTTGTTAAACTTCTTCCTTTTGTTCACTTGGTTGTCCTCTCAACTGAAACCTTTGCATTTATCTTTTCAGTTGCTTGCATAGCAATTTCTTCTGATTCATTTCCTCTTTCATTGCTTGCATCCTTCTTTTCTACATTTGTTGTCTTATTGGCCACTTGCATGGCTTCTTTCTCATCACCCATCCATAGTATGGGTTTCCCATTTCTCTTACCTATTCTATCATGACTAACAACCTATCCATCTACTACCTCATTTCAGCCATCTCCTTCTTTATCTCTCTCTTCTTGGTGTCATCTTGCACCATCTTCTTCTTGTGGTAGCTTCTCTCATAAACTTTGCCCTGTTTATTCTTACTTCTCTCTTTCCTCATCTCCTTGAAGATATCTAACAACTCTTTGGCCTCATTTGGACCTATACCTTTTTCTGCCAAGCCTTCACTCACTTGCCACATCTTAACCTTTCTTTTGGTCTCTCTTCTCTCTCTTGACCTCAACTGGGTCTCTTTTTTTTGTCCTCACTGGGACTTCTCCTCTTGTCCTACCTATAGGAATCTCTCAAGATCACCTATGAGCTCATCTTTTAGCTTTCTCAATAGCTCCATCACTCATTCATGCCTTCAACTAGTTGCAGGGCTGCTACCATCTCATCTCTACCTTCATTCATGCTTCAACACATCAAATCGAAACACATAATGAAAACAAAATTAGCAAGTGCGTTGTCATGCTTGTTTTTGTCCTTTCTTTGCTGCCCAATGAACTTGTTGAGCTCTAATACCAAATGATGCAAAGGTTTAATCAACTATACTCTACCTATTCCACACTCTGATACCTGTAACAATATTTCTTGCATTCAATCTCCATTTTCTCTTTGTCTACAAGTCTCTCTCTCTCTTTACTTCGAAATCTTTCTCTTTGTACAAGTCTTATTCTCTTGGCTTCTTTATTTCCTTGACTCTATCTTTAGAATCTTTTCCTTCTCAAATCAAGTCTTCATATTCCTACAATTCACCTTCTTTCAATCTTTAATTTTCCTCCGTCAAATCTTTATTCACTTTTTAACAATTTTCTTGATTCCATAAAACACACAGTCATGCCTAAACCATACTTTAACACTTGCACTATAAATATCTGACAACAAAGTTTCAATCTCCTCCAACAACAATTTGTCTTATACACAACTCTGCCATATTCAACCTAAGCATTCTGTCCTTAGGATCTCAAACACTCACAATCATCCTTGTCTATCATTCCAATCCCCATTCCAAGATTTAACTCCGCTTGACTATCCTTCCTGCACATACCACTCTTTGATTCTGCACCTTTCTTGGTCATTATCTGCTTGCGTGTGCACCTTTTCCCAATCTTGAATTGCCCTTGAACGAACCCTATCATGTTTGTAACACGAATTATGCAGAACTGTCTATTCAAAGTTGTCTGTTATAGGAAACTATGGACTTCAATCTATTTACTGTTACTTCAAACTGGGAAATGTTCGTTCAACCATCCTTGGCATTGTTTTGCCTTTCCCAAAATCTTCTTCAATCCTTATTAACTGTCACCGTGCTTGTAACGGAAATGATTCATAGAGTTCTTGATTATGGCACACAGCACATAGTTTATTTGTACCAACTCGTGGGGTTGTTATTTGTTCTTTAGGTTTCAAAACGAGGTATAAACCTCTGCGGGAATGGAAAATTATCTGCACTAACACTTTGTACCTTTTTCATGTCTTAATTCTAATGGAAAGACTACTACTCGCGTTTCATTCACCGTTTCTACAAGACTCCTCGAAACATAGTCTTAACACCTCAACCACTTCGTGTTAATTCAATATTCCACATGCAAATAGATGTATTGACTGTCTTGTCAAAAACACTTACACTCAGTTAGCCTGTGTATGAAGTAAAGGAGGTTTTTTAATGCATAGTTTCCTTACCTGCGGACTTTAAAGACTCCTGCAAAGGCTTTTTGCTTCCTCCACGTATCTCTCTTCACTGTCTTAACGTCACAAAGACTTTCACTTCATTGATTAATCACGGATTCATTTGGACTTTCAACATTTGTCAATATACAGAGTGTTGACGGTTTGGATATGTAGGCACTAACAGTATATACCTTTCTCAAGCATCAGTTCGTCGCTTCTTACACTTATTAAAGTTGATTGTGTGGTGACCTTAAGCAATTACCATTCTGTGTGAACTCAAGGCCAAACATTGGATGTTTAACCGAAGCATTCTGATTTATAAGGTTATTGATGGTCACTTGAGCACTATATCAACATTATGCACTGAACTCAAGTATTAAAACTACTCCTGATTACATCTACAATTTCTTTTCATCAAACTTTACACGTTGACAATTTGTATACACAAGACACTACAGGGTTTGCTTCTACACCTGACCAACACTATTGAGGACATTGGTTAAAGACTGTTTAGAAATCTTAAACCCGTGGACTGCTTATCAATTCTCTCCAAAAATGTATGCTCAACCCCTCTGTTCACAGAATGTTCATATCATAGATATACAGAACTGTGTTAAACTGCTCATCCATAAATGAAAACCTTATGTATTCGACATATTTGGATATTTCAATACTTGGATAACCTTGACACCCCAATCTCTCTAACACAGAATACAACAAACACTCAGAATTCTTGAACTCTTTACCAAAATTTGCAAATAATTAAGTTCAGTCTACAAAAGACTACCAGTCGCATCAATTTGTTTTCACAAACAAGATCAGTACAAAGATACAGAGATGCATGCTTCAAAAGAACACTATCTTTCATATTTCCTTTTCCTTTACAGAATGCTGTCACCATGGACAGGGTACAAGAAACTTCATTGTTTTCATTCTTCTCTCTTGCTCTTCCGTACCTCTACCTACATTTTAACTGAATTCCAACTTCTTACTCTACCCTCCCTTCTAAGCAACGAGACTCACCTCTATCAAGCCAAAATTCGTTACAAAACAAGAAACTACTTATCTATTAACTAACTTCCTTGGCAACTGTCTTCAAAAGGTTTTTCCTTTACATTTCTTGATTATGCCATTTTATGTACGGAATTCACCTACTAGACTCATACATGACCCAATAACAACATTTACTTCACAAGAGCTTACTTTGACAATACCCAAAAAGACACCAAACTACACCAAAATCATAACTAAACACATTGATTACATAAACGTATTTGATTCCCCTGCATCAGCAACGTCTTTTGATCCATAGGTATTCCCCATAGACCTGTTTTATTTTGATTTTTTTTAAAGTAACATTTAATTTAAAAGAAAACAAAAACTACTTAAACATTCTGGCATCCCTGGTGGGACCCTTAAGTTATCACTTTTCTCGTTAAAAATTCATTTCTAATTTGTATATTTATCTCCCTTTCTTTTGTTTGCTGAATTCATTCAAAGAAAATAAAAAATGCATTTTTCCTTTTTAAAGTTTAAAGAATCTACATCCATTTTGTCTACTTAGTTTACTCATATAGAATAATCTAGGTGGTGAAATTTATCATAGTTGTCACTTTTTATCACACATAGGCCAAATCATATTCATAACAAACTCATCAAACCATCTAACATAAGGAAGCCAGCGGGGATTTCATCACCCCATAGTAACCTTCTTCCCATTGATCCCACTTGGAGTTCATCACCAAGGAGAGGACCAACTCAGTTCTCTAGTTGAGCATAAACTTTGGTCTATCAGTATATTATGGCTAAGCACCTAACACCCATATGTTGCAGTGTGTGAAGGGGTAGGCCCAAATACCAAGCCAAGTATCGATACCAATATAGAAACCCTTGAGTGCCAAAATAAAAACTGAGACCATCTTTAGATTACCACTTCTTAGGACCCTTAGTATCCTTTTTATTTTTTTATTTTATCACACCTTAAAGCGAAGAAAGTAAAACCTTTTAAGAATGTCTTTAGCGTGTGCATCTTTTTATCCTCAATTAAATGAGATAATTAAAAAGAATCTTTTGTGTTCTTTCTATTTCTTGATTTTTACCACTACGTGGTTTTGATGTAACAACAGTCACAAAAGAAAACCGAACCCCCATCTTTGTCTTCATCTATGGAGAATTCTCCTAGACCCCTACTTCTCCTGAGTCCATAGGGGAAGGCATCCCATAGTATTACACCTAGGGCAATCTTGAATTCACCACTATATTAGCTAGCAATCCCATAGCACTTAATCATTATATCAGCTCCTGAGCCATACGTATCATGTTATCTCCCCATACTCAATTCTATAGAAACCCATATGACATGCCCTTAAAAGAGGATGAAGGATTTACCACTACTATGATATATTCCCATAATAATCCCCCTCCTACTAGTTTAGATACCACTACTACACAACCCTTAAGCAACCCACCTTTGGTGACATCTAGTGCTTTGTCATTGACCACTACCCAAACTCAGAACGCTACCACTCCTCAGCCTATAGCTGCCCAACCAATTACTACATCACTCCAGAACCTAGTTATATCAGTCCCAATAACCCTTTTACCAATTCAAACTAGCATACCCTTAAGTACCCAAATGCAACCATTACAACAGGCCCCTATAAGTCAATCACCTCAATAGTATGTACCCTTGACCACTCAGTATATAGAAACTACACAAGCTATCAATTCTACATGCATCCCTTTACAAGCTCCATAGTATGTGGTGGATTCTCATCCCCTCATAATCACATTGGTTGATTGTCTCTTATCTCAGGATTTTTGCACACAATTACCTACATACCAACTCCCACAATAAAACATTTTGGGAGGAATCCCTCAACATAATGCCCAACTCGTTCTCATGAATAGGATGGATAATTTAGAAGCCTCTACCTCTAGGTAGAAGAATATGCTCACCTATGAACAAATTTGTAATGAGTGTATCAATGCAACAGTTCCTATCAATCCTTATCTTCCACAGTGGGAACTCCCTAAGTTTACAAAGTTATAGAATAAGAAGGACCCACAACAATATATTTGAGTGTTTTGGCATGCTTATTACCTCATAGCACATGATGATGTACTTCTTCTTAGGACATTCCCTATGTCATTAGTTGGACCTATTCTAGATTGGTAAAGCTCAATTCTGCAACATTCCCTCTTTTTGTTTGGGTAGTTAGCTCAAATATTCTTAGAACACTTTTATATCAATATAGAAAGAAAGGTTACCATTATTGACCTCTATTCCATCCTGAAATTCAATGATGAATCTATCACCAACTTTGTGGCTAGATGGAGAAGTTTAATCAATCAACTCACCTTCCCTCTACCACAGTCTAAGTTAATTGAGTTATTCGTGAGAGCATGTACTAAACACATCTCATCAACATTATGGGTACAGTCTTTTAAAACTTTCTATGAGGCCTTTTCAATGGCTTGCAAGCTTGAAATTAGAGCCCTAGAAGAAAGGAAGGTTACATTGTGAAATAAAAAAAATTAATCTGAACGCTTCAAAGGGACTACTAATAACAATAATAATAAAACCAAAGGGGTTGCCAATGCCATAGTTGTAAAGTTAGCACCACCACAAGCTAAAAACTAATTTAAACCCTCCACTTCATAGGAATAGTCTCAGAAGTTGGTGAGACACTTTCCCCAATGATAATATACCACTTTAGGAGAATCTTATGCATCTATTTTAGATAAACTCTTAAAGGATTCACTTGTCTAGCTCCCTCTAGTAAGACCTCTCAACGAATCTCATCCTAAACCTAGTTACTTTAGGGAAAACAACTTCTATAATTTTTATCTCATAATAGACCACGATGTCAATAGATGTCATTATTTCAATGGCTTAGCAAAAAATCTTATAGATCAAAAGGAATTGAAATTATATAATCCAAATGCCCCTGTAAACCAATATATAGATATATTTAGGCAACCATTCCCTAATCATGCCTCCACATCAAATTCAATGCAAACTAAATTAGGATCCACATCAAAACATGAGACTCATGTAATTAATACCATCCATGACTAGCTTCTACCTAATAAAGTTGATGATGCTCCTATTCCTGATATCCTCATAGGAGACACTTTCAAACTATCCCAACCAAATGAAGACATCCTAAAAACTTCTTCTAATTTTCCAGATCTCATTGTTTGGGATCCACTAGAATAATCCATATCTAAAAACACTCAAAACTTGAAATAGGAAAAACTTATTAAAGAGAAGGTCTACTTATACATTCTACTAAATTCATGTATCATTCCTCACACCATTTCAATACTTGTGTCTAGTATACCCATTCCCACTAGTCTATTACTTCCTGAAGAAACTGTTATTTTACCTTGAACTATCTCTAGATCAGTTTGCCCCACTACTAGGGAGGAACTAAATCATAAAGAGATCAAGGGAAAATTTTTAGATACCAGAAACAAAAATCTTAGAGCCCTAAGAGGAAAATATTTGCAATATCCTCCTTTTAGGATTGAACTCCCTAAAGAGGAGATCCTTCCAACCCCTGAGCAAATGCAAAAAGGAAAAGCACCACTACCCCCTATTTGGATAAGAGTATCTATACTAGGGCCCCATCCCTCAGCTAAATTAAAAACTACTATTATAGAATCTACCACTAAATCATGTGTACCGTCACAATAAAATATCCCCACTATGGTCATGTTGATCCATAATCCATTAAACCCTTATTAGCCTCAAGGTTTAGGTGTAAAAAATTACCCTAGACATAAAGTTCCTATAGTAGAGACCATCAAAACAACTAGTTCAAGAGGCCAACATGTGAGATCACATACCTCTTCCTCACTAGCACCCCAGAGAATGAAAAATATGAATCAAGACCCATTGAAGGGATATTATTCTAAGATCCTCGATCAAATTATCTAGACCTCCTTAATCATGCTACCACCTGTAAATCCTATCAATCCTCATATTCAAAATCTTTCATGGTATAGAGAGAATAAGAAATGTACATACCATCGAATAACAGGGTATGACACAAAAAATTGTAACACATTAAAGGTCATAGTCTAAAATATGCTAGATGAAGATGATCTCCTGATAGAATACCCATCCCTTTATAATTACATCCACCACAAGAAGTAAAACATTAGAACAAGATATAAAGGAGGAATTTTTTTTTGAAAGAGCCCAGTACCAATCTCTCTGTATGGATGACTTTGAGAACACAATGAATCCCCCTCTATTCTAGATAGATACAATTCATATAGCCACATGATCCTAAGCATAGGGTCATAATACCAACAACCATGAAAAAGCTAAAGTAACTATTACTAAAACATCAGCTCCTTCCACAAATAGTCCAACTACACCTACCTCCAAACCTAGAGTCTCCATTTTAGGAAAGGCATAAAATAATAATGCTTCAAAACTCATACACATATTTTTTCTAAATTAATTGCATCAACTACCGATCAAGATGTCCTTATATGAACTTGTCTAGAACTCCCCACAACACCATGAAGCCATGATAGAAGCCTTACAATCCACATAAATACAATCAAATGAACCCCAGCCATTGTCACATTTCATTGCATCACTTCAAAAACCCTTAACCATAACATTTCATAATTCAAAAATACCACCCTTACAGCCAGACAATCAGGATCCTACATTATTTATTAGTGCCCAGATAGATCAAACTCAAACTAAAAGATTGATGATAGATAATGGCACTAGTATAAACATCATCTCTTCTCATGCAGTTAAACAACTCAAATTGCCTAAAATAGTGGTAGCCCAATCACTCATCATTTTATAAGCCTTTAATGATACTATTTCCCTTGCATTAGGAATGGTAGTGGTTTACATTCAATTAAGTGCATGGGTTCTACCTGGACTATTCTACATTATTGAAGGAGAATTCCAATACATAATTCTACTAAGATGTCCCTGGATCCATACTATGCACTGTGTCCCCTCTACATTACATCAATGCATTAATTTTGAGAATGAGGGTAAAAGCCACAATGTCTCAGTTGACCCCCATTCCTTAAAAACTTTCAACCTTACCTTTTGACCCAATGAGGTCCTAATTCCATTGTAAAGTACTAACCCATCCTCATCCAACGAAGCATCCACTAGCACAAAAATCCCTATGTCTAGACTTGGTAAGGAATCCATTGATTATGCTTTTCAATAGACTTTAATCAAAGAGTACCAATTACTAACACTTAATACCCTCCCTACATCACAAGAATATGGATGCCCTAACAAACAACCAACTTATTATCTAAATCTAGGGGAAACTATTTGATTTGGCCCACCATTCCTTCATACCCATCTAATCTATGGGGTATTAGACCATCCTTCTTCATCCCCTTCTAAGTAAACTCATGGTAAAACATTTACATCAAACTTGTCATTCTTTGATAAACCCTATTTCATGAAGACATACTAGCAATGATGCACCTAAAAAGGTTTCAATATGGGACGTTACGAACAAGGCCTGCATGAGGTTGTATTTGGGGAGTTTATAAAACCCCATGAGAAACACAATCTCAAATTTAGCAAAAAACCCAAATCCTCCTCAAAAATTACTCTTCCCCCATCCCTAAATAAGATACACCATCTCTCACCATCTGATACCCCTTCTTTGACTGACAACATCGTATACATTTTGCCTAACTTTTTTTTAGTCAATACCAATTTTGTAGAGCCCCTTGTCTATCAATGTGATGGTGAGGTCTAAACAGTTCCTCTATCCTACCTAGACATTATAGGGTAGGATTATTTTATCATTCATGTTCTTTAATGCTAGGATGGTGAGTCGATCTTAACTCATATAAGCACTGAGACCTCCCATCTACATAAAGCCATTCCATTAGAAACCTCTAGTCTCTTAAATGAGGCCACCATTGATGTTAACATAGGGTCCCCAGAGACTCCATGCATCATTAAGGTCAGTAAACCCTTACATCCCCAAAAATACTAGGATTTCATAACATTTCTAATGGAACATAGTGAATTATTCATTTGGTCCTATAGCAATATCCCTAGTATCAATCCTGCCATCTTTATCCTTAACATTGTTAGGTTTCTTGATGCTAAGACTATCAATCAAAAGCTTGGGAAGATACATTCTCATGTTGCACTCTTGGTCAAAGAAAAGTTACAGTGCCTCCTATCCATTAACTTTATCCAACCCATTGATTACCCTCAGTGGGTATCTAACGTCATCCCTATAATGAACCCTACAGGGGGACTTCACCTTTGTACTAACTTTCAAAACCTTAATCTCACTTATCCAAAGGATGATTTCCCTCTCCCTAATATTGACCAATTAGTGGACCTAACCATTAGACATGAAATGTTGTTACTAATGGATGGTTTTTTTAGACTTAATCAGATCCTTATCATACCAAAAGACCAACATAAGACCTCATTTATTACTCTCTGGGGGACCTTCTGCTATCGTATTATGCCTTTTGGCCTCAATAATGTGGGAGCCATGTATCAAAGAGTCATGACCTACATATTCCATGATATTATCCATGAGATTGTGGAGGATTATGTAGATGACCTCTTGAGTAAATCAAAGTTATGAAAAGATCACCTTTCCATTTTAAAATTTATTTTCAACCACTTTATCTAATTTCACATTCATCTAAATTCTAAGAAATGTATTTTTGTAGTATTGATACGTAAGCTCTTAGGCTTTATTGACTCCATCCCTAGGATAGAAGATGACCCTACTAAAATTAAAGCCATCTTATAAATTCCACCCCCATCTAATCTCAATTAGTTGCATAGTTTGCAAGGTAAATTGCAATCTATATATCATTTTATCTCCCAATTATCTAATTGTTGTCAACCATTCCATCACCTTTTAAGGAAGGATATCCATTGTAAATGGGAATTTAGTTATCAGGAGGCTTTTGAAGTTCTTAAGAGCTACCTACTCTCACCACTAGTTCTTACCCCTATGAAATAAGGACAACCATTCTTTTTATATAATTCAACTATTGACCATGCCCTTAGAGCTATGCTAGCCCATCGTGATGAGTAACACAAAGAACAAGTAGTGTACTATATCAGTCACACACTTGTTTAATATGAGATGCATTATCTCATACTAAAAAATTATGCCTAGCTCTAGTCTTCGTCACTACTAAGCCATGACATTATCTTTTCAATCATAAAACTTACATTGTCATGAACACTGATCCTTTGAAGTTTATGCACTCCAAGCCTTATCAGAATCAGCAAATGGCCAAGTGGCTTATGATCTTGGTAGAATTTTATCTAGAGTTCATCCATCAAAAGTTAGTTAAAGGTCAAATCATTGTTGATCAACTTATTGAGGCCCCTCTTTTTTATAATCAATTGATTAACTGTGAATTCCTAGATGAATCTATAGCCTCCATGTCTCAACTAGATCTATAATATAAAATGACTCTTTTATTTGATGGATCCAAATGTGACAATGATGGGGGAGCCATAATTATCCTAATTCTTCCTAGGGAATGCCTATCCCTCTATCATTTAAACTTTATTTTGACTACATTAATAATATGGTAGAATATGAGGATTTAATCATAGGTCTCCAAATCACCTTAACATTGGGTATTCAAACACTCGATATCTATGGTGATTCCTAGCTCATGGTTAATCAAATTAAGGGAATCTATTAGTGTAAGAATCATACTCTTTAAAAGTATAAAATCTTAGCTGATCAATTGTTAGCCACCTTTGATCATTACACTATCCAAGCCACTCCTTGATCAAGTAACAAATTTGAAGTTACCATGGCTTATCAGGGCTATTTTATCCCATCCTTGACTTAGGAGTCAAAGTTATTTGTCCTCATTCATAGGATTAATCAACCTTCTCTTACCAAAATTGACCTTTGATCCATCTACAATGTGGAGGAAAATCCATCATATCTCTGGTATTCATAGATATTTGATTATTTATCCTAGGGGATTACTCCTTGGGATCTATCTATAAATTCTAAGCAAGCATTTTAGCATTGGGTCACCCACTTTGTCATACTGGGGGTGTCCTTTATAAGCATGGTTTGGATGGCAATCTTTTGTGTTGTCTTCAAAATCAATTAATCTCCCCTTGCTATCAAAGAAGCTCATGATAGGCCATGTGGAGGACACTTTAATGGCCACACCATCATTAAAAGAATCTTATGATTGGGCTATTATTGGCCCACTTTAAATCAAGACTGTTGTGAATACATTAATAAGTGCATCAAACATTAGCAGCATGCCAAATTATCCCATATCCCTATCCAAGCATTGTAGGTAGCTCAAGACTTTTGGCCTTTCTCCTAGTGGGGGCTTGATCTTATAGGTCAAATCAATCCTAAATCATCACAACATCAAGGGTTTATCATTACCGCCACTAGTTATTTTACTAAGTGGGTGGAGTCTATCCCCCTTATCTCAACCAAAGTAGATAAAATCTTTGAATTCATTACTCAAAATATCATTTGTCACTTTGGCATCCCTCATAAGATCATAATAGATCATGGGAAATATTTTAAAAATAAAAAGGTTCAAGAGCTCTCTGATTCTTTTATCATTAAGCTCAGTTATTCTTTGCCTTACTATTCTCAATATAATAGATAGGCCGAGGCATCCAATAAAACTCTAGTCAAAATCCTAACTAAAGTCATTAACGAAGTAAGCAAGAATTGGCACTTGCATGTTCCTTATGCCTTATGGGCTTATTAGACTAGTATTTGAACCCCTACAGGTGTTACACCTTTCTCCTTAGTCTATGGTACTTAAGTTGTACTTCCTCTCGAGGTTCATATTCCTTCCCTTCACATCTCCCTAAAAGATATCATTTCTAAAGATGACTTTTGTCAAGAAATATTAGCCCAGCTTAAACTCTTAGATGAGCATCACTCGACTGCCCTTGACCATCTACATTGTATATCAAGAATGAATTAAATGTGCCTATAATAAACATTTATAACAAAGTGAATTTAATATTGGTGACCTCGTCTTGAAATAAAATCAGCATGTAACTAATATGGAAAAAAGCAAAAGGGGAAAATTTGCTCCAAATTGGCTTGGACCATATATCATCACCCATAAGTGCAGATCTGGGGCATACTACTTAGCCTCTCTTGATGGAAAATCATAGTGAGAACCTCTCAATGCATTACATATATGTCCTTTCTACTATTAATAAATCTTAACTGCCTTCGGTCTACCTAACTTAGTCTCTAGATTTCATATCCTCATTACTTTTACACCAAATAATGATATATAGAGTCATGTGGTTATCCGACAACATTGCCTATTATTAACCTTAAGTAGGAGTACCTTGAATCTATTGATAGCATGATCTAATTGGATAAGCTTCACCTATATTGAAAGGGAGTTCCAACTCTTTATTCCCTGAAATCCCTCCCTATCACTAATTCCTTTTGAGATTCGATGTTTTATCCTGTATATCTAAGCTTTGGGAAATTATCCTAGGATACTTGAGGCCAATCCATAAAACAAAAAA
>JARHVA010004687.1:397500-600000 GCA_037957365.1 Torreya grandis
ACACATTGGATGCTTCGATCAGCCCACCCTATCACTTGTTATCTTATTTAGCCTTCATTAAGCCCACTTGTCTATAGTTGTGGCATCTGATTATATGATTTGCCTTGGGGTATCTCTACCTGTATTATCTTGATTCCTACTAGTGTAAAACATATGCTTCATATTATTCATCTATGTTTATTATAGATTATCTGTTATTTATCCATCCCATCCATTATTCCATTTTTCAAACCCATTTCCCATTCCTTATCCTCCCTCGACTCATAGTTTGAGGGGGGATACCTCCTCACATAAACATGGGGTAATGGACCTTTCATAGTTTTTGTCTTGCGACACATATTCCATATTACTCCACAAAAAGGGGCAAATGTAGACACTATAATTTCATACCTTTTGTCAGGATCTTGCTCCACCAATTAGAGCACATATGATTACTTCTTATATTAGCAACTAAACACGGAATTTAACCAGAAGTAACAAGTAACTAGAAATATGAAACAACACAAGAATATGAGAGACAATACACAATTGTATTAATAATCACTCAAAAGAAAATACAATAAAGAAGATGCCACTTCTTCTTCCACCTCAAAGGCTCGCCACACCTCAAGACCTTCTTCCCTCTCTCTCTCAGTCCCAACAATCAACTCCAATACAAAATTGATGTTCACCTCCACCAGTTAGTAACACGCTGCCAGTACACCAAGTACACATCCATACTCCAAGTAGATCTCCTGCTCTTTGCTGCTACCTGCAAATCACTAGACCTTACTCACCATTGTAGATCTCCAAAAGAAGCCATGCACTCCTGCTGACCAAGATCATACATATACGAAGAACCCTTCTGATTCTCCAAACCAACACCCATACTTGGTACTTCAGCACTAAGAGGAACACACCATTGCTCTCTTCTCTCAGAAGGAGCTTATTTAGCTCTCTTACTCTCTAGCACTAAGTTTACAATACAGCCCATGAGTCTATATATAGATCTCATGCTTACAATAATTAGACACGCAACTCAAGACTACAACTAGCCTTTAAAATGCAAACTAACAGTCCAAAAATAGACTCTCCAAAATCAACATGCAAATTGCATGTTCACATACAGGCTACCGATGTCGGCTCCTCCCTGACCGATGTCGGCCGACTGGTAACCAATGTCGGTTGCTTCTTCACTACTATCTGACCGACGTCGGTTGATCAGACTGACGTCGGTTGCCCTACAACTCATTCTGTAACTCTCTGCAACCTCTGTAACCTCCATAACTTCCCTTGTTTGCATCCTGGTGAAGCTTTTAGCTCCACAACCTAACAATCTCCCACTTGGAGATAAACAACTGCACCTGTACCTGTACCTGTACACCGTCTAAATTATTCCCTGGCTTGTATCCCTCTTCAAGATCAATCCTGAAGACCAACCACCACACAACCTGTGATGCTACACCTGTCATCCAAGTAACTTGCCACATTCGAACCTACAACTCCATGTAGTGAAGACCTTGACCCTGCATAACAAGAATCCCTGTTGTTAGTCCCTCTCAGATACCTGAGAATCCACTGAACAACCCTCCAGTACTCCTTCCCCGAATTGGCTCCAAACTTTCTGACAACTCCCACTACTTGGGAAAACTCAAGTCTACACTAGACCTCATGTGATTTCAAACCCTGTTCTAAGCTCTGCTTGAACTGTCCAGCCCTTGGTGTGCTTACCGATTCTGCATCCTGCATCTTAAACCCCGCCAACACTGTCTTCACATCAGCTCCCACTGGAGACCAAATCTCCATGTTTCTTATGCCAAAGAATTTCGTTGCTCCAAATTCTTCATGACATACCTCTGAACTAACCTTACCCTTAGCTCAGCAAAACCCTATATGTATGAACCTGCTCCAAGCTCATCCTCCACATACAATAACAAGATAATGTTGTGACCATCATCCACCTGGTAAGATAAACACAATGGTTATACTGACATTGACAAAAGCTCTGCTTTGTCATCCACTTGGTACCACCTATCAGCCCTATACCACTGTCCTACAGCCTCCTCAAGACCTTATACCTTGGCCTTTCGTCTCACATATCCATCCACTCTCTTCTTTAACTTGGGAATCCATCCGTCTTCCAACTAACAACTCCACCAACAAACTCCTATTTGGTTCTTCTCCAAGGACTCACACTCCTCATCCATGCCAAGCTCCCACTTTTTTTGGATTCTACCTGCATTGCCTCTTCACATCTACCTGGTTCTCGACCATCAGTAAGCAATATAAAGAAGGTGAACAATGAATATGAGGTTCACTTACCCTTTTTGACCTCCATATGGGCATTTGAGACTTGTTGACAGCTTGCTGTCTGCCCACCATCCATTCCATTGACCGATCTCGGCCATCTCCCAGTCTGCAATCGATCGATGTCGATTCCTTGCACTGACCCTGACTGTCGATGTTATTTCCCTGGCCGACGCCAGTATCCATCCTACCGACATCAATTCCTATCTCACCGACGTCGGTCTTCCTGTTGCCGATGTCGGTTACTGTCTGATCGACGCCAATACCTGTGGTCGCCTGTGGGTGATAACTTTTTACCCACGAGCTCTCCATGGATCAAAATCCTATTCAAATCAACACAGCCTTGCTCAGAATAATTCAGTCCCCTCAGCTAATCTCTATCTGTCATCTCCTCCATGAACACCAAGGGTTTCCAGTTCTTAAGTTTGTCAAAGATATCTGACCTCCACTTAAAAACTTGCATTCCCCTCCTACATATGTGACCAAGCCTACAAAGCCACATCTCTACAACAGAAGGTGAATCAGTAATATAAGTAGATAGATAAAGGATACCTACTTTCTTACCACCATCTAATTCAAGTGCATCCGCTGTGAGAGTTACAGTGCATCTCCCATCACCCAACTTTCCTGAAGAAATTAGACTCATCTCCAAGACTGGAACCTGCATGACCTCCTTCACCACCCGTGTGTTATTCGCCTACAATTTCAGCTTCACTTCCCCTTCATCAACAATCTGACAAGGCTCTCCAACCCCTAAATAAATCTCTCCAAAGTCTCCAAAGACATGCTCATGAAAAGATGTTCCATTTCGGGCTGCATGGAAAGAGGCAAAAGAATCTGTAAACAAAGATTCTACTTTATCCAGAGCAACCTATGCAACATCACTTGCAACATCTGCTTCTACACGCTGATCTTCTACTGACCAACAATCTCCCTTTACCTACTCTTTCTTTCCATCAATCAGACCATTCGTGCTATTTAGTTTCTCCATTTGTAGCTTACTTTCTTCTGCCATTGTTATACTCCCACTCAATCTGAAACCCCTGAGAGTGACCTGTAATCAAAAAACACTACCAGATCTGAACCACCTGTTAGTCAACCCAACCTAAAGCTCTGATACCACTTGTTAGGATCTTGCTCCACCAATTAGAGCACATATGATTACTTCTTGTATTAGCAACTAAACATGGAATTTAACCAGAAGTAACAAGTAACTAGAAATATGAAACAACACAGGAATATGAGAGACAATACACAATTGTATTAATAATCACTCAAAATAAAATACAATAAAGAAGATGCCACTTCTTCTTCCACCTCAAAGGCTCGCCACACCTCAAGACCTTCTTCCCTCTCTCTTTCGGTCCCAACAATCAACTCCAATACAGAATTGATGTTCACCTTCACCAGTCAGTAACACGCTGCCAGTACACCAAGTACACATCTGTACTCCAAGTAGATCTCCTGCTCTCTGCTGCTACCTGCAAATCACTAGACCTTACTCACCATTGTAGATCTCCAAAAGAAGCCATGCACACCTGCTGACCAAGATCATACATATACGAAGAACCCTTCTAATTCTCCAAACCAGCACCCACACTTGGTATTGTGGTAGTAAGAGGAACACACCATTGCTCTCTTCTCTCAGAAGGAGCTTATTTAGCTCTCTTACTCTCTAGCACTAAGTTTACAATACAGCCCATGAGTCTATATATAGATCTCATGCTTACAATAATTAGACTATCTTAATTACAATAATTAGACACACAACTCAAGACTACAACTAGCCTTTAACATGCAAACTAACAGTCTAAAAATAGACTCTCTGGAATCAACATGCAAACTGCATGTTCACGTATAGGCTACCAACGTCGGCTCTTCCGTGACCGATGTCGGCTGACTGGTAACCGACGTCAGTTGCTTCTTCACTGTTATCTGACCGACGTCAGTTGATCAAACTAACGTCGGTTGCCCTGCAACTCATTCTGCAACTCTCTGCAACCTCCGTAACCTCCGTAACTTCCCCTGTTTGCATCCTGGTGAAGCTTTTAGCTCCATAACCTAACACCTTTAGGGATGATTAATTAGGTGTCACACATCATATTTATTAAATATATCCTATCCTAAGGTTTAGATTATATACCATTTACTAGCTTGATATATCCTTTTACTCTTACTCTTTACCCCTCCCAACCTCCTAATCCATTTATAACCTAAGAATCTACCCCCATAACCATTTTATCCCCATGTGGACTCATTAGTAATAAATCCACCTATTTCTAAGATATTCTCACCCATGGTTAAAATAAAGGCCCTATTTTGGGTGAATCGGTGATGATTCTCCTGAGATCAATGTTGATTCTCTAGATCAGTGTCGATCTATAAATATTTAGCTTGCCTTTACATTTTGGACAAAAAAACTTTGAGCCTCAAATCATTGTTAGAATTCTTGGAGATTTTGTGACATTCCTAATGATACTCTACAATATTTTTGTTGTGTTCAACCACATCCTTTATGTAATCCGAGCAACTACCTTGCCTATGGAGGAATTCCTTTATGTTCACAAGTCAATCAAACGTAAGTATCATATTCTATTTTATTATTATCTTTTAAATTATTATTCATTTATTTATCTATTTAATCATTAAAATACTATTAGCATATTTTTGTATCTATTTATTGACCCTTGTTAATAAATCTTTCTCATTTTGTTGTCTATTTTATTAAACTCAGCCACAGGAGAGAATCGAGGTCGATTCATTTTGAATCAACACTGATCCTATAAGGATTACCATCAATCTGCTATGTTTAATACATAGGATCTGAAACCTTATCATAATCCTCTAATTGTAATCCTTTTACTGATTATTGTTGTTTAAACATGGCCCTTTGCTTGTAGATGACTCTACTCAGTTTGGTTCATGATGTAACTAGTGTCATTGATCTCCCCATATTTTCCTAACCTTTATTTGCAGACTATAGCAACATAGCCTTTGATCTAGCCCTCTATACAATAGTTTATTCACCCTCTCGTGAAGCCACTAAAAATTCATTAGTTATTATCCAAGATGATGTATATTTTACTTCTGCTTATTAGGAGGAATATTTCATTTACATTGATAACTTATTTGAGGACTAAATATTAATCAGCATTATAATTGAATCATTTATCTATTTATAATTTATTATTCTTTTTATTCACTTAATTGCATAAATAGTGGACTAACATCCTTCTAAGGAGTGTACCACTTCCAAGAACTGATCTCTAATCAGGCAATCCACCTATCTCTTTTATTAATCTATTTTTGTCAAGTATTCATGTGTGTAGGTTAGATTTCCTAGCCAAAAAGGATCTCTCACTATCGTTGGATTCAAATTGGTGCACAACAACTTCTGATCCACAAGTATTCCTCATAAACCCTATTTTATTTTGAGTTTTTAGTAACATTTAATTTAAAAGAAAATGAAAAACTACTTAAACATGTTATTCCAAATTATAATTTATAGTGCTTATAAAGCACTCAACTACCCAACCAATTTGCCTTCTATGAAAATCCATTTCCATCCTATTTGAAGTCACAACCATGGGTATTCCATTGCTCAACCCACGTATCACTATTTCCTTACTAATTGATCTAAATTTTAGTTTCATTGTTTGATAATTTTGGATGAATTCCCTAAGAGAGTGCAACCATTGTAGTTTAAGGACTAAATCAATATTTCCAATTGTGATTACATAAAAAACATCTTCAATTTTGTGCATACCCAATGTGACATTCAAGCTTGGAATCTTCTTCATTCAAGGGATGGTGAAGCCATCCACCATTGTCACATTAAAGCCTTTGAATTTAGTAGTTTTCAGGCTAGAACTAGTTGCCAAACCCTCATCAATAAAGTTATGGGTGGCCCCACTACCAATGAGCACGATGACTTTCTTACCTTATAAAACCCCTTTCATTCTAAAGTGGTGATATCTAGGATCTCTGGATAAGGTAGTAAGGGTTCCATCCATGTTGTCACCCTCTTTACTTTCAAATTATTCCTCTTCATTAGTGTTTGTCCCCTCCTCTTATTTTTCATCTTCCTCTCCATCTAAAATTACTAGCCCTTTTCATCAGTAATGATGTCCTAGTGTCTAAGGGTGCTTCCATGTAAAAAATATATATATCTTCTTAATTCATTTCTTGAATCCACCTCTTTGTTCATCTTTGGTAGCTCTTTTTGCTACCTAAAACCCTATTGATAAGGCTTCTTTTTCTGCCCAAATGGGACTGATTTTGGTTGTTCTAAAAATGTAGTCCTAGGCCACCCAAAAGTATTTGTTCTTTACTATCCAAAAGGCATAACTTTTTTCTTGGGAGTTATAGATTCAAGATCAATAGCCTTTGGAATGAGAGGGTTGAAAGCCTTGAACAAACCCCTGAGTGGGTTAGCCAATCCTTTCATGAACAAAACTACAAGCCTTCTTTCTAAGACATTCAGTACCATCACTAAAATCTTCTAAAAATTAATCACATACTCCTCCACTCAAGTCTTTTGTTTCAACTCCACTAACTCTCTGAAATCAAGTTCCATATCATCCCTATCAAACATTTTATTTAATCTTATACTAAACTCCTCATAAGAATTTATGAGGTTGTGCCCTTGTGTTATCAAACCATGATACCATCACTCTTGGGTGGTTCCCTCTAAATATAATGTGTCAAACTTGATGGCTTGATACTCCATCATAAGAATAAGTGTGATGTAGGAATCTACATTTTATATCCATGCACTAGCTAAACATTTTGTGGATCCATCAAAAGTGGAATGTGTGACCTTCCCTCAAAAATGTTTTAGATCTTCTAAATTTTTCCTCGATCTAGGACCAACCTTATAACATCCTTGCCTTTCTTCAATGTCAAAAAATATATAAGGCTCATTTCCCCTTTGATTTCATATGGAAGAGTCCTATATTCCTCATAGATTGTAGCCACATCATCTACTATAGTAGGCCACTCCTCCCTTTCTATAATGACTTTCTCTCTCTAAAGTAAATTGGTCTAAAAAGGCCTTTGTGTATATCCAAATGTCACCCTTCGTGGAGGAGGAGGGTTGTTGTATATACTGGAATCCCTTTCCTCACCATTGTGAGGGTGATGCCCATTCATGTTCTTCATAGTTTGGATGCATTCAACTATCATATATGTAAATCTCTCTTGATTTTGAGTGAACTTATCAAACCTGTCATGATTTGGGTCATCCATGTTTCATGCCTTGGTTGCTCCAACTCTTGACTTGGTTATTGAAATTCTTGCCTTGGTTGGTCTTGATCTTCTACCTAATGTTATATAGCCCTTTTATTTTCCCTTCCATAGTATTTAACCTCTCTATCATTATTGGGCATGTAGATAACTCACTTCCCCACATCTAGCCAATAATTTGGCTTTAATACCACTGAAATGTCCCATTTACGATAGATTGTACAATTCATAAAATTTACATCAAACTAGGGTATAATAAAAAAATATAGTTTCTGATTTCTATTGTAAACCCTAACCACATAAAATTTTAGACTTTGGAAAATACCAATTTTTAGGCCATAATTTCAATATTTTATTACCAAAATCACTTTCCAAAAATTAGATAAAATAGAGCCATGTAAGTACCTTTAAATCTATTTTTTAGAGTTAATATATGGCTAGAAATTAAAGCAAAAATACTAGTTACATGAAAGTGTGATTAGATATTGAAATAGTCATCCAAAATTACCTCAAACCTACACTTTGAATCCCTCTAATGGGTTCGTTACCCTAGGAGAGGGCACCAAATTAGGTTGTTTCCCTTTTTTGGGCTCCAAACAAGGTTTTCTCCCCCAAAAACTATTATGCCACCCTTCCAACTATTGTCCCACTATTGTATTCCACCTAGAATGGTAGTTAAACACCATAAATTGATAAATTATACCTAACATGACCCCTAAAATGAGGTCACCCCACTGAAGGTTGAATATTTTCATCCTCAACTTCAGAATACCAAACAAGGGTTTCGTCTCCTAATATTCAAAGTCAAGCAAACTACTCAAACTCATAATTTTACTGATAAATGACATGTGAAAAATGAACCTCCTTTCCCACTTTTTGGCATAAAAAATCTACGGACAGTCCCATCTTCTCCTAAAAATATATTAAGTTTGGGTCATTGAAATTAATTAGGAAAATGTGTTTTAGATTATATATATAAAATATTTAGTGCATACACATTTTTCCAAAAAAAATTAAATTATTAAGTATTTTTTGGATTTATTTTTTTAAAATATTTGGCCACTTAGTGGAACACAATATTATACTTTAAGGGTCCAACATCAAGCCAAAAAAGGGGCTCTCCACAAAGAGAGGAAAATCAAATATTCAAAAGTAATTTCATTATAGTTTCCAACTAAGGGCTGGCTTTCATCAAATTGTAGAATTCACCTTATTTATTGAAATAAAATTAGAATAAGTTTTCAACATAGATATTTTTTGGCAACTTGAAAAAAAGAACCATGTTTCCCTTTCTTCTCCCACCTTCAGCCAATGGGAAACCATAAAATTCGGCTAAGGGTCTTTAAACAAACTAAGCTTGAGAAGGTGACATTGCAATAGATATCATGCTCTTTTTACCATATATTCTCTTCCATTATACATATTTGTCTGAGGGTGGATCAACCCACCTTGTAGTCTTATGAAGATCACCACTATTCTAGAGCACTAACTTATTCAATAATTTACCCTCATCTTATGAGAGACATCCATTGTTGTTACCATCTTACACACACTTCAAAATTGAGGGGAGATGGATGTGTGATGCTTCCTTGATCTTTTACTACCCAATGTATTAATGTTATTGGTTCTTATCAATGAGCATTTAACAAATCACTAGTTCCATTTTGAATTGGTAGTTATAGAGGATCAACACCCATGTGTTCTTGCAAGATGGATTGGTGTTCATATGTACACTCATAATAATACTATATTTTCTTGATATTTTTGCATAGGTACCTCACCAAGCCTTGTTTTTTAGACATTTTGTTAAAAATATGAGATTCTTGTTTTTTTCTAGACCTACCTGAATTAAATTTAAGGGGGTGTTGGTGCAAATATTAATTTTGCACCTTTAGTTAAGTTAACTTAGGTAATTATATTTTCCACTAAGGCTTGTTAGTGTGTGCACATTTTCAATTTTGCACTTAATTCTTATCTGCCTTAGATGTGCCACCATCATTATATAGAAAATTTAATGTGGCCAATAAGAAAGAGAAGCAATATTGTGACTTTTCTCCTCCTTAGTATTTTACACACATACACTTTGAACATTTAGTGAACAATGTGTAATGTATTTTTCCCATTTTAGTTAACCTCTTGTTACATCTCTCCTACATGAGCTATGCCCCAGTTCTTATTTGATCCTAGCTAGACTAGATCATAATAGAGACTTCAAAATTGGTCAAAAAGTATGAAGCGATCGATTAAATAAATGATTCAACATACAAATAAATCAGCCATTTATGGACTTGAATCATGAAAGATATTGATGAAATTCAAAACACTCCCAATGTTACAAATCATAACCTACAATTAAATATATTAATCTCATTAAAAATAATTACATTATTGAAATTAACAAAAAAAATTGTTAATATATAATTTTATAACTAAACTTTGGAATTTTATCCCATATAACATATTTTTTTCTACACTTTTTGACATTTATGAACTTTTAGCATACAAAAAATGATTTTTGAGGCATGAAATGTTTTTCCAAGCATGCAATATGTTTCAAGGCTTGTGATGTTTTTCTAGAAATCTAATACTTTCCTATCTATGATAGCTTTCGATGCCTACATTTATTTTTTAGGCTTGAGATGCTTTTACATGTGCATGAGATTATTTTACAAATCCATGATTTATTTTAAGGGCAACAATTATTTTCCATGATGACCATGTTTTTTCAAGACTTGTGATGTTTATACAGGGTCATAATTCTTTTCCTAGACTATAATCCATTTTTAGGCTCATGATGATTTTCTAGTCCCATAATAGTTTTCCAAGATTGTGATGATTTTATAGGATGGAAATGCTTTTATATAATAATGATGTCTTTTTAATATTGTAATGCATTTCTTGGATTGTGATTAATGATAGGCTTGTGATGTGTTTCTATGTTTGCAATTATTTTATAGGCTTGTGAGGCATTTTCAACTCTACAATACTTTTCCAAGCCTACAATTATTTTTCAATCCTATTATTCTTTTCCATGTCTACCATATGTATCTAAACTTGCCATTATTTTCTATTCTTGCACTTTTTTTCTAAACGCATGAGGATTATATACTAGGATTCTTCTTCCTTACATAACATTTTATTCAAGTGGATATTTTTCCTTCTTTTGCATGTCTTGGTAATAAATTCACCAAATGTTTTCACTAAATTAAAAATATTTATTAATTTTTAAATTTTAATCTACAAATAAATATGGTATTTTAAAAAAAATCCATAACCAACATTTTCATTTTTATAGGATTCTACACCCTTGAGAATCACATTCTAGTGAGTTTTACCACCCTATATAACTTTATTTTGGGCATGTTCATTAAGATTTTTGTTATTGGAATATTGTATATCATAAGGGTCTCATCTATTTTCAACCCTAATATGGCATGAACACCCTCTAGGGTAATTACCACCTTCATAGTATCACCCTCTACCATCAATATGAAGGTATTAGTGCTTATTTTCCATAAATATAAGAACATAATGAACAACATAACATCTAGTGTCATACGATCCAACTCCATAATGCCAACACACCCTAGACTTTCCAGCCAAGCTCTCTCCTTATTTGATAATCTAGTTAATAAATCTAGTATCTAGGATACATGTACAATTCCATATAATCATATTCATTTTTGCACCATAAAATATCAAACGAAAAGTACAATCAGTCTCCCATCATAAAAAATGTAAAAAAATAATTAAATTAAATAAATTACAAAAAATGTTGATAATAACTATATCAACCAATCAACCTAGAGGTGGTAATTCCAAAAGTCATTTCTTCTCAAATCAAATGTAGGAATGGTTATCTCTTAGCTTGGGATATGAGGATGAGTGTGAAATGGAGGCTAATTTCCCTTCCACCCGTTAATGGGTCACTAGTAAGTTCAAGTAAAAGATTGAGAAAGGATAAAAATACATGGATTCCCCACCACCAAGGTGGTTCAAATTGAATTTTGATGGTTCTTCCAGGGGAAATATGGGTGCTTTCAAGGCTGGTTGTATTCTCTAGGACTGTAGTGGATCCTTGATCATGGTAATTTCAAGAAAACTTTCATATGGCACAAACAATGAAGCTCAAGCATTATCCATTAGGATTGATCTTGCTATTCATTAGAATATTGATAGGTTTATTATTGAAGGTGACTCCTGGATCATAATTTATACCATAAAGAAAAAGTCAAGCAATTTTGGGAAACTAGAAAATATTATGTCCAGTGAACAATTTTTCATTCCTAGATTGCAAGCATTATTTCAGAGAGTCTAATTCTGTTGTGGATTTCCTTGTTAATTATGGAATTGATCAACTTAAATAATTTAGGATGGATAACGTTCAATCTACTTGGGAAGACTTCCCTAATTTAGCTTCTATTAATATGGCTTTTTAATATTTTTTTCTTTAAACAAAGAAGAAGAGAAGAAGAAGAAGAAGAAGAATTTCAAAATATAATTCAAATTCCTACATAATAATCAATTTAACTGATTATTATTTATGGAATTTATTTACATGATAACAACTTATGCCACCTCATTGGGCCTTTTGTCAGTGTTATCTCAGCATGAGTGTTTCCCATACGATCAAGGGTGGCATGTATTTTCATTTATGGTAAGGATTTGAATGATTTATTTTCATCGGGTGGCTAATACGTATTATTTGCATTTTCACTTTGGTTACATTTAGATTGTCATGGAGGACTGGTGCTTAGCATGGAGAGAGGGGTTGATTTGGCACATGCAACTGTGGAGGTGTATAGTAGCAATTTAGTTCTGGAAATGGATTTCAAAAGAGGCGTATCGTGGGCTAGGATCAAGAATGTTTTCTAGGTTCCCTTCGAAGACATTTTTCAATAAATTTTGGTTATTTTGGGTGCAAACCTTAGATCATTGCTTGCATATCAAAGTCAACTTTGTAATTATGGCAATGTTTGATAAAAACATCATGGCTCTTTTGGTGGATTCAGAGGTGGTCTCTAATGTGGTAGAGTTTTATATAAAACCATAGCATCACATTGGTCTTGTAGAGGCAATAGGTAGTTCTGAACTGGGTCCTTTTCCCAAACATCCCTTCTCTAGTTCTGATGGGGTTGGGTTGATTTTAGTTTCTACTTTCAGGGCCTTGGAGATGCATTTCATGGTATTTGTAGGCTTTGTGGAGTGATATCAACAAAAATTCTGTGACAATGATTTAACTAAAGCTCAATTTCTGACTGTGCCTCCTTTAGCATAGCTCAAAAGTCTAATTTTGGAAATTACTCATTGGAAGGTAGCTCAACATAACAAATCTCGGCTGGATGCAGTAAAACTTTTGGCTAAATTGGTGGGTGGTGGGGGGGTTGTTGCTCCTTCCTAGCTAGCAAGGATGTTTCTGATTGAACATGATGAAACTATAATTTCTTGATAATTATCCTCTAAATTAGTTTATTTTTCCTATTGGTTAGTCTTTTGACCCTTCTTGGGTTCTCTTTTCTTTTGGTATTGGGTGTTTATTTTTTGATACTATTTGGCTCGTCATTCTGTATGGCCTTGCCTTGGTAATATGTAAACACCTCATCACTGATTTTGATAGTACATCATCATCCATTCAGTGAAGTTTACACTACATCAGACATTTTTTGCCTAATTTTATTTTTATAAGAGTATTCTACATTGACCATCTAATTAGATGTCATTGAGTTTGGTTTAAATTTTAGGTTGTAAAACACCATCAGCCATGTTGACAACATTATATATGTCAGAAACCTTATTAAATTGTTCTAAAAATAACCTACTTTTTAAAATCCAATTTCCAACAATAACCCATTATTCCCTTCATTTTTATTTTCATTTTGATGCACTCTGGGAAACTTCTATTTTGATGGATTCATCCCACTATTAATTTTTTAAATCTAGCAAACCTAAACACCCTGAAATTAAAATGCAAACCCTATCCCATGTATGCACCGACCTCTGTGTTCACGTCTTTATCTCCTATCCATTTCCTCTCTCTGTGCCATAAAATGATCTCCCATAAATCTCAAAATTCAAAATCTAAAAATAACAATTATGTGGAAAATAAACCTAACCCTTACACTTAAATTTTCAAATTGAAAAAAATAATTTTTAAAAGATTTAATAAATATCCTTCAAATTCGATATTGTGACCACATCTTTATTTTCCTTATCTTCTTAGAAATTGATTATGTATTTTTGTCTTTTGTATTAATAGTTGCTCCCAATTTTTTTTGATTCATTCTCATATTTTTTCTCTGTAATAACTAAGAAAAAGGAAGGATTAAAGGGGCTTTTGTCCTCTTCACCTATATCACTTTTTCTTCTCTTAAACATTAAGAGAGTTCTTAAATTCTTTTTAAGAAAAATTATTATAAAAAGCTTTTTTTAATTATATTAAAAAACTTTCATCTTAAATTCATCTTAAAATATATTATTTTTTGAATAAAAATAAATAATATGTTATTAAAGAAGAATACTTCACTTTTTTTAATAAATGTTTTATTGTAAGTATTCATTTAATCTTATAATAATAAAAAGATTAAATACTTTACCATCTTGAAATATCACATTCTCTCAAATAAGTTATGATCTTTGACTTCGAAGATGGGTATTAAACATGATAACAATGAGTCATAAGTGAGGGGTCCACACGCTCTATGCATAACAAAAGGTCTTACTTCTCTTAAAATTGTGTTGTCATAGTGAAACAAGACTATTATTTGTTATTATTCCGTAACAGTGTGCTAATTCCATAGGCTTTTCAATATTAAAAGGAAGCAACTTTACATATGTCTATGTATCCTAATATGGAGTTTTACAATAGTCTGCTTTTATTTTAAGCCTTTATTTGTTGACTTAGTAAATTATAATATAATAATCCTAGTTACATGAAAGAGACAGATTCTAACTCTGAAGTGTTTTGTAAAATCTTCATTCCAGATTTTGATTCTGAAGTTTCTTGTAAAATCTTTACTCCCATATACCTGAAAAAATTCAAATTTATAAAACATGATTGTCAATAACTAATTTAAATGAATTTATATAAATAAAAATTGAAAAAAGAAAAGATAGCACAAATACCTGCCAAGCATTAAGGTAGTTGCTGACGGATTTATTCCAGAGCTGTTTGTAAAAGTCGAACCATCTACAATCCTTAAACTATGCACCCCTTTCACTTTATAATTTGAATCAATTACAGAACCAATGAGACATCCTCCATGAAAATGATAAAATATCCCAAGTGCATCACGACAGAAGTTTGCTACCGCTTGGTTGTCCGAAATGTTTTGGGGAAAAGGCACTCCAACAAATCTAAACTCCCTCATACCACTTGTCTTGTTTTTGAATGTAAAACGTTGAATAGAAGAAGTCTCACTAAGGTTGGAAATTACCTTCACAGCTTGCACGCATATTTGCAAATCACGAGGATCGGACAAGTAGTTATATCGAACTGAAGGGTTGTCTCGAGGATCTTTGGTACGCAGTTCAAGATGTCCTCTGGATACAGGAAATGCCACTTTCTCAGCAATTGTTCCCAGATATTGGGCTCTAGTTGGTCCTGATGTGCCATTAATGGGAATTTGCTGAACAAAGCTGGTGCCCTCGATGTAGATTTGGGAGTTGTTAACAATGCCTACTACCTGCACATGTGAGTTTGTAAGTGGTATGGGAGATTCCACCAACATGTTTGCAGCGGGACAATCTTGAACACCTTTGCCTACTGAAGGCAGGTCTAACAGTACGGATATATTGAATTGTTTGAGATGTTCGGATGGACCCATTTGTACGACTGGTTTACAAGCCTTTCATCCCATCCAATGCTTCGAATATGTTCCAAGCTGGCCCTGCTGTAGAAAGCACCGTTTATAGCTGTTGCGCCTCCCAACACTCTGCCTCTGTACAACTGCAATCCATCCTCTGAGACAAATCCCTGAGCTATGGAAGTGTAGTTATTGGCTTGAGTGACGGCCTGTCCATACAGTTTGACGTCCTCAACGAGGGGATTTCCATAAGGAGACCCTCCTCTCTCCAATAACAAAACGGAATACTTCTGAGACAGGGTGGCTGCCAGTGGGCACCCTGCTGTACCTCCTCCAACGATAATGTAATCATATGCTCTCACAACTGCCTTTCCAGCATCAGCAGTCATAAACGGATATGGGTATTCTGCAAAAATCAAACACAAACAATGCCAAATCAGTGTCACAGACTCTCTTTAAGCCTGATTTTTTAAAAAAATGATTAAAATTTATCTCAGCATCTCTCTGAGGAAAGAAAAAATTTCCTGCAGACAAAAGCTTGAAATTTTGTACGTACCCACATCAGGTGCTGCCGCTTCCGAACAATGATTGGTAAAAAAAGTAGGAACGAAATTACGACAAGTAGAATCTCCATAGTCACAATGGAATCCAAAACCCTGAATCTAGATTTTATCTTGAGATGATCGTTCACCTCTGAATCTGTGAAATGCTTGACCTCAAACTTCATTTTATACACGATGGGCGAGCTTGCGTAACGTTGTTGTAGATGGACTTTTTCATAAGCTTGCGTAACGTTGTTTGACCATGGTGGGAGTCAATTAAAAAAATGAAACAATATGAAGCTTCTGATAAGCAACCTACTCCACCAAATTACAAGGAAATATAAATTTTGAATTGAATGATAAAAATACTCGGACAAAATTATTAATATATTGAGAAGAAATAAAAATTTTGAATTGAATGATTCAAATATTTTAAGTTTATTAAAAAATTATTTAAGTTTGATATAGGTTTAGATTGAATCTCTCTTTTATTGATCATGATTTTTGGTTGTTTTTCATCATTATTATCATTCTATTATTTGTTGAGATTTTATGTTTTTTAGGAACGGTATTTCTATTGTGTATGATTTTATTTTATTTTTTTAAGATATTAAATTTCTTGATTTATCTAGCATACAGAATTTATAATTTTTTAATATAATTTTCTTTTTAATTTATACTTTCAATATCTTTTGCATGGATTATGATGCATAATTTTGATCCATGGTATTTATAAAAGTTATTATTTTTAAATTGGTTTTTTTTTTTAAATGAAATTTTAGCATTATCAATTATCAAAGTTTTGAAATCAAATTTACAAATTTTTCACATAAAATATATATAAAGTTGTTAAAATCACTAAATATACATTTACTATAGTAAATTTCATGTTTTTCCATTGAATACTCATACCATACATACATATTTACTATTGTTCATATAAAAATGTTCTCCTATAATTAGATAGTTGTAAAAAATAATCATTCCTTATATTTTTCCTTGGTTGGGACTTCAACCATGAATGGCATGATGGAAAGACTCACATTGGAGTTTTTATATGCCTTCCAGTAATTACACTACTAAAATGTTTTAAATAATTCTTGGGCACTTATCCTTGCTTATTTATAAGTGAAATAGCTAACGGGAAAGAAAATATTCACCCCAAATTTGAATCTTTTGCTTTAACCATATACGGAATCCTAATTTGGATCCCAAAATTGCAAATTATTTATGATGATTTATGTATTTAATATTTCATTTGGATTAAAGGCTTTACCATATTAGGATTACTTGATCCATGCACATTTGAAAAAACATGTGTTGTTTGCCTAAGTGCCTTAGTTAATTATTCATCTATATGCAACTTTATGATTCAAACACTTCATTGTAGCCATAAACATCATATATTTCGTGAGATACACCAAAAAACATGCTTCACAACTCAGAAGACTGAATTCCATACTCCATTTGATAGACACAAAGTGTGTAAGTGCCTTGAGGGCCTAGCTCTTGCAAGGTTGAGGGTCACCATCCACTTTAGTGGGGTACGACTTGATCCATAAGAATCCATATAGACCATTCATTACTCCATCATAACTTGAAGATAAACTAAGATCAATACAGTAAAGGAAGGTCAATGAGTCATAATGGTGTGCATCATTACTCCTGATAACACACTCTCTACTTTATGAAGGTGAAATAAATAGTAATATTCATTAAAATTCAAGTACGATTACATATCTTCATTCCTCTATAAAATTTATAGATTTTTAAAAAACATGTTATGTGATTTCAAAATATTATGGAAAATATATGGCCTGTAGAAATTGAAGTAAATTTTATAGAGAAGACAATGTCAACCTGCATTAATGGGATATTTAGCCACCTTAAAAGGAAGTTTCTAAAATTCTAGGATAGTTTTGCAACCCTTATGAGCAATATCGTAACTATTAGGGTGGTTATGTAACCACTATTTTGCATTATGATTTTTTTTTTCCTACACCGATTAAACATTAAGAGTAATGCTAGGAATCAAATGGTTTTCTAATTTTATAACGTTTCACATGCTTTGTTCATTAAAGGCACATCTCAATTAATTCTTAATAAGGGTTGTCAAAGAGGAGATGTGACATTGGTGATCAAATATTACGAATCTAGGATCTATGGGAGTGTTAAACGGTGATTGTATTTGAGAGATAATAATGAGTAGTGAGTTCTATGAATTTAAATATTCAATATATTGCTTTTAATTCTTTAATCGTAGTATTAAGAAGTCAGGATATAATAGATAAGGATATGTATGCTCTAAACAGTTTTTTTTTTTTTTTTTTAAGAGTTCATTGAACGATAGAAGAGAAAAATGTGCAATTGGCACTTCTAGTTGGTTTTTCTTACATTTGACTTTCTTAATAAAAATGTTTTATGTTTTATGTTTTTTATAATTCTTTCTAGCTATATATGGTTTGCAAGCACTGTATTCTTTCTATTTCACACTCTCATACACTATAAAAACCCACAACAATTTGAGAAGTTCAAGTAATTTCTTCAAATTAAAAAAAAGTTCAAATAATTATAGTATGTATAAAAATTGATTTTCATTTTATTTTAAATGGGAAGTAATCTTTATGAAGTTATAAATAGTAAAAATATATGTAAAATTATTTTACGAATTTCAGCGATTTGTAATTGCATAAAACATCCATAACCAAATAATTGAAAAAAAGACTTAAAAAACTCGAAGAGTAATATATTATAATATAAAAAAAGAATATTAAAATGAAATATCCAATACACCATATAGAAATAAAGATTAAACACTTTTAATTTATATGATCCAATAATATGGAATTCTTCATAAATATCATGGAAGGGTTGCAACAAAAATATATTGGTATTGTAGGAAGGGCCAGGGAAGCTCCAACCTAATGTTGGAAGAAGAACCTACAAAGGGGGGGAAAGAAAATAATATGCCACTAAGAAAATGGACAAACCTCTATTAAACATGCTCAAACCATGACTAATGTATGGTAAGCATTATAGCACATGTTTCTTCCAATGGAAATTTTGAGAAGCATATTGGGGCTATTGACTTTCGTATTCGATAAATTCTAGAGATAAGAGACTCATTCATTAATTCTGTCCACGAATAACTCTTTCGGCTCGTAAAACTGCAAAGGGTCAAGTGAGGCGGCTCGTTTTACGCGCATACTGTTAATAATGACGTATTGACAACATTAGCCTAAGTTTAGGGTTACGTGTACAAACCAAACAATGAGAGCAAGTGGGAATGCAAGAGTTAATGAATCAACCCCATGGCGATTTTTATTAAAATATACCTACTTCTAGAAAGTGGCACATCTTATCCTTATCAATGTATAAATTGCTCTGTGACACTCTTTATCAATGTGCTTTCTTTGTTAATTATTTAACTTGAGGGGATTTTTATTAGGATGAACCTTTCTCAAGAAAGTGGCATCCAAAAAATTTTGGTTTAAACTACTAGTGTGAACCTTATTTTAAGTAGTAAATTTGTTTGGACATTTATTTATTTATTTTTTTTTTTCTCATCTAATTTTTATAAATTATTTTTCAAGTAAATTATTTTTTAAGTAGTGTATATTTTGAGTATTAGTTGGAATACAAATTTTTTCAACTTTTTTTTTTTTTAATATTTTGAGATATTAGTTGAAAAATTCTCTGACAATGATTCAATTAAAAGTTAATTTTTCACTGTGCCTCCTTTAACATAGCTCAAAAGTCTAATTTTGGAAATTACTCATTGGAAGGTAGCTCAACATGCAATAAAACTTTTGGCTAAATTGGTGGCTAGAGGGGGGTTGTTGCACCTTTCTAGCTAGCAAGGATGTTTTCTGATTGAACATAATGAAACTACAATTTTTTGATAATTGTCCTCTGAATTAGTTTTTGTTTCCTATTGGTTAGTCTTTTGACTCTTCTTGGGTTCTCTTTTTTTTTGTTATTGGGTGTTTATTCTCTGATACTATTTGGCTCGCCATTTTTTATGGCCTCTTGGGCGGATGCAATAAAACTTTTGGCTAAATTGGTGGCTAGAGGGGGGGTTGTTGCACCTTTCTAGTAACCAAGGATGTTTCTGATTGAACATAATGAAACTACAATTTTTTGATAATTGTCCTCTGAATTAGTTTTTGTTTCCTATTGGTTAGTCTTTTGAGTCTTCTTGGGTTCTCTTTTTTTTTGTTATTGGGTGTTTATTCTCTGATACTATTTGGCTCCCCATTCTATATGGCCTTGCCTTGGTAATATGTAAATACCTCATCACTGATTTTGATAGTATATCATCATCCATTCGGTGAAGTTTACACTACATCAAACATTTTTTGCCTAATTTTATTTTTATAAGAGTATTCTACATTGACCATCTAATTAGATGTCATCGACCGTGGTTTAAATTTTAGGTTTTAAAACACCATCGGCCATGTTGACAACATTATATATGTCGAAAACCTTATTAAATTGTTCTAAAAATAACCTACTTTTTAAAATCCAATTTCCAACAATAACCCATTATTCCCTACATTTTTCTTTTCATTTTGATGACTCTGGGAAACTTCTATTTGATGGATTCATCCCACTATTAATTTTTAAAATCTAACCAACCTAAACACCCTGAAATTAAAATGCAAACCCTGTCCCATATATGCACTGACCTCTGTGTTCACGTCTTTATCTCTTATCCATTTCCTCTCTCTGTACCATAAAATGATCTCCCATAAATCTCAAAATTCAAAATCTAAAAATAACAATTATGTGGGAAATAAACCTAACCTTTACACTTAAATTTTCAAATTGAAAAAAAAAAAAAAAAAAAAAAAAAAAAAATCTTTAATAAATATCCTTCAAATTCTATATTGTGACCACATCTTTATTTTCCAATATCTTCTTAAAAATTGATTATGTATTTTTGTCTTTTGTATTAATAGTTGCTCTCAATTTTTTTAATTCATTCTCATACTTTTCCTCTATAATAAGTAAGAAAAAGGAAGGATTAAAGTGGCTTTTATCCTCTTCACTAATATCACTTTTTTTTCTCTCAACATTAAGAGAGTTCTTAAATTCTTTTTATGAAAAATTATTATAAAAAACTTTTTTAATATATATTAAAAAACTTTCATCTTAAATTCATTTTGAAATATATTATTTTTTGGATAAAAATAAATAATATATTATTAGAAAAGAATACTTCACTTTTTTTAATAAATATTTTATTGTAAATATTCATTTAATCTTATAATAATAAAAAGATTAAATACCTTATCATCTTGAAATATCACATTCTCTCAAATAAGTTTTGGTCTTTGACTTCGAAGATGGGTATTAAACATGATAACAATGAGTCGTAAGCGAGGGGTCCATACGCTCTATGCATAACAAAAGGTTATTTGTCATTATTCAGTAACAGTGTGCCAATTCCATAGGCTTTTCATTATTGAAAGGAAGCAACTCTGCATATGTCTCTGTATCCAAAAATGGAGATTTACAATAGTCTGCTTTTATTGTAAGTCTTTATTTGTTAACATAGTAGATTATAATATAATAATCCTAGTTACATGAAAGAGACAGATTCTGACTCTGAAGTTTCTTGTAAAATCTTCAATCCAGATTCTGATTCTGAAGTTTCTTGTAAAATCTTTTTTCCCATATACCTGAAAAAATTCAAATTTATAGAACATAATTGTCAATAACTAATTTAAATTAATTTATATAAATAAAAATTGAAAAAAGAAAAGATAACACAAATACCTGCCAAGCATTAAGGTAGTTGCTGATGGATTTGTTCCAGGACTGTCTGTAAAAGTCGAACCATCTACAATCCTTAAACTATACACCCCTTTCACTTTATAATTTGAATCAATTACAGAACCAATGAGACATCCTCCATGAAAATGATAAAATGTCCCAAGTGCATCACGACAAAACGTTGCTACCGCTTGATTGTCCGAAATGTTTTGGGGCAAAGGCACTCCAACAAATCTAAACTCCCTCGTACCACTTGTCTTGTTTTTAAATGTAAAACGCTGAATAGAAGAAGTCTCGCTAAGGTTGGAAATTACCTTCACGGCTTGCACGCATATTTGCAGATCACGAGGATCAGACAAATAGTTATATCGAACTGAAGGGTTGTCTCGAGGATCTTTGGTACGCAGTTCAAGATGTCCTCTGGATACAGGAAATGCCACTTTCTCAGCAATTGTTCCCAGATATTGGGCTCTAGTTGGTCCTGATGTGCCATTAATGGGAACTTTCTGAACAAAGCTGGTGCCCTCGATGTAGATTTGGGAGTTGTTAACAATGCCTACTACCTGCACATGTGAGTTTGTAAGTGGTATGGGAGATTCCACCAACATGTTTGCAGCGGGACAATCTTGAACACCTTTGCCTACTGAAGGTAGGTCTAACAGTACGGATATATTGAATTGTTTGAGATGTTCGGATGGACCGATTCCACTTAGGAGCAGAAGTTGAGGACTGCCCAAGGTTCCTGCTGACAAAATTACCTCGCTGCTTTCAGACAAAAAGTTTAGAGATACTTCATAAGACAGGCCACTGACGGCGCTAATGAATTCTACCCCACGAGCCTTTGGCTTGCCTGAAACGGGTTAAAAGCCAACGTCAAAAAAATATATTTTTTCATTCTTGCAGTCTGTTCTTTCTAAATTTTTGATTCTCTTGTTTTTCACCAAACAACTATGCATTTCCGAAAATATTTCACGCATAAATTCGAGACTAATCTACTCTGTGCACAGTGCATAGATCCTATTGACCTTGACTGGGGTTGTTTATTTCAATTGTTAAATTACAAACCTGATGCGGAACTGAAGAGGATTCTGCTAACCGTAGCATTGAGAAGAACAACAATATTTCGCGGATTGGCATACTTGAGAAGATCTGCGGCTGTATGTCTCTTTCCATTGTTGTCATATATAGTCGCACTAATCTTGGTGCCCTCCAAATGATCCAATGTATATCCATTGTAGGGAAGCTCTCCAGCTTCCACAAGGGCTTCTTTTACTGCAGAATCCCAACGATAAAGCTTGCGGGGTTTGAAAGGCATCAGTTTCTCCACCCATTTGTACGACTGGTTTACAAGCCTTTCATCCCATCCAATGCTTCGAATATGTTCCAAGCTGGCCCTGCTGTAGAAGGCACCGTTTATAGCTGTTGCGCCTCCCAACACTCTGCCTCTGTACAACTGCACTCCATCCTCTGAGACAAATCCCTGAGCTATGGAAGTGTAGTTATTGGCTTGAGTGACGGCCTGTCCATACAGTTTGACGTTCTCAACGAGGGGATTTCCATAAGGAGACCCTCCTCTCTCCAATAACAAAACGGAATACTTCTGAGACAGGGTGGCTGCCAGTGGGCACCCTGCTGTACCTCCTCCAACGATAATGTAATCATATGCTCTCACAACTGCCTTTCCAGCATCAGCAGTCATAAACGGATATGGGTATTCTGCAAAAATCAAACACAAACAATACCAAATCAGTGTCACAGACTCTCTTTAGGCCTGATTTTTTTTAAAAATGATTAAAATTTATCTCAGCATCTCTCTAAGGAAAGAAAAAAATTCCTGCAGACAAAAGCTTGAAATTTTGTACGTACCCACATCAGGTGCTGCCGCTTCCGAACAATGATTGGTAAAAAAAAGCAGGAATGAAATTACGACAAGTAGAATCTCCATAGTCACAATGGAATCCAAAACCCTGAATCTATATTTTATCTTGAGATGATCGTTCACCTCTGAATCTGTGAAATGCTTGACCTCAAACTTCATTTTATACACGATGGGCGAGCTTGCGTAACGTTGTTGTAGACGGACTTTTTTCATAAGCTTGAGTAACGTTGTTTGACCATGGTGGGAGTCAATTGAAAAAATGAAATAACACGAAACTTCTGATAAGCAAGCTACTATTTTCCTTCACCTAATTGCAAGGAAATATAAAATTTGAATTGAAATGTTAAGCATCATAGCACATGTTTCTTCCAATGGAAATTATGAGAAGCATATTGGGGCGACTCATTCATGAATTGTGAGGCGGCTCGTCAAAAGTTAATAATGACGTATTGTCGCTCACGTTCGGTGTTTTAATATTTGTCTCACACTTTCGCGGGTTTAATATATAAATTTCGCATATGGGCGTCCGTCCACAACCCGCAGCCTAAGTTTAGGGTTACGTGTACAAACCAAACAATGAGAGCAAGTGGGAATGAAAGAGTTAATGAATCAACCCCTATTTTGATTAAAATATACCTACTTTTTGAAAGTGGCACATCTTATCCTTATCAATGTATAAATTACTCTCTCAACTCTTTTTGTAAATGAAATAATTGGTTATTAAGAAACAACTGTTTCGTAACCATTGGTTAATGCAGGGGAGTAATTTTGAAACCATAATTTGCATTAAGCGGTGGTTTTGTCACAATCTTAGATAGTTTTTTGGTTGACTATTTTACTGTGATTGTATTATAGAAGTGAAAATTAGAAATAAACATGCACTTACCTAGAGACAATGTGTTTTGTACACATTCAGTTGTACATATTTTATTGTCACTCTAGTTATTTCATTACTACAATAAAAGGGGGCATTTGTAGATACTAAACTATAGTATCAAATACTTGTAAATGACAAGGTTGACATATTGTTTACCACTAAAATCAAGATTAGAGAATCTAGGGTTAAAGGGGTATAAATAACCTAGGGCACAAGGGTAGTAAACTATCCCTAAAGCATGTCAATTAATTGCAAAACTCAAATAAAATATATACTAAATTTATTATGCTCAGATATGCTAAAAATAAAAAGTATAGCTATGCTAGATATTATAATGATAATGAAAACAACATACTTAGCTAGTTCTGATACTAATATGGATCTAGCTCTGGTACAAGAGAAAGAAGACTAGATTTAGATTTTAAATCAAAAATCAAATTCTAGAAAAATGCCTTTTGTAACTATGGACACTTAAATCAACATGGGATGGTTGTATTGATGTTTTAATTTGGATCGTATGTAGATATCTTGTACAAAATACCTACTGGATCTAGATGTGACCACCTGGAATATTCTAAGTTTTGTGTCCCCTTCATTCTTGTCTACTCAGATCTAGATCATGGGTTGTCATTCCTTGTCAAATAACAAAACCCTAGTTCTTCATCTTCATAATGGTTATGGAAAAAAATGGTTTAATGGGCACACGGTGTCAATCTACCCCAAAGACCCCTCAGTTTATGAGCACTGCGTACATATTCAATACTCTAAAGAGGGCCTCAGACTTTATAGTTCTCCCCTATGTGTTGGCTTATGTGTGTATCATGCAATATGTGATAAGTACATAGAGTGACCTATCTTGTAACTTGAAAAATGTGGCTCATGAAATGCTCCTTCAATACTTCAAACCTATAGATGTGTTGTGCCTATGACTGATATGAAAATAAGAAAACATAGGAAAGCTTTGCTCACTATCATGCTTGATTGATTGATTTTTACTTTGTGTTAGGTCTATAATGAATGAGGATTGATCTTGTATTTATACCAATCCCTCTAGATAATACTTTGCATTAAATAACTTAGGCCAACCATAGGTATACATTTTATTTATAAATTTAATGAATTTAGGGCATTAGACACTTGCTTAAGAATAGGACACTTACGTTGACATAAGCATATGACTAGGACGTAAGTGCTCGCATAGTTAGAAAATAGGTGCAAGTCCATAACTTGCAGAGATGGAAGATAAACAGGGTTATAGAATTTTGGGAAAGATAAAAGGCTTGGGTCATCAAAATAATCTGGGTCAGACTAAGATATAAATAGTGAACAAAGAGAGATAGTGGATGTGAGCATTTTGGTAGTAGAAAAGGTCTAAAAGCTAAAGGTACATCCATGTTATGTATTTACCAAGTGTACAAGACTGAAGTGTTATATAATTCAGAAATAGTGTCTATATTTGTCCCCTCCCTTTAAGCTAGTTATGAAATTATTAGCTTAAAGGAAAACAAATGTGTACCTGGGTATGTATAACACAACTTGCCATTGCTCGAGTCCAAATTGATTTTTTCTATTAATGACTGACCTAAAACAAAGAGTATGTTATAGTATATAATCAATGCATATAATCTAAAATTGAAAACATTGGAATGATTAAAATTGAAAGAGATCAAGGTTTATGAGTACACCTACATATTGATGGAATTGCCTTGCCTTTTATCAATGTAATTAGGAAAGATGTATCATTATGAATCACTGAAACTGATATTAGGATAAAATATGAAATCTAGAAAGTGCATATATCTAGAGATATAGAGAGATTGGAGGACAAATGCACCAATTTTGAATAAAAGGTGAGTTTTCACCTGGTAGTTGAGATTAAGTCAACTGTGTAACCCAATCATACTTATAACCTAGTGAGTGCGAGTGAACCAAGTTAACTCACACTATAAAACTAGGGAGGTTGGCTAATGTAATCAAATCCAACCTATAAAATTAGAATGATTGAGTTATTTAATCACCTTAACCATACTAAAAATAAACCAATTACTGCAATAAATTGGCTCAATATAGTCTTTAAAAGTCTAACTTGGTGGCTGATGACAGTCCATAGAAGTGTTTTGAAATCGAAAATTAATTTAATTTTTTAATATTAGGTGCACATTGCATAGTACATGCACCTTATATATATTTCATGTTGAAACTGTGTATAAAAATAATACCAATGTATAGAATTCTACCATAAATCTATATCTGAATCATATAACTATGCAATTTAGCCAATTTGAAAGTTGTGTAAGTGTGGAGAATATGTTTATGAAACATGCCCCCACTTTATATGTAAAAATCTAAAAATTAATACAAGTTCAAATGTGGAGGACATGTTTCCAAAACATGCCCCCACTTTAATCTGGTAAGTCAAATACTAAATAAATTTGGAGAACATGTTTCTAAAACATGTCCATTGAATTTGAAACTATGAAAAATATGGATAACATGTTTCCATAATATGCCCCTACTACAATCTAAATTTTTGAAGCAATGTGGAAGTCATGCCTCTATGGCATGCCCCCACTAATATACCCTCCCACGCCTCCCCGCCCCCCCCTCCCCCCCCCCCCCCTTTTGAGGTGAGGGGAACTATAAATTGGTAGTCACCTTACCTCAAAAAGATAATATAATTGTATAATCTATGTATGAACCAAGTAACATATAAAAGGAATATGTCTAGGTAGATATATCATTGAAGCATGCAAAATGTGATCACGCCAAATCCTAAGATGCATGATTTAGATCGTGGCAACATATAGATAGTAACAATATAATCTCAACAAGCAATCAAGTACACACACAAGAGCAATCAAAAGTAAATCAAATGACAATGGTCAAAGGAGACCAAAAACAAGGGGCATGTTTAAATGGAGAACAATTGAAAGGACATGACTTAGTCAAATGTCCACAAAAGTAATAACATTTGACATATTCAAATGTCTACATACAACAAATAATGACATGTTCAAATGTCAAAGAGGCCAACAAAGGAACGAGGACCATAAAAAATGGAGCATAATCAAATTCTCAAACAAGCAAATCAAGACATTCAAGGAAGTGCAAGAATGAGAGCTTAAACAAACATCATAAAAATATGATACTACTACATGGATCATATGTGTATCAAAAAATGTTAATTACATAACATATTAAGTAACTGCAAAAGATATAAGCATGGATAAAGGCATGTGTAAATACATAATCTCAAACATGATAATGTAAGATGACCATAGAATGATATAACCTAGATGTATTGTGATCAAAGAATCATATGCCCCCAACATCCATATGAAATGATTAGAGAGAAGACCCAAAATTTGAAAGTGCATAGATCATGTATCGGTGTATCCCTGTATCACACTCAAATGATGTGTGAAACACGTGTATATATAAAATACTTATATCTCATCTACCCGCATAAAACCAACAATATATATGCCAAGGAGCCAATAGAACATGTAAATGTTGAACATATTTTTGGATTTTTAAAGTTTTTTTTAATTATTATTTTATATATTTAGAATATTTGAGAATAAATAACTATCTTATGATCTCGTCCAATAGATCCTCATAGGTATCTTCCCACTGGGAACCTGGTGTATTATAATCAATATCTTTGAATTGTGTAAGCTTAAAACCTAGATTAGAGAATTTATGGTTAAACCTAAGTAGATATAACCTAGGGCACAAGGGTGGTAAACTATCTCTAAAGTAAGCTAAATAATTTAAAAACTCAAATAAAACATATATTAAATTTATTATGCTAAGATATGTTAAAAATAGAAAGTACAACTATGCAAGATATTTTAATGATAATGAAAATAAGATCTACGTAGTTTTTTTTTTAATGTTAATATGGATCTGGATATGAAACATGCAGAAAGTAGAGTGGATCTAGATTCTGGTTTAATTGTCAAATTCTATAAAAATGTATTATGTAGTTGTGGACATTTATCTATGTTAATGAGTGTTTCCTACATAACCAATACTTCGAAAATGGCCTCAGACTTATGTAGTTATCTTCTATGTGTCGGCTTGTGTGTGTATCATGCAATGTGTGATAATCTAGTGCATAGAGTGACCTAGCTTGTAACTTGGTATATGTGACCCATGGAATGTTCCTTCAGTACTTTAGACTTGTAGATGTGTTTCCCCTAGGACCGACATTAGGATAAATAGGGAAGATTTCCTCACTCCACTGCTGGATTGAGTATTTTTTGGTTTGTGTTAGGTCTATGCTTGATTGAGCCTTCCTCTCTAGAGCCTTCCAAAGAATTTTTAAAATATCACTCTATTTTCTATTTAAAATAGCATATCCTCTATGTAAAGGCAAGGAGGAAGATCTATGAAATCCATGTCCAACTGAGAAGAGCTTCATTGCTCAAATCTATCATGCCAATTTTTTATCTTGAGTCTATCAAATCTTCCATTGCTACAAGTTTAAATTCTAAGTCAACAAAGACAATCAAACATCAAGCATCAAACATTCAACTTGTCTTTGGGGCACATCATCTTCATTTGGTAGTAGATTTCTTGCAAGATTGAAATAAAATTTGGTCTTATTTCAGTTGTTTAATTGTATTAATCTACTTACCTTTCCCAATCTTGAGGTTAGTTTTGAGTTTGGATTGAGTTGAATAGAATATATGCATTTTGAATCCATGTGTCTAAATTCATGTTAATACACAGTATTTCCCATGTTTTATCGCTTATGCAACTTGCAAGGTGTTTCGCTTTGAATGCTAAGCATAGATAATTAAATATTTTGAAAATGGTGCAGGGAAATTTAATAATAGCTCTTTAATTTTTGTTGCCTAAAAATTTGTGTTGATGTAAATAAATCCTCGATAGAATAAGCCTATCAAACTACATCAAAATAATATTTAAAAACTTAATAATTAAAAGAAAAGGATGTGTTATTAATCATATCACAATTGAACTTTCAATAAACAATCAAATAAATTCTTATTATATTAAATAATCAAATAAATTTGTAAATATTATATTAATATAAATACAATATTCAATAATATGTAAATGAATAATATTTAATTTTTTATATTAAATTTTAAAATTGATAAAAAAACATCTCGTTAAAAAAAAATTATAATAATTTTTATAATACCATACCTTAACACGTAGTAATAAGACGAATTAAGAACAATGTGAAAATGATCTATCAATATCATACTATAAAACTGGTTCCTCTCCGCCAACACATGATTCCAATAAAATATTCCACGAGTTAAATGTTTGTGGGAAATTGTGAGGCAATGATGGAAAAATTAAAAAAACAATGGAGATTTGGTGGACATTAAAAGCTGGTCAGGGCATTCAAGCGTATTGGAAGTGATGATAGCAATAACGTCCTTGAATGCAATGTATTCGTTCAACGTAATATTGTCAAATCTCTATATTTGATTGAATTAATAATGAATACATTCGGAATTAAAATACATATTATAATTTAGTCATATTATAATTGATTTTTAAATAAATAATTGTTATATTGAATAATTAAATAAATTTTTAATTTAATTATATTATAATTATGTTTTTAACCAAAAAAAAATTAAATAAATAATTATTATATTTAATCATTTAAGAAATTATAATTATTATATTAATATAAATACAATATTTTATAATAATAGATTTTTTTTTAAAAAAAAAATTGAATGATAAGATTCTCATTGATTAGAATTAAAAATATATATTTATTCAAAAAAAAATTATAATATTATATTTAAACAAAAATTAATTATTTATAAATCTAACATTTAATAATTAACTAAATATTATATAAAAAATAGTTTTTGATTATCTATTATTAAATTTTCATTTATATGCATATAATTTCACATAAATTTTATTTAGATTGAGATTTTCTTTTTATTTGCATTTTATTTAGATTGAGATTTTATTTTTATTTACATGTACTCAAGTTTAAAATTTAAAATTAATACCTATGCAATATTCTTTGTGGCATGGTTGATACATTGGAGCGCTTTTATATGTGTGTAGATATCTGACTTGTGTTTATATCAAATAAATATTTCATCTAGTAAATTATAAAATTCACCATATATTAATATTAATAATAATTTTAAAAAATATTTATGAGTTTTTAATTTATAATAAAAAATATTTTAAACATTTTTATATATAATTTATAATTATTATTGAGAGAGTATATATAACTTTGTATTAAATTATTAAATATATAAAAAAAAACATATTATAAAATATGTAAAAAATTAATCAACACAGAATTTATCTATCTTTCACAAAAGTCTATTGAGAACTCACGCATTTTAGAGAGATCAAGTAATTAAGCTAATAGGTGTTCACTTAGGTTAGAATGAGCCCTTTGTTTTGTTCTTGATTGATAGTCTACATTTGAAGTTGGAGAATGTGTATGATGAAGAATTTGGACACTCAAATTTCACATGCATAAAGCTATTAAAATCTACCCAAATCCAAGAATAATCAAAATAAAAAGAGGAGAGCAATTAACATATAATGGAAAGATTTTACCATCATATTGCTCCTGAATCTCCCTTCCAAGACTCCATAATGTCACTTAAAGACCAATTTGACAAAATGAATGCCTGAAATTGAGTATGGGATTGCAAATGTGCTCAAGACTATAATTGCAATGGCTAATTGGGAGATGATGTTTACATCAGAGACTCATTCCCAACTCTAGATGCCCCAAATGCTTGGGTCACCTTGCATTTATAGAGGTGTTGGAGGGAATGGAGGAGAAAATTCCCTCTCAAATTTCAAATGGATGATGGATTTAGAATGGGAAAAGTTTTAGAGACTGGAAATCTCTAAACCATCTTTGGGATGCATGCGATTAGAAAGTGGAGGGAATATTTAGGATTTTGACATTTAAAAAATATGAATATTTAGTGAATGGTTATTATGAGATTTAAAGAATTAATTAATTTAGAAGGTGAGAGGGGTGAGGTTAGCATGTAGATAGAGGACATGGGGGATGTTAAAGTAGTTAGATTAACATTTTTACTTCGCTCCCATGCATTAGGAATTTATATACATTGAATTTAGGATAGATATTTTATGCATATTTACTTTTTATGTTTATTACCCTCACTTTGTGCTCCAAGCTTTGGTGAGCACTAAATTAGATTTTAATTTACTTTGCATTTACTTAGTGAATACAAAAATATAGGACCTAGCTAAGGTTATTGCATAGTGTTACCTGACTAGAGGCTTTAGAACCCTCTCTAGTGATGTTATCATGGTAATAGATAATTTGTTTAAGTTTAGCAAATCCATCAGGGTCATGACCCTAGATATCTAATGCATAAACAAATAGAAATGTAAGTAAGATTTATCTTCTCTGAACTAGGATTGATTAATATGTCAATTGCATTTTTCTTTGTATACAGGGGATATTTAGGAATCAAAATAAATTAAATGGATTAATTAGGAGAGATGGACAAAATATTAGATGATGTTAGTATAATTAACCGAGTTAATTGGGATAGTAAAATTAGATGCATACATTTTGTCCCTCTTTGAAAAGGCATTGCGATCAGAAGAAGAGTAATGGTCTTTCAAAGAAGAAAGGCGATCATAGATGAATGTTAGTAAATTAGTGGACACATGATGCCCCCTCAAGGGGACATGTGGAGAAGAATGAGATAGATGGCCACTCTAAAGGAAGAAACGTGGATGGGATGTACGAATAGACAGGGGAATGATAGATGTGAGATCGATGACAAAGAAGATGAAATCGACATGAGTAGTGAGATACAAATTGACAATGTTCCAAAAAAAGACATATGCACAGGGAGTGAAGATTACAATGTCATGATTATTGACACATTTAAAATGGGAACCAACCATAATGAGAGGATGATACGACAAGAGGCTGAAAACTTTTGACGTATCCCAAATAAGGACACATGCAAGGGAGAGATGTAGTCATGTATGTGATGAATAGGCTGCAAGATTTTTAGTGTATCCCAAGCAAGGATGCATGTAAGGGAGAGCCACAGACCAAAACAAATTGATGAATTAGGTAACAAAATTTTGACATATCATAGGCAAGGACGCATGCCAAGAAGAGCTATGGGCCAAAATGATAAAATCCATGAAATTTCAACATATCCTCCTTCCCATGTCTAATTGATTCTTCTTCTAATAATCCCACTTATCTCCCAATCATGTCTTAGTCAATATTTGGGAAATTTAAAATTCTCTCACCTACCCCCTTATCTGCCTACCACTAGGCTTTCCTACAAGCCTAATCCCTATTTCTCTCATAACCTCCTCCTAATCTCACTTAGATTCTTCTAATAGAATCTAAAACCCTCCTTCCTGTTTAGAGTCTTCCTCACTAGAGCCTCCCAAAGAATTTTTAAAATCTCCCTCCATTTTCTATTTAAACTAGCATATCCTCTATGCAAAGGTAAGGCGGAAAATCTATGAAATCCATATCCAACTGAGCTTCATTGATCAAATCTATCGTGCCAATTTTTGTCTTGAGTCTATCAAATCCTCAATTACTGCAAGTTTATATTTTGAGTCAACAAAGACAATCCAACATGAAGCATCAAACATTCAACTTGTCTTGCAGGCACATCATCTTCATTTGGCAGTGGATTTCTTGCAAGATTGAGATAAAATTTGATCTTATTTTAGTTGTTTATTTTTATTAATCTACTTACCTCGTCCAGTCTTGAGGTTAGTTTTGAGTTTGGATTGATTTGAATAGACTATATGCATTTTGCATCCATGTATCCAAATTCATGCTAATATACAGAGTATTTTCCATGTTTCATCATCTATGCAATTTGCAAGGTTTTTCCCTTTGAGTGCTAAGCATGCATAGTTAAATATTTTGAAAATGGTGTAGGAAAAATTAATAATAGCTCTCTATATTTTGTTGTCTATAAATTTGTGTTGACATAAATAAAACCTCGTTAGAATAAGCCTATCAAATTGCATCAAAATAATTTTTAAAACCCAAGCGTTAAAAGGAAAGGACATGTATTATTTAAATAAATAAAAAATGTCAATTTAAACATATTACAATTGAACTTTCAATAAACAATCAAATAAATTCTTATTTTATTAAACAATCAAATAAATTTGTAAATATTATATTGGTATAAATAAAATATTCAACAATAATATGTAAATGATTATTATTTAATCTTTTATATTAAATTTTAAAATTGGAAAGAAAAAAATAAAAATAAAAAAATAAATTTTATTAAAAAGTTTATATATAATAATTTTTATAATACCGTACCTTAACACGTATCAATAAAATGAATTAAGAAACAATGTGAAAATGATCTACCAATATCATACTATAAAAATCGTTACTCTCCGCCAACACATGATTCCAATAAAATATTCCACGAGTTAAACGTTTGTGGGAAATTGTGAGGCAATGATGACCCAAAAAATAATTGAGAGTTGGTGGACATTAAAATTGAGAGTTGGAGTTCAACATAATATTGTCAAATTTGTATATTTGATTAAATTACTGACTCTCATTCATAAGATTCGCAAGCAAATTTTAAACAATTGATACGTGGTGGATATTTTTATAAAACAATAAATAAATTATCATTTGACAATTAAATAATGAATACACTCAAAATTTAAATGAGTATGTATAACAAATAATTTAGTCATATTATAACTGAATTTTTAATAAATAATTGTTGTATTAAATAATCAAATAAATTTATTATTTAATTATAATATAAATGAATTTTCAGTTAATCGAGATAAGCTTAATTTAAGGTAGTGTAATCTTCAACGGTAAGTAAGGGTATGTTTTCTCTCATGCTTTTAAAGGAGGGTCTTCATTGTCTACTGTGATCCTTCTCTCAGTAGTGCTTCCACCTTGGATCTTAGTCTTTTCGCCTCAGAGTGTTTACCCTTCTTCTTGGTGGTGGATCGAACATCAATTTTTAGTTCCCCATCATGCATGGGTTGGGAAACTGCAACAAAAGAGAGGGGGGAAGACTCATGAGGGGGTTAACATAAAGGGAGCAACCTGGGGAGGGGAGACAGGGTCGATGGGATTGGTGGGAGGGAATGAAACTGGGAATGGGAGGGGTCATAAAGGGGGAAGGACAAATGAACAACATCCACACATAACTACCCTGTTACCGATCCACCACTGGGTCTCTTAGAAGTGTCTTTTGCAACTATAGAAGTGTCTTTTGCAACTGTAGAAATGGGCCCAGGAGGGGAGGAAGAAAGCACATGTACTTGAGACGGTTGTAGGCTAGGAGAATATCCCTCCTTCAGACAGTCTTATGCAATAACCTCCTTAGAGAAAGGAGGAAGAAAAAATTTGTTGTGATTGCACCTCATGATATCTTAATCAAGTGTCCCAACTTTCTTCTTCCAAACTTGAAAGGACCGGGGAGCAAAGGAACCCCGTAGCCTAGAAGGACACCTACTGATCTGGTGACTAGGAAGATTGCAATGGAAACAACAGAAGGGGAGACCTTCGTAGTTTAGGATTTGAGTCTGTGAGCTGCATGATAAGAGAAAATTCACTAATGGAAGAGTGGTTTGGAGAGGTCGGTGATAACACATGCTCGGACAAAATTGAGATGCCAAGAAGAGTCATCAATACTCACAAAAAACAACACCTAATCGACCAACATCTTGATGAACTTAAGATAAATTTAATTTAGATTGAGATTTTCTTTTTATTTGCATGTATTCAAGTTTGAAGTTTAAAATTAAACCCTGTGCAATATTCTTTGTGGCATGGTTGATACATTGGAGCACTTCTATAAGTGTGTGTGTAGAGATGTGACTTGTGTTTATATCAAATAAATATCTCAACTAATAAACTATAAATTACACCAATGCATTAATATTTAATAATAATTTTAAAAAAAAATTGAGTTTTAATGTACAATATAAAATATTTTAAATATTTTTATATATAATTATATAATTTATAAATATTATTGAGAGCATATATATATATATATATATATATGTATGTATGTAAATGTGCACACACACATATATTATTAAAAATATATTAAATTATTGAGTATAGAAAATAACATATTATAAAATATGTAACAATTTAATAAACACAAAATCTATTTATTTTTCACAAAAGTCTATTGAGAACTCATACATTCTAGAGAGACCAAAAAATTAAGCTAATAAATGTTCACCTATATCAGAATGAGCCCTTTGTTTTGTCCCTAATTGATGGTCTACTTTTGAAGTTGGAGAATATGTATGATCAAGAATTTAGACACTCGAATTTAACATGAAAAGAGTTATTAAAATCTACTCAAATCCAAGAATCATCAAAAGAAAAGGAGAATGAGAACAATCAACATATAATGGAAAGATCTTATCATCATTTGAATCTCCCTTCTAAGACTCTGTAATGTCTCTTAAAGACCAGATTGATAAAATGAATCCCTGAAATTGAGTATGATATTGTAAATGTGCTCAAGAATATAATGACAATGATTAAATGGGGATGATGTTGACATCATAGACTCATTCCCAACTTTAGATGCCCCAAATGTTTGGGTCACCTTGAATTTATAGATGTGTTGGAGGGAATGGAGGGGAAAATTCCCTCTCAAATTTCAAATGGATGATGGCTCTAGAATGGAGAAAGTTATAGAGATTAGAAATCTCTAGAACTTCTTTGGGATGCATGTAATTAAAAACTTGAGGGAATATTTAGGATTTTAAAATTTGAAAAATAGGAATATTTGGTGAATGGTTATTATGAGATTTAAGAAATTAATTAATTTATAAGGTGAGAGGGGTGAGATTAGCATATAGAAAGGGGACATGGGGGATGTTAAAGTAGATAGATTAGCATCTTTACTTCTTTCCCATACATTAGAATTTTTTATACATTGACTTGAGTATAGATATTTTATGCATGTTTACTTTTTATGTTTATTATCCCTACTTTGTGCCATAAACTTTGGTGAGCACTAGATTAGATTTTACTTTACTTTGCATTTACTTAGTGAATATGAAAACATAGGACCTAGCTAGGGTTATTGCATAGTATTGCTTGATTAGAGGCTTTGGAACCCTTTTTACTGATATTATCATCGTAATAGATCTTTTGGTTAGGTCTAGTGGATCCATCATGGTCATGACCCCAAATATCTAATGTCTCAACAAACATAAATGTAAGTAGGATTTATCTTCATCGAATTAGGATTGATTAATATGCCAATTGCATTTTCCTTTATATATAGGGGGTATTTAAGAATGGAAATAAATTAAATAGATTAATTAGGCAAGATGGATAAAATATTAGATGATGTTAGTATAATTAAGCGAGTTAATTAGGGGACCAAAATTAGATGCATAAATTTTGCCCCTTTTTGAAAGGCAATTGTGATTAGAAGAAGAGTAATGATCTTTCAAAAAAGAAAGACAATTGTAGATTAATGTTAGTAAATTAGTGGACACATGATGCCCCCTCGAGGGGACAAATAGAGAAGAATGAGATAGATGGCCACTCGAAAGGAAGAAACATGGGTGGGGTGTATGAATAGACAAGGGAATGCTAGGTGTGAGATCGATGATGAAGAACATGAAATCAACATGAGTAGTGAGATACAAATTGACAATGCCCTTGGTAAAGACATATGAACAGAGAGTGGAGATAAGGATGCCATGATTCCCGACACGTCTGAAATGGGAACCAACCATAATGAGAGGATGATAAGATAAGAGGTTGCAAACTTTTGACGTATCCCAAGTAAGGACACATGCAAGGGAGAGATGTAGTCCTGAATGTGATGTATAGGCTACAAGTTTTTCGATGTATTCCAAGCAAGGATAGATGCAAAGGAAAGCCATGGACCAATACAAATTGATGAATTAGGCAATTTTTTTTGGATGTATCCCAGGCAAAGACGCATGCCAAAGAGAGCTATGAGCCATAATGATAAAGGCCAGGAGCTCTCAATATATCCTCCTTCCCATGTATGGTTAATCTTTCTTCTAATAATCCTACTTATCTCCCAATCATGTCTTAGTCAATATTTAAGAATTTAAAATTCCCTCACCTACCCCCTTATCTACCTACCAGTAGGATTTATTACAAGCCTAATCCCTAACTCTCACATAACCTCATCTTAATCCCACTTAGATTCTTCGAATAGAATCTAAAACTCTCCTTCCTCTCTAGAGCCTTCCAAAGAATTTTTAAAATCACCCTCCATTTTCTATTTATACTAGCATATCTTTATGCAAAGGCAACAAGGAAAATCTATGAAATCCATGTCCAACTAAGAATAGCTTCATTGATACAATCTATCATGCCAATTTTTGTCTTGAGTCTATCAAATCCTCAACTGCTACAAGTTTAAATTCTGAGTCAGCAAAGACAATCCAACATGATGCATCAAACATTCAACTTCTCTTTCGAACACATCATCTTCATTTGGTAGTAGATTTCTTGCAAGATTGAGATAAAATTTGGTCTTATTTCAGTTATTTAATTGTATTAATCTTCTTACCTTGCCTAGTCTTGATGTTAGTTTTGAGTTTGGATTGATTTGAGTAGACAATATGTATGTTGAATCCATGTATTCAAATTCATGCTAATACATAGAGTATTTTCCATGTTTCATCGTCTATGCAACTTGCAAGGTTTTTCCCTTTGAGTGCTACGCACAAATAATTAAATATTTTGAAAACGGTTCAAGGAAATTTAATAATAGCTCTTTAGTTTTTGTTGCCTAGAAATTTGTATTGATGCAAATAAAACCTCGTTAAAATAAGCCTATCAAAATGCATCAAAATAATTTTTAAAAATCTAATAGTTAAAAGAAAAGGATGTGTTATCTTTAAAAAAATTAAAATTATCAATTTAATCATATCACCATTAAACTTTCAATAAACAATCAAATAAATTATTATTATATTGAATGACCAAATAAATTTATAAATATTATATTAATATAAATAGAATATTCAATAATAATTTATATATATATATATATATATATATATATATATCACGCTTTATACAATATTTTTTGGTGGGCTTTTTTTGAACCATACAACTTCCTTAATTGAACCAACAACTAATCACTATATTAAATTTTAAAATTAACTTGTCAAAAAATTTATTTTACATAATAATTCTTATATTCCCATACCTTGACACGCACTAATAACACGAATTAAGAAATAATACGTCATTCATTATGGCATTAAAATATTTGTTCAACGTCGTTGAATGCAATGTATTATTTTTAAAAATTGTTGACTCTCATTCATGAGAGCAAATTTTAATGAATTTATACGTGGTAGATGTTTTTTAATAAGACAATCAATCTCAATAAATAGATTATCATTTGACAATTAAATAATGAATACATTCGAAATTAAAATACATATTGTATAACAAATAATTTATTTATGTTACAACTGAAATTTTAATAAATAATTATTATATTAAAGAATCAAATAAATTTATAATTTAATTATATAATAATTGAAATTTCAACAAACAACTAAATAAATAATAATTATATTAAATGATTAAATAAATTTATAATTATTATATTAACATAAATAGAATATTTTATAATAATATGTAAAAAATATTTTTTATTTTTAGATAGTATATTATATTTTGCCAAAAGTTTTTATTGATTAGAATAAAAAAATATGTGTTCAAATAATTCTCATAATACTATATTTAGACAAAAACTAATTATTCACAAATTTAACACTTCATATTAAAATAAATATTATATAAAAAATAATTTTTAATTATCTATTGTTAAATTTTCATTGATATGTATGTGACTTCACGTAAATTTTATTTAGAGTGAGATTTTCTTTTTATTTGCGTGTATTCAAAGTTTAAAGTTTAAAATTAACACCTATGCAATATTCTTTATGACATGGTTGAGACATTGGAGCACTTTTATATATGTATGTGTAGAGATGTGACTTGTGTTTATATCAAATAAATATTTCATATAGTAAATTATAAATTTCACCAATGCATTAATATTTAATAATAGTGAAAAAAAATATTTTTGAGTTTTCAATTTACAATATGAAATATTTTAAACATTTTTATATATAATTTATAATTAGTTATATAATTTATAATTATTACTCATAGAGTATATATATTTTTTATTAAATTATTGAGTATAGAAAATAACATATTTTAAGATATGTAAAAAAATAATTAACATAACATGTATCTATCTTTCGCAAAAGTCTATTGAGAACTCACACATTCTAGAGAGATCAAGTAATTAAGCTAATAGGTGTTCACCTAAGTTATAATAAGCCCTCTATTTTGTCCATGATTGATAGACTACATTTGAAGTTAGAGAATGTGTGTGATTAAGATTTTGAACACTTGAATTTAACATGCAAAGAGCTATTAGAATCTATCCAAATACAAGAATAATCAAAAGAAAAGGAGAAGGAGAGAAATCAACATATAATGGAAAGATATTGCCATCATCTTGCTCCTAAATCTCCCTTTCAAGACTCTGTAATGTCACTTAAAGACCAATTTGACAAAATGAATGCCTGAAATTGAGTATGGGATTACAAATGTGCAAGATGATGTTAGCATCATATAATCATTCCCAACTCTAGATGCCCCAAATGATTGGATCACCCTGTATTTATAGAGGTGTTGGAGGGAATGGAGGGTAAAATCCCCTCTCAAATTTCAAATGGAGGATGGCTCTAGAATGGAAAAAGTTCTAGAGATTGAAAATCTCTAGACCTTCTTTGGGATGCATGTGATTAAAAAGTGGAGGGAATATTTAAAATTTTGAAATTTAAAAAATAGGAATATTTGGTGAATGGTTGTTATGAGATTTAAGGAATTAATTAATTTAGAAGGTGAGAGGCATGAGGTTAGTATCTAGAAAGGGGACATGGGGGATGTTAAAATAGACTGATTAGCATTTATACTTCTCTCCCATGTATTAAGATTTTCTATACATTGACTTGAGTATAAATTTTATATGCATGTTTACTTTGTATATTTATTACCTCCACATTATGCCATAAGCTTTGGTGGGCACTAGATTAGATTTTACTTTACTTTGTATTTACTTAGTGAATATGAAAGCATAGCACCTAACTAAGGTTATTACATAATGTTGCTTGATTAAAGGCTTTAAAACCCTCCCCAATGATGTTATCATGGTAATAGATCTTTTGGTTAGGTCTAGTGGATCCATCTTTGTCATGACCCCAAATATCTAATGTATCAACAAATAGAAGTGTAAGTAGGATTTATATTCTCTAAGCTAGGACTGATTAATATGTCAATTGTATTTTTCTTTGTATACAGTGAATATTTAGGAATGAAAATAAATTAAATGGATTAATTAGGCAAGATGGATAAAATATTAGATTAATTTAGTATAATTAAGCAAGTTAAATAGGGGAGTAAAATTAGATGCATACATTTTTTTCTTCTTTGAAAGGGTATTACAATCAAAAGAAGAGTAATTGTCTTTCAAAAAAGAAATACGATCATGGATGAATGTTAATAAATTAGTAGACACATGATGCCCCTTTGAGGGGACATGCAGATAAGGATGAGACAAATGGCCACTCAAATGGAAGAAACATGGGTGGGGTGTATGAATAGACAAGGGAATTTTAGATGTGAGATCGATTGTGAAGAAGATGAAATCAACATGAGTAGTGAGCCAAAATTGACAATGTCATTGGAAAGTACATATGCATAGGGAGTGAATATGATGATATCATCGTTATCGACACATCTAAAATGGGAATTGAACATAATGAGAGGATGATAAGATAAGAGGCTACAAAATTTTGATGTATTCTAAGCAAGGACACATGCAAAGGAGAGATATAGTCCTGAATGTGATGAATGGGTCATAAGATTTATGACATATCATAAGCAAAGATGCATGCAAGGAGAGCCATAAACCAAAACAAATTGATGAATTAGGTAACAATATTTTGACATATCCTAGGCAAGGACGCATGTCAAGAGGAGCTATGGGCTAGAATGATAAAACCCACAAGCTTTTGATGTATTGGGTATATGCATGGAGTTGGGAGATAATTATATGGACATTTCCCATTATGTGATTGTGTAATGATAATGAAGTGATTATGTTATTGACATTAGATGGTCACATTATTTAAATTATGGCTCAGTAATTATTGAGACATAATGTGATCATGTTAAAACATAACAAGATCAGGTTAATATATAAGATGATCACATTAATACATAATGTGATTGCATTATTGTAAAATTAATAATATGATCGTGTTCATGTTATTTTACATAGTGTTACGATCATAGATTTAGTTAGGGTTATTACATAGTGTTGCGTGACTAGAGGCTTTAGAACCCTCTCTAATGATGTTATCATGGTAATAGATCCTTTGGTTAGGTCTAGCAGATCCATCTTGATCATGACCTTGAGTATCTAATGTATCAAAAACAAAAGTGTAAGTAGGATTTATCTTCTCGGAGCTAGGATTGATTAATATGCTAGTTGCATTTTAATTTATATATAGGGGATATTTATGAATGTGAATAAATTAAATGGATTAATTAGGTGAGATGGATAAAATATTAGATGATGTTAGTATAATTAAGCGAGTTAATTAGGAGAATAAAATTAGATTCATACATTTTGTCCCTCTTCAAAAGGGCATTGTGATCATAAAAAGAGTAATGGTATTTAAAATAAGAAAGATGATCATGTATAAATGTTAAGAAATTGATGGACACTTGACTCCCCCTGAAGGGGACATGAAAATAAGAATGAGATGGATGCCCACTCAAAAGGAATAAATGTGGGTGGGGTGTATGAATAGACAAGGGAATGCTAGATGTGAGATTGATGATGAAGAAGATGAAATCGACATAAGTAGTGAGATACAAATTAAAAATTCCCCTAGTAAAAACATATTCACAAAGAGTGAAGATGATGATGTCATGGTTATCAACATGTCCTAAATGAGAACCAACTATAATTAGATGATGATAAGACAAGATGTTAAAAACTTTCAATGTATCCCAAGTAAGGACACATGAAAGGGAGAGATGCAATCCTAAATGTGATGAATAGGCCAAAAGATTTTTGATGTATCCCAAGCAAAGATGCATGTAAGGGAGAGCAACAGACCAAAACAAAATGATGAATTAGGTGACAAAATTTTGACATATCCTAGGTAAAGATGCATGCTAACAAGAGCTATGGGCTAGAACAATAACAACCATGAGATTTCAATGTATCAAGTATGTGCATAGAGTTGGGAGATAATTTTATGGACATTTTCCATAATGAGATCACGTTATTGACATTACACAATCATGTTATTTATATTATGGCTCAGTAATTATTGAACCATAACATGATCATGTTAATACATAATGTGATCATGAAGTTTACATTTATATTGTTAGATTTACTTACTTATACTTTAAATTTATTTTAGTAAGAATAAGAAATTAGGGTCACTCTGCATCTAATAAAATTGGTCTCATAGTTTCATGCCTTATGATGTGGAAAATATTTTTTCAAAATCTAATCTGGTCATTACTTAGGCATTTTCAGGGTCTAAGTATTGAACCTATGGATTTTAGGACATAAATTTTGAAATTGATGTCCATTTTTAGTAAATAGATAGTCATTTTTTAGGTTTTTATGCCTTATGGATTGCTTCCTAGCATTTATAGGAGTCCTAGGTTTGTTAAAATTGAAGTATGAAAACCACTCACTTTGCACTTGATCCAAAATGGTGTGATTGAGGTAGCATAGGTCACATTTGTGACCTACACACATCAAATGACCACTTTGTGTTAATTTCACTTGTTAATTATTCCTCCCTCATCCCTGATCACTTCCTACCCATCCCTCATGAACCCTCATCACTGTCTCATCATTCCTCATTATCCCTAATCACTCCCTCATTGACCCTCACTATCCCTAGTCATCTTTAATCATTCCCTTATTATTCATAATCACTCTTCTATTGACCCTCACTATCCCTCATCATCCCTAATCACACCCTCCTCATGCCTAATCACTCCTTCCTTATCCTTAATCATTCTTTCATAATCCCTAATCACTTATTCATTATTTGTCATCATCCCTAATCAATCCCTCCTCATCCCTCCTCATCCCTAATAACTCCCTTATTAACCTTCATCATCCCTAATCATCTCTAATCACTCCCTTATCATCCCTAATCACTCATTCATTTACTATCACCCTCCCTCTTCATACCTAATCACTCCTTCCTCATCCCTCATAAACCCTAATCACACTTTCCTCATCCCTCATCATCCTTAATCACTTCCTTATTGCCCCTTATCATCAGTCATCACTCTATCATTAACCCTCACTATCTCTCATCATCCCTAATCACTCCCTCATCATCTGACATAAATATATACTCAAAAGGTATCTTTGATACCAATCATGTCTTGTTTAATCCATTATAATAGAAATTAACTCTTTTCTAGGACTTGTTATGTCGTCAAAACCCATTTGTCATAGTAAATTTTATTACTAAATGAATATGATGATCTTCCAAAAATTATATTCAAGTAACATAGATACTAGCACAAAATAGAGTTTGAATTTTTGTTCATCAAATTATCTTTGTTGTGCAATTGACTAGATGAAACTTTATCTAGTTCCCTTTTTGGTATCTTTTTTCAAAGGATAAAAATTAAACACAAATCTCTTGTATAATTTTCTAATTATGATAAGATTTGAATCTATGTAAATTTATTTGGTGTTTCCCATTCTTGTATGACTTGAATCTTGGTCAAGTTCACACATGCACTCCTTTGTGTGTAATGTATCCCAAATATTTTATCTCTTACATGATAAATGAACATTTATTTATGTTATCATAAAAATGTGCTACTTCAAAATGTGAAACACTAGTTCAACATGGTGTAGATGTTCATCCCATGTTTTCCAAAGATTAGGATGTCATCAAGGTATATTATAAATATATCATAGTTAAAGTTCTTACAGATGTTAAAGGGCCTACAGATGTTGTTCAACATCTCAATGAATGAATTCACTACATAAGTTAACCTAAAAGGCATAACCGACTAGTCAATCAATCATTCCTTCATTTTTAAGATAATATTCCAAATGTCTAGAGGTTCAACATGAATATGATGATACCCAAACTTAAGCTCAATTTTGGAAAATAATTCTACACCATAGATATGGCATAAAATGTGTTAATATTTAGATAAGGATAATATTTCTTCACTTTAATCTTACTAATATTTTTTTAATCGATTCACAACCTCATGTCCCATCCTTCTGTGTCACAAGCACAATTGGGCTTCTACAAGGCAATGATTTGGGCATGATGTGTCTATTATCCTTGATTTCATGGATCTACCACTTGATCTATTCATTCTTTAAAAATTATGTCATATAATGAGGTTTGAGGTAGAGGTAGTTAAAGAATCAAATCAATAGTATTATTTAGTGTATATTAGATAGGAACTTATTTAGGTGACTGTAAGATATCTTTGTAAATTCATCTAGTTTATGGTTCAATTATTTTGTCTTTGTTATTTTTGGACAAACCACATTATGATATGGTACCAAAAGGATGTTATTACATTTTACTTATTACCATCAAGAGTATACCTATTACTAGATTTGACAAAATTATTACACTTCATGGCACTAATGACTGAACTTATTAACTAACTATGATATATGGTATTTCAGATCATGACAATATATCACAAAATTTCAAGGATTTACTTCATAGAATATATATCAATGTTAAATATATGGTTAACCATATGTAAAACATCACATACCTCTAATGGTGAGATGCCACAAAGGATTACATCTTTAAAAATTTTGATTGAGTACACTAAGTGACACTACTAAGTGATCCATTACTCAAGGCCTACACTAGACCATACACTAGCCTATGGTTATGAATGATGCATCAATTTCAAGTTTAATTTTTGAAAATATGTTTTAGGAGAAATTAAATTCTTCTAAATTCCACTGGAAATAATGAAGTGTATTGGTTCACCATTAATCTACATTTGTTAATGAAACAATATTTTTAATTTATATAATTTCTTGTTGGGGGAAGTAGAGATATATTGAAATACTATCCTAAATCTGTCAATAATATTATATATTATTTTAAAAATATATATAATCTATTATATTATAAGAAATCATTTTATATATATTTTCAAAACTATATAATATTATCACCAGAAAACATATTAGTTTAGGGATTGAGTTAGATTACTTTCATGATGAAATCTAACAAACATTAATGTTTGGTAGGCATTAATGCATGCTACTTTGCTTCTCAGTATATTTAATTATTCACCCCTTGGTGATATTCCCTTTTAAATTGGGTAAATTTTAACCAGATAGGATTAGTAGATGAAATTTACAAGTACAAAATATTCAAATTGACTGAAGTTTCATTAAATTATAGCCGTAAAAGATATTATAATTATAAAGTTTTGCTCCATGCTTACCCTTTAGGATTGTATAATTTTTTTGACTTGATAGTTTGTTTATTTATTTTTATTTTAGGTGCTTAGATGATCCAAAAGGAATTCATTTCTTACTTATTTTATATGTATAATGTATAAATTGAAGTCACGTATCACAAAACATTAAATTTAGAGTTGTAAATGATACTTGACACGAGAGAGTAGGCAGTGAAGAAGATGGATTTGGTAGATTTTGATTGATGGCCATTACCAAAAGGTATTTAATATTTGTAAAATATACTCACTTTAGTTCTTTAGACTTGGTGGCCTACAATGTTCCAGCTATTAATCATGAACATATTCGATTAGCTAAAATTTATTCATACTAAAATTCATTAGTGCGACTTGGTTATCATGATTAATTCAATTTATTTTGATGGTTTTCAAGTAATGCAAGTGATTAATTTTGTAATATTTGAGTGATTAATCTTGACATGATATTAAAGGTTTCAGTGTCAAAAAATATTTGGTTTTAATTGTTATTTAATAAAGGGGATCATGACTAGACATGTGATGAAAATGAGTGAGAGTATATTTACATGTTTTTCTACATATTATAAATAGGCTACAGACTGTTTACATAATTATTCAAAAGGTTTTTCAAAATAAAATTTCTATTAAACTTATACAAATTATATAATAACAAAATGACAATCAAATTTTAATTAACTATGATGTATTTGGAGCTATAATTTGAGCTAGTCATGTGTAATTTTTCTATTCAACTAATTAAAATTAAGGTAAAATTTTTTTGGCACTAGTGAATCTTTGTTCTACATTATTAATGGTGAGTTTATTTCTCCACTGAAATCCTTTGGTTCATTTGGAAATAACATAATTTAGAATTTTTCCAGTTTAAAACTAGATTGTTTACTAATTTCAATTTTGAAGTCAATTTTGACAGATATTTTTATAGATGAAGGTTCCACAAAGTGAACTAGAGAATGGTTCATCAGTTTCCATGAACAATAATGGATGTTTTATATTTTAATAATATTCTAAGATTGGTTCTTTTTTGACTATATACTGTGGCCTTGTTGGTAGTTTTTTGGTGATTTACAGTGACAGATCTGTAATAGACTTTATTCACATTATTCCAATATATAGATATAAAATATATTATTAATATGACTTTTTAATTTATTGTATTTTTATATTTAGGTTTTAATTTTATATAAGCCTCTAAATCCAATTAAAATTTTGAGATAGTAAGGAGAATTTAACCCCAATTCAGTGTTGTTTTTCTCAATAATTTAAGATTTAAGATTTTTTAAAAATTAATTTCCTTCAATAATTTCAAAATTTTGACTCCAGACTATATCGACTCAACATACATTTTATTATTAACATATAATTTAATTATTTACTTAGTGAAAATTGGATGTGTAATTTTTCCATTGAACATGTGAATGACATTAATAATTTATACTTTCATTGGAATCATTTTGACTTTGGACAATCTTGACTTCAAAGTATTATGACTTTATACTATAATTTATGTCTTCGGAGTGTGTTCACTTAGCATAATTTTTTTTAATATATAATTTAAGGATTAATACATGCAAAAAAATATTATTATAAGTTTATTTGACAAAACTAATAGTACAATATTTTATTTGACACTATTTATTAAATTGTAGAAACAATGGATCATAGTGACCACACCTTGTATAGAGAGATCCCATTCATTGATGGATCTATTGATTGGGAGAAAAGATGAACAATGGTTCATAGATAATATTTATTGTGCATATAACTACCACAATGGTTTGTGGTTTGATTCAATATCAGGGGCAAATGAAGTAGTCAAAATTATAGTAAGTATGAAAGGTGTTTCTAAACATTTGATTGTAGTTCAAGTGGAATATATAAACAGCTCTAAACATTCATGCCAAGTTATTAAAATTGATTTAGAGGTGGACTTGTATACAAAAATTGGCATGGTTCATTTTGGCAAATTTCAGAGGGATTCTTGTTATTCCTATGGTTGGAGGATAAAACCTTATCTAGATTCATAGAGATTTAGACTTGTAGAAAATAATCAAAATATTTGTAATGAAATTGGGACTATGTTTAAATATCTTTATCAGTATGGATTTACTTATTCTATTTATCACCACTTGAATATGAATAAAGAATTTAGTAAAATAATATTCCATGCAAAAAAAAAATCATTTTATGAGGAGGGCAAAACTAACCACTTTGGAAAAACATTTAAACATAAATTATTTAGTAAAAATATTTAAAGATTTAAACATAAATAAAAATAAATAATATAGTTTCTAAATCTAAAAATAACTACAATTTTTTATCATTTATTATAATTATTCTTTTTAAATAAGTGTATTTATATTTGTTAATTTACATGAGTAAATTGTCTAATATGGATTTGACTCCTTAATTTTAGCCCCCTAGAATAACTTTGAGATAAAATTAACCAATTCAAATACCTTTGATAGTGAGTCATCTTACTTGAATTTACACTTTTAACTCTATCAGTTAATTTAAACACTTATAACATAATAGACATCTGACATGGTTAGATATTCAATATGATAGAGACCAATATGGAGGACATTCCTATTTCAAGTCCATTAATCACATCAAACATTGAGAATACATTGAGTGGGAATACATATTAATCCCCCTTGATGTCAACTTCAATGAATACTTTGAACCAAGGTGGGGATTTTTCATAATTCTCATTAAAAATAATTATTGGAATAATTGTCATTGATGTCAAAGGAATTGTAATAGATATGAATGGAAATGTCAAATGGAATTATTGCCAGAAGTGAATAGAATTAGTGCCAGAAGTGAATGGAATTGTTGCCAAAAGTGAATAGAATTGTTTTTGGAAGTGAATAGAAATGTCGACGAAAATGTTAACATAATTTTCAATGAAAATGTCGATGGAAATGTCAACAGTCACATGTTTTGGTGAAGAGGGGTGTCTTGGATGGGACACATATTTTTAAAGGATATATAAGGGAGAAGAGATGTGGAAGTATTACAAGCATTAGATTTGATTGAAGATCACATAAGTGTGATAGAGAAGGAAGAGAGGAAGAGCAGCAAATGAAATAGAATATCTCTTAAGAAAAGAAGTGTAAAGGGGAGTTTTATTTTAATGAAGAATATCATATGAGAATTCAGAAAGAGAGGAGAGAATAAATTATATAATAAAATTGGTGAGAGAAAAAGTGTAAGAGAAGCAAAGCCATCATTCAATTGAAGAAACAATCACATATAGTGGAATTTATTTGGCTTGGGGTCAGTGCCTCATAGCCTATGGGTTGGTGCTCCTATGGGTTGGTGCTCATGAATTGGTCAGGTTGGTGCTTGGTGAAGGGGGTGGTGTCTCCAGTGGGTGGGTGCTCACAAATTGATCAAGTTGGTGCTTAGTTCAGAGATTGGTCTCTCCAGTAGGTTGGTGCCTATGAACATTATAAAAGATTTTTATATATAAAAGCAATATTTTGCCATGGTTTTCTCTCGAAAGGGTTTCCACGTAAATCTTGTGTTCTTTTATGTTATTAATTTATAGATCTTGAATGTTTATGGTTTTTTTGGTTGATTAAATGTAAAAAGATTAAAGGATTATCTTATACTAATTCACCCCCCTCTTAGTATAAGCATGTGCTTAACAATTGGTATCAAAGCTAGTTCCTTCGGTGTTAGCACAACTGCTAGAAGGTAGATCTTGGAAAGCACATATGGTAGGATTTAAAGTGTTAAATGGTTTCTCCACTAACAAGGCTCCTTTATTTGATGGAATGAATTATGCATTTTGGAGTATAAGGATGAATATTTACTCGATGGCCCTATGTTTTGATATTTGGCAAGCAGTGGTTATAGGATACATAATGCCACAAATTTCACCAATAGTTGCCACTTGAAAAAAGGCCAGTGAGAAAAATGCTAAACTTATGAATGCAATCTTATACAGGCTTTAGAAAATGAATTTGTTAAGGTTATGCATTGTGAATATACAAAAGAGATTTGGGATAAACTCAACACTATTTATGAAGGTGATAGTAAGGTGAGAAAAGCAAAAATCCAAACCCATCAAAGGTAGTTTGAAAGTTTAAAAATGAATAATGATGAAAACATTTCTAGGTATCTTCTTCGTGTCGATGAGATTATCAATGTCATTTGAGAAATTAGAGAGAGAATTGAAGAATTTGTAATCATTCAGGAAGTTCTAAGATCCCTAACTTTGAGATTTGATGCAAAGGTCTTTACCATTGAAAAAATGAAGGATTTAGACATGATGAAAATGGATGAGCTCCATGGAATTCTTATGGCATATGAAATGATAACCAAATCTAAGAGACAGTCGAAGAAGGAAGCATCATTCAAGGTCTCGAAGAAAGAGAAGATCAAAGAACTAGAATCAAGTAAAAATTTAAGTAGTGAAGAAGATGAAAATGAAGCTCTATTCATTCAGAAGCTAAAGAAAGGATAAGGAAAATATAAAGGAAAGTTACCATTTAAATGCTTTAATTGTGGTAAAATTGGTCATTTTGCAGCCAAATTCCCAAATAAATGAAATAGCGATGATGAGGGAAACAAACCAAAGTACAAAAGGGGATTCAAGCTGAGCAAAGACAAGCAAAGATTTGAGAAACAAAAGAAAAGCCTATACTCCAAGAGGTATAGCATCTCATCTAAAGAAAATAAAGAAATTGATGTTGAGAGTGATAATGAAGAGATCTTATTCATGAATACTAAAGAAAATGCCACCACTAGCAAAGATATTTTGGAGGAAGACAAAGATATGGAAGAAGAAGGTAAAGTGAACCTTGAAGAACTTATTTGCACATTGGAAGAAATGAAAGAATTTAAGAAGAAGAATTAGAAACTGAAGTTACAGCTCCAAAAATATGAAGAAGAGAATTGAGACTTCAAAGTGAAGACATCACAAGTCCTTGAGGAATTAAACAAGGCAATCATTGATCTAAAAAATCAAATCCAAAAAGTTAAACAAGTTGAGGAAGATTTGAGAAGTCAGTGACAAATGAAATAAGAAGAGTGTAATCAGATGAATATTGAGTTATGTTCTTTGAAAGATAATCATGAGAGGCTCATAATCAAGGTTGAGAAAGATCATGAGATATTAGTCCAAGGTGAGAAGGATGCAAGTTTTAAGGGCAATTTGAAGAAGCTAATCAGGCAACCTAATGTTTTCAGGTTTTCCAATTCTTTTCATGGCCATTGTTTTATTTGTCATCATGTTGGACAAAGATCAAGTGACTATTTAAGGAGAATCAATCTATCAAAGAGAGATCTCAGTCACCTTCAAGAAAAATATATGAGAAATGTTGCTTGCTTTTGGTGTCATAAGGTTGGCCATATTTCTAAATTATGTCCAAGGGGAGTAAAGAGATCCTCAAAGTATGTCAAATGCTATGGAGCCCCTAGAAGATATGAGAAGGGCCAAACTCAGGTTTGGAGACCTAAGACAATAAAGGTTGATTAGATTGAGTCTAAGAGTGAGAATGGATTACTTTCTATAGTAGAGAAAGAATCAGAATGAAGGACTATGTGAAACTCATATTATCAAGAGTTGTAGAAAAGATAGTGAATACTAGTCCTAAACAACCTAAAAATTAAAGAGAATCTCTTGTTACAATTAAGCATGAGCCTTGTCAAGATTCCCTATTATTAGTTTCTAATGATAGTGTGTTGGAAGGTAAGATTGTTGCAAGAGTTGAGAAAATGAACAACATCATGGATTTTGAGGTTAGTGAGTCAAAAAAGTTAGACATGCCTAAATGGATTATAAGAGAAATAAATTAGTCTCATAGATGCAAGAGGATCAAAAAAGTAATAGGGGAGTTGTGGGCATCTCCTGGGTTCACTTTGTTCTAGGACCCTTTGTGTGGGGTGTCTCTTCTAGGCTTCAAGGAGACACTTTATAGAAAAAGGAAGCATGGTGGATGCATGTTGGGTCTTGGCTATGTTTCATGACAACAAAGTCATAAATCAAGTAATCATCAAGGTCAGGTCCAAGGATCAAGTGACAAGGTATGAATGGGTTTAGGTAAGATCAAGAGCTGATGGAGATCTATGGAGTCATGTGTCAAGCTAATGAGAAATAGGTCAAGTTGAAAATAAAATGCCTAAGGTCAGATCAAGGAGGTGAGTTTATTTCAAATGAATTCATTGAGTTTTGTGAAGATCATGGAATTAAGAGAAAATACTCAGTTGTAAGGAATCCGCAATAAAATGGAGTGGTGGAAAGGAAAAATTGAACTGTTCAAGAGATGGCTAGAACTATGTTGAATTAATCTAAGCTATTAGATAGATTATAGAGAGAAGTATTGGTTAAGGGGGAGCTAATTTTTTTTAGCTCCTTGAATGTCCCTTTTCCATTGATGTCAAAGGGGGAAAATGGAAGTACGGGGAGTTACAACAAGGGGGATTTTTAGAAAAGAAGATATTTTTGGAAGGTTTCCATCAATGACAAAGGGGGAGATTGTTGGAATAATTGTCATTGATGTCAAAGGAATTGTAATAGATATGAATGGAAATGTCAAATAGAATTATTACTAGAAGTGAATGGAATTATTGCCAGAAGTGAATGGAAGTGTTGATGGAAGTGAACAAAATTGTTGCCTGAAGTAAATGGAATTATTGCTGGAAGTGTATAGAAATGTCAATGGAAATGTTAATAGAATTGTCAACAGAAATGTCAATGGAAATTTCAATAGTCACATTTTTTAGTGAAGAGGTGCGTCTTGGATGAGACACATATTTTTAAAGTCTATGTTGTTGGGTGAATATTTTGTCAGTCAGCATACTAATCAACAAAATAGGTCTGATCAACCACAACAGGAAGATTGGTCAGCCAGGTGTGCAGATTTACTACATCAACCAGAGACAAACCTCTCCTCTCATCAAGGGGAGGTTCTCTATAGATACGTAGGAGATATATACAATATAAATAAGCAAAAAATAACACATGGGGGAAAAATAAACCATCCATCTCTCTTCTTTCAGAGATGATTCACACAAACAAAGGAGAAAATCTTGGTGTAAACATTGAAGGCACTTCTCTTCTTTCAGAAGTGTTCTTCCTCAACTGCCCAAAGAGTATATCACAAAGGATAATGGCGACACAAAGTCATCCTAGAATCCTCAACACAAAAGAAAAAAAAAAACATAGACTGAAAACAATTGTGAAAGCACAAAGTCTTCCCATAATTGGTTTCAGGACACTTCCCTATTACTTTCACTAATTCTGCTTACCAAATTAAATGAATAAGAACACCTTCAGAAGACAGATGTAAGAATTATCTTCTAAAATGATACAAGCCAAAACAGCACAAAGTCTGTAAGCAACCAACTTTCTCATTTAGATAAAAATGAAAATGAAATTACAATCTAAGCTCAAAGTCTCAGTCTTCTTCTTTCAAAATGGGCAGAGTTTTGCTCTTGGTAAGGGGAAGATCCTGTGTAACAATAAAAGAGTTTACCATATATAGAGGAAGAAAGGAGGCCTTTTGGCCCCCTTTTTACAAATGACCCATGTGCATTCTGATCATTGGGAAGAGCAAGCTGCTTAAACATCATATGAGAAATTATGGGCCACGTCATTTGGCTACTTACAAGACATCTCCTTCAAGGCAATTACGCGACTTGTCTGCTCATTAATGTAAAGTGAAGAAAATGGGTCACATCATTAGCCATTTTTGCCTCCTAGTGATCAATTCATAGACACTGTATCACCTACTAGAGTAACTCCTTGAGTCGACACCATCTTTCACCACTTGGATGCTTTGTCCATTTCTGCACTTGGTCTTTCTTCTATTGATTTCAATAAGTGACACGTGGCGTGTTCTGCTATTGAAATAGGTATAACACATTGCAACATCTTCTTGACTCATGGAAGCATTAGGCATCCTTTGAAGGTCCTATAAAAGAGGACATTTGTTAGCTTTTACTCTCTTTAGCAATTTGTCTAGGGCCCACCACAGTTCTCATAAGACAAAAGAGAGAGACCATGGAGGCTGACACTTGTCAGCTTCTATCGAGCTCTGTAGGGGACACGTGGCACATTCCACTACTCCTAGAAAATCATGTCAAAGCCTTTTGTGATTGCCACTTGGTACATTCTGTGCTCTAGATTTCTTGGTGTAAAATTTAACGTTCGCAGGCCCGTCACAGTTTGAAAATCAATGGCTAGTTTGCCATGGTTGACTTTGATGCCTTTAGGCCCGTCACCCCTTAGAATTCTTTAGATTTCTTGATTTGGCCTCTTTGAAGTGCTCCCTACCCTTCGTAAGGGCTCTTAAACCTAGAACTGCCCTCCATAAGGGCACTTGTTCTTTGGGAGGCTTGAACTTTTTCACTTTGGGGCAGCTCCTTGAACCTGCCGATTGAACTAAGTTTGTTGCTTATTTCTTTGACTGAGGCCACCTTTGAACTACTTGAACCTATGAACCATTGAAATTTTAACTCTTTTAGTTCAAGGTTCAATTGGTTCTTTGGTTCTTCCTCTGTTCGTTGCTTGTTCTTTCTAAGCTCTTTGATCTTCATCGCATTGGTTGAACCTTTGAACCTATGAACTCATTGAACCTTTTGGTTGAAGGTTCAATGGTTCAATTAATTCATTCTTTTTATTTGGCTAAGTCCTTTTGATCTTTTTGAACTAAATTCATTGAACCATTTGGTCGTTGAACCTATTGAACCATTGAACCCATTAAACCTTTGAACCAAAGTGGTTCAATGGTTTAATAGTTCAAGCCTTCTTCTCTTTGATAAGTGTTTTGAATCATTTGAACCTAAAAGTAGTTAAACTTATTGAACCTTTACCGAAGTGCCACCTCTTGCTGACAGTGTTGAACCTTGAACCCATTGAACCCTTGAACCAAAGTGGTTCAAAGTTCAATGGTTCAAGCCTTTATTCTTTATCATTTGCCGATTGAAATCTTTTGATTGAACCAAGGCACTGAACCAATCCTAGAAATGACTAAGTGTTAGAAACTTGTTCTTTCCTGTAGAGTCCATAAAAATCACCCTGTGAATTGCATAGAACTGAGTTCATAGTTTTTGCTAAGTTTTCTCTTGAGCCTTGAAAGAGTTCATAGAAATGAGCCTATAGAGTCCATAATTTTAAGCCTACAGAGTCTATAGTTTTAAGCCTATAGAGTCCATAGATTTTTGAGAAAGCTTTGAAAAATGAAGAACCTGAATGCTCAAAACAATTTGTGAAAGGGGAAGAGAGGATTTTAGTCTAGAGGACCAAAATAGTTCAAATGTTGTCCCAAAAATAAGTGATATTTTTGGGGGACAATAGCGAGCTCCAGTTGGGGAACTTCCTTCAGATGAGAACTTGGAATAGCTGAGGGGAGTAAAAACCAGATTCTCTAGTGTCTTAAAGTGTGCCATTGGGCTATGGAGTCATGTTACCCAAAAAGAAAGGCTCCAAAAAATGAAAATAAAAAGCACAAAATAGAACTAAAGACTATACAAATATACATATGTATAGATGATCTTATCTGATGCCTCAAGATTTTAAGCACTTCAGATGCTGCCCACTGTGAGACAGTGAAAATGGTGTGCCATCCTGATAAACCAACAAGAAACCATTTTGTCCCTAGAAATGGTGACAGGCAAATGAAACTCTCCACTAAGAAACCAATTTTTTGCATCTTCCTCTTGGCCTTTTCTTCTTCTTACTCCATGGTAGGACGTGGTCTTCAAATTGAAAACCATAACTCCTTGCTCTCTCTGTGAAGAGTTCCTTTAGCTGACTTCAGAATACAATAGTGTGGTTCACCATCATAACTTGTTGTTCTACTGGTTCAATCTAGCACATGCTTTGATTGTCAGCATCAAACTCCAGATAAACCATTAGCTCAACATCTCCTTTGGTGTGAAGGAGTTTAACCTCTTCACCCTGAACAGTTTTCAATCTGAGCAACAGAGATCCACATCCAACTATGGAAGAAATGTTGCCATCAGATTCTAGGATCCAAGCATCATCAAAATCTGATCTTCTATCAAATTTCTCTTCATGGGAGATGAAAGATCCTTCTTGATTTATACTGCACCCTACCAATTCTTATAAAGTCTTATTCGGATCAAATCTTGGATTGCCAGCTATAGGACTTTCATCAGTTGAGACATGAGCATCCTCTGTGGTCAAGAAGTAATTACCCCTTCTTGAAGGCTCAAACAAAATTTGAGAAGTAGGGGCTGACGTTTGGGTAACCACAACCTTTGCCTCAGATAGGTCCACACCTAGTTCTCCACCAATGTTTAATTGCTTAGGATTGGCTTGCAGGGATTTAAACTCAGTCTTTTGAATTTTAGATTTCTTGACATGATCAATCATGTCAAATGACTGAGATGGACTTGGAAGAGAGGATGGGAGTTCATCCTTTTGGTTTTTGAGAGGGGGAGGATTAATCTACAAATTTGAAGTAGAAGATGTAGAGATGTTTGAGGTACATACTTCTTTGGCAATCACTGGGTCCTTTGAATGGAAAGGAAGAGGGGTTCTCTGCTCAATAATTGAAATTGCTAGTTGGGGTCACTCCTCTATCTTCTCTTTATTGGCCTATTGGGCTGACTGATTCTCAGACCTGGTGAATAGTGTGTATGATCCTTCGACTACTTCACCTTCACTTTTGGGTTCATCTTGGTAATTCAAGAAACCAATGTGGGAGTCTCCAACTAATTCTTCTAGATCCTCCCTGAAGAGATCAGTGCCATTTTCTTGCTCAAACTTAGGTTGGAAATAGGAAACATGTTCTGTTTCTAGATATCCAACTACTGAGTTGGTTGGAGGTGCTTCAAGGGTAAGGTTCCTCTGTGGCGGAGGAAGATGATTTGGTTGCCCTTGACTTCTGGCAGTGTTGCCTTGATATGGCTGATTAGGGAATGTCCTCCTTGGTATATCTTTATATAGAGGAGCAGAAGACATACCTTGTGCCATTTACCTTTTCAAGGCTAGCAATTCATTTGCTAGCTTTTGTACCATTGGGTTAGTGGTGGCTATAGATGGATACTTAGAAGATGAAGAGGATTTATCTCTGTTAGGATCTCTCCTTATCTTTCCTACCAAGATAAGGTCATCTTCTAGCTCAGTAGCCAAGTCTTGAGCAGCCTCAAGGTGTATGTGTCTAGCTCGTCTCAATAGAAAACTCACTTCAGGCAGTTGTGAGTTGATGAAGAAACACATGAGACTCTGAGGTGTCGGCTGGGCAATCATGGGAATCTTGTGCCTTAGCTTGTTGAACTTGGCAATAAAATCCCTCATAAGCTCATGAGGTTCCTTCTTCATCTGAGTGAGTTGGGCCAACAAAGCATGGGCATCCTCTTTAGGCTTGAACCTGGCTTCAAATTTGTCTTTGAGTGTATCCTAGTCAGTCACTGATCTAGCTTACAGGTGGTAAAACCAATTTGCAGTAGCGCCTTGTAGTGTCTCCATGAATATCCTGACTGTTATGTCTTCAAATTCCACCCCTATTACACTGTAGGTTATGCTGAAAGCTGTAATGTGTTCATCAGGATGAACCTTTCCATCACCAAAGAATTGAGGGAAATTCTTCCTTGAAGTGTGTGGAAGCTCATGCAGAGGTGGAGTCAAATTTAGTGGGCCAAAATATTTACCCCAGGGGCCTCGAAATGCCATGTTTTAATTATGTAAAAAAGGGATAATAAATCTAGGTGGAGTGGCCAGATTGTAGAACAAAAAAATGGAAAAGAACTAGCTCAGCTTCAGCTTGAGGCTTCAGACTGCACACTCTTTTCTAGCAGCTCTAGTTTTGTAGACCAGATAAAATAATGGAGATGGAGGAAAATGGTAAGGCTATAATGAATAATGGTTAGGAAACGTAACAGAGTCTCTAGAGTCTATATAATGGATAAGGGAAGGAACTACTTCAATCTAAAACTTGAGGCTTTAGACTGCACGTTCATCCCTAGCAGAGTCACCAAAAACTATTGCATGAGGCTGGGGAGGAAAAATTAACAATGGGAAAGCATTGGAGTAGTTCATTCTTCCATAATAGAATGCATGGATAAGGTTATAATGATAATGGTTAAGACACAGGTGATGTTTCAATCTGAAAATTGAGGTTTCAAATTGCACAAAATTACTGTGTCCCAAGTGGAGTTGCCAAAAACTATTGGGTGAATATTTTGTCAGTCAGCATACTGATCAACAAAATAGGTTTGATCAAACATAGTAGTAAGATTGGTTGGCTAGGTGTGCAACTTTACTACATCAACTAGAGACAAATCTCTCCTCTCATAAAGGGGAGGTTCCCTACAGATACGTAGGAGCTATATACAATATAAATAAGCAGAAAATAACACATGGGGGCAGAATAAACCTTCCATCTCTCTTCTTTCATAGATGATGCACACAAACAAAGGAAAAAATCTTGGTGTAAACACTGAAGGCACTTCTCTTCTTTCAGAAGTGTTCTTGCAGGAAATAGTAGGAGTTTCTTTCAGATAATAAAGTAACTAGTAACCAAGGGCATAATAACAACAGGATGAAAGAGAACGCAAAGCTTCCACCTCAACTGCCCAAAGAGTATATCACAAAGGATAATGGGGGCACAAAATCATCCTAAAATCCTCAACACAAAAGAAAATAAAAACATAGAGTAAAAACAATTGTGAAAGCACAAAGTCTTCCCACAGTTGGTTTTAGGACACTTCCCTATTACTTTCATTCATTTTGCTTACCAAATTAAATGAATAAGAACACCTTCAAAAGACAGACGTAAGAATGATATTCTAAAATGATACAAGCCAAAAAAGCACAAAGTATGTAAGCAACATACTTTCTCATTCAGATAAAAATGAAAATGAAATTACAATCTAAGCTCAATGTCTCAGTCTTCTTTCAAAATGGGCAGAGTTTTGCTCTTGGTAAGGGGAAGATCCTGTGTAACAATAAAAGAGTTTACCATATATAGAGGAAGAAAGGAGGCCTTTTGGCCCCCTTTTTACAAATGACCCATGTGTGTTCTGATCATTGGGAAGAGCAAGCTGCTTAAACATCATATGAGAAATTATGGGCCGCACCGTTTGGCTGCTTACAAGACATCTCCTTCAAGGCGATTACGTGGCTTGTCTGCTCATTAATGCAAAATGAAGAAAATGGGTCATGTCATTAGCTACTTGTGCCTCCTAGTGATCAATTCATAGACATTATATCACCTACTAGAGTAACTCCTTGATTCGATACCTTCTTTTGCCACTTGGATGATTTGTCCATTTTTGCACTTGGTCTTTCTTCTACTAATTTCAATAAGTGATACGTGGCGTGTTCTATTGCTGAAATAGGTAGAACACGTGGTAGCATCTACTTGACTCATGGAAGCATTAGGCATCCTTTGAAGTTCTTGTAGAAGAGGACATGTGTCAACTTCTACTCTCTTTAGTAATTCATCTGGGGCCCACCACAGTTCTTGTGAGACAAAAGAGAGAGATTGCAGAGGCTAACACTTGTCAGCTTCCACCAAGCTCTATAGGGGAAACATGGCACATTTCACTACTCCTAGAAAATCATGTCAAAGCCTTTCATGATTGCCACTTGGTGCCTTCCATGCTCTAGATTTCTTGATGTAAAATTTAATGTTTACGGGCCCATCATAGTTTGAAAATCAACAGCTAGTTCACCGTGGTTGACTTGGACTCCTTTGGGCCCGTCACCCCTTGGGCTTTTTCAGCTTTCTTGCTTCGGCCTCTTTGAAGTGCTCCTTGCCCTTCGCAAGGGCTCTTGAACCCAGAACTACCCATCACAAGGGCACTTGTCCTTCGAGAGGCTTGAACTTTTTTTGCTTTGGTGAAGCCCCTTGAACTAGCCGATTGAACCAATCGATTGAACCAAGTTTGTTTCTTCTTTCTTTAACTGAGGCCACCTTTGAACTGCTTGAACCTATGAACCATTGAAATTTGAACTCTTTCGGTTCAAGGTTCAATCGGTTCATTGGTTCTTCCTCTGCCCATTGCTTCCTTGTTCTTTCTAAGCTCTTTGATCTTCATCACACTAGTTGAACCTTTGAACCTGTGAACTCGTTGAACCTTTTGGTTTAAGGTTCAACGGTTCAATCAGTTCATTATTTTTATTTGGCTAAGTCTTTTTGATCTTTTTAAACTAAATGCTTTAAACCATTTGTTCATTGAACCTATTGAACCATTGAACCCGTTGAACCTTTGAACCAAAGTGGTTCAATGGTTCAAGCCTTCTTCTCTTTGATAAGTGTTTTGAAGCTATTGAACCTAGAAGCGGTTGAACTTGTTGAACCTTTGCCGAAGTGCCAACTCTTGTTGATGGCATTGAACCTTGAATCCATTGAACCCTTGAACCAAAGTGGTTCAAATTTTAATGGTTCAAGCCTTTGTTCTTTATCATTTGCTGATTGAACTCTTTTGATTGAACTGAGGCGCTAAACCAATATTGGAAATGACTAAGTGTTAGAAACTTGTTCTTTCCTATAGAGTCCATAGAAATCGCCCTATGAATTTCATAGAACTGAGTTCATAGTTTTCTCTAAGTTTTCTCTCGAGCCTTGAAAGAGTTCATAGAAATGAGCCTACGGAGTCCATAGTTTTAAGCCTACAAAGTCTGTAGTTTTAAGCCTACAGAGTCTATATATTTTTGAGAAATCTTTGAAAAATGAAGAACCTAAATGCTCAGAACAATTTTTGAAAGGGGAAGAGAGGATTTTGGTCTATAGGACTAGAATAGTTCAAATGTTGTCCCAAAAATGAGTGATATTTTTGGGGGACAACATATATAAGGGAGAAGAGATGTGGAAGTATTACAAGCATTCAATTTGATTGAAGATCACATAAGTTTGATAGAGAAGGAAGAGAGGAAGAGAAACAAATGAAATATAATATCTCTTAAGAAAAGAAGTGTGAAGGGAAGTTTTATTTTAATGAAGAATATCATATGAGAATTATGAAAGAGAGGAGAGAAAAAATTATATAAGAAAATCAGTGAGAGAAATTTTTTAAGAGAAGCAAAGCCATCATTCAATTGAAGAAGCAATTACATATGGTGGAATCAATTTAGCTTGGGGTCAGTGCCTCATAGTCTAGGGGTTGGTATTCCTATGGGTTGGTGCTCATGAATTGGTCAAGTTAGTGCTTGGTGAAGGGGATCGATGACTTCAGTGGGTGCATGCTCAAAAATTGATCGAGTTGGTGCTTGGTTTAGAGATTTATGTCTCTAGTAGGTTGGTACCTATGAACATTATAAAATATTTTTATATATAAAAGCAATATTTTGCCATGGTTTTCTCTCGAAAGGGTTTCCACGTAAATCCTATGTTTTCTTGTGTTAGTAATTGCTAGATCTTGAATGTTTATGGTTGTTGTGGTTGATTAAATGTTAAAATATTAAAAGATTATCTTATACTGATTTAGCCCTCCTCTTAGTATAAGCCTGTGCTTAATAATAATTAAAGCATTAGAGGAAAAAATCTCTCATTGAGAAGAACACCTAAAAGGCATCCAATGTGCTTTATTCACAATATGTCTTATTTAACCCGATTGCATTAGAGGTATAATTTCATCCCTTTCCACCACACTTTGTGGCACTAAAATTTCTTACTTATGATAAACATGAATGGTGACTCTAAGCATGACTGAGAAATGAAACTCTTTACATCAAACAATCTAAAGTATGGGGCCACTACATTAGCCTCATCCAATACATAATTTAAGATTAAGACATATTACAAAGTTAATCTAAATAAGGCAAAATGTGATACCAATCAAATAATGAATATGGTAGTGGCACAATGAGCCATATTATAGAATGCACCGCACAAAAAAATTACTAGATTCACAAAGCCTCTAGTGCTTATTATTAAGAAGTTGAATGGGTGTCAACTCATATCTCTCCCTACATCTATAGAGGTTGATATGAGTAAACCTCTTCCACAGGGATATGATGAGAATGCATATTGTGATTTCTACTAGGGCCATAGGCAGTGTGCTAACAATTTTTTTTTCTTGAGATATAAGCTTTAGGACTTGTAGAGTCCCAATAAATTATACTTGATGGCTTTCTTATCATGGATTTTGGATCACATCCAAGGGAACATAATAATTAGAAAAATTTCAATAATCCACTACATGACCATACAAGGAAAATTATAGAAGTTCAAATATGGAAATAGAAGTAAAATTATCATGGAACTTTGGAACCAATGGTAATGATTCAAAAATAGGATCTTACATAATATTAAGTGGAGTTTCATCCACAATTTTTGAAGATGTAACATTAATATTATATTTAAGAGAAACAAGTGGTGGTGGTATACTTGAGAATGCATCATCACTAGGTATAGTAGGCATACATGGAATAGATGGTGTCTTTGGAATGTATATGTCCACTTCAATTTTTTATCCAATTTTTAAACTCAAAATTCCTCTTGGTCACTTTTAATTTTTTAAGTGCCATTGTAATATAAAAAAATTCTCCATTGAAATCACCAAGACAAAATGTGATCAGCCACAGTGAAGTTCTTTATCCACTGAATAAAAATGTCCCCTAATTGAAATTGAAAGAGTTGAAATTTAGACATAGAGATTACATGTTAATAGGGTATCTCTTTAAATGAAGAATTAAAACTATCATAGACTAAAGAATTTCATGGTGATTTAGAGCATGATCATTCTACACCCATAATTACCTTAGATGAACTTATTTTTACATTGTAATAGGTTTAGAATAACTAGGTTTAACTATCAATTTACACTCTTTCACTTTACATAACCCATCTTACACACAGACACACAGACACACACACACACACACACACACACACACACACACACACACACACACACACACACAATGTTTTAACAATTTTAGGAATATTGGGGATTTATTCCTAATTTAGTTAAAAGGTCTAGATTAATAAATCAATAAATAATATGAAATAAATAAGATACTAATTTATGAAATTTATTTGTATTTATATTTTTTATAAAAAATAGTAATAAGAGGTAGAAAATAAGACTTAGCTTAGACTATGCTAATTTGACTGAGATAGGCTCTAATATTCACTATGTGGGCTTGGGACACTATCAAAAATAGGATTTTGACTTGTATTTTTTGATTGGATAGGAGTTTTAAAGATGGACAGGAGTGGCACCAATGCTATAGTGTTTTTTTATTGTTGTTGTCCAGAAGATCTGAGCTTTTAAAGTTTTTATTGACAAGTCTATGTGACCCTATCTATGAATTTTCAAAGCCTCGCTATCAATAATGCCCCCTATATAGATAATTTTATTTACTCATACACCTTCAATGTACTTAAAAAAACTTTGGTAAATAGGGAAAATGGGTTAGTGTATGTAAGATGCACTAGACACGATTCCACTCTATGTGTGGGCACACCTACATACCAATACTACAAAGAGGGATCAAGCCATATGTATTTCTCCCTTTAAAAGTGTTTGGTGTAATTTTGATAGGAGAATGCAATAAATAATAGATTGGATGTGCTTGAGGATGGATAGGAACTGATGTTGAGATTTAAATTTGCCTAAGACTATACTAGATGGCTATATGCAGAGAATAAGGAAGATTACCTACGTGGTTTCACTTGTATTCTTGCTTGCTTGATAATATTTGCCAAACCTTTTCAAATGATCTTTGAATGGGATTTTATAGGGATATATTGGTCATGGATTGAATTTTTTCACATTAGGCCAACAAGGAAAAGGATGGGAAACCAAAAGAAATTGATCGTTGGGGACATAAATGAGCTTGAACAACATTGAAAGTAGACATGAGTGGCATTGGTGCTATTTTCCTAGTGTGGTGCTATTATCCTAGGTGAATGAGACCTAGAGAGATGGATTGGTCATGAAACAAGAGTCCTATCTTAGCTAGGATTAGGTCTAAAATGTTAAAGATGATTTAAAATTAGTGAAAATAAGCCTATGAGGGTCATGAGAGAAAGAAAGGACCTAAGGGTTGGGTGTCATTAGCCATGTTCAAATTACCAATTTTTACATTTTATATGACTAAATTTTCCCCTCTTTATTTTAGTGATGTAGCAAAGTGAAATACTAGGATAAAAGAAAAATAGAAAACATACCTAAATGTACTTGTAAATGTGAAGCTATGTGATGCTGAGTGTGCATAGACAAAATACACTATGAAGTGTAAATCTATAAGTGAAAATAAATAGTAGATTAGTTCTTACTAGATATGCTATATCTAAAATAAGAATGTTAAAATTTTGTGTAAGAGACAGAGGAAGAGAAAGGAATGAATACACCTCATTGAGTATGCAAACTAGTATAAAACCTATTGTGATACTGAGTGATGCTGAGTAATATTGGATGTGTGTTGTACCAAGAGTAATATCATGAATAGAGTTGAGTGCTCAATTCCCTAGAAGTGGATCAAAAATACAAATTTTGGACCTTTGGCTCCATCATCACCCACTAAGTGAAGCTAGGTGGTCATACGTGTGGTGATCAATGTTTAAACTATGTCCAATCCCTCTAATTAGGTGGCTCAAGAATACAAAGGCTAGCTAGTCCTTTGGCTCCATCATTGCCCTGTGAAGTGAAACTATAAAATGATACCACTATGAAATATGTGTCATATGAGATGGCTTTTAAATCCTCTGAATATACTATGATGTAATAATGTTGGCATGGATAGCCAAATGTATGCTAGAAACTAGGCCACTCTTGGCCACTCTAAAATATGGAGATTAGGCTTATATGAAAGCCACTCCAAAATTTAGAATATAGTTTATGTAGAAGCCACTTAGGAACTTGGGAAATCAAAATTTGGGCTTGTATGAAAGCCAAACCAAAATGATAATAACCACCTATAGATGGAGTAAGGCATGCAAATACTAAGAATGCTTGGGTAATGCTAAACTTGAAAAAAAAGAAAACAAATGTATTGTGCACATTGCCTCCAATCACTAGGGCCTAAAACATGGAGTTTGATCTAGAAGTTGTACCAACTACCCTATCTAAAATTATAATTAAGATCCATAATTCCATGCATGATACCCTTATATCTAGATTCTCAAAGAAAAGTATATTGAAATTGCTAATTTTGGTCTAAATTGTAGCTGACAAAATTCTAACTAAACTTACCTTTTTGTCTATTTTTGAAAAGTTTGGTTTTTCTGCTAGTTGGAAAGAAGCACTAAAAATAGATAGTAGTACCACCGGGTGTTGTATGCCAATCTTGAAACTATTATCTTGGGGCCAAATCTGATGACTATTCTAGATTCTTGAATGTCTACCTATTATGTTCTACTATTTTGATGTGTGGTTATTATTTTGGGTCTTCTAAAAATTGTTGTTTCGGACATTAAGATATCTAATCTCTATGATAAAACCATATTTACCTCCCCCCCCCTCTTCTAAGGCTAGGAATGAATACCCTAATGATTGACCTTAGAAAAAAGATCCCTACAAATGTGTTATGCTGCAAAGATACATGATATAATAATGATAATCGACAAGATATCTTAAGATATAGAATTATTTGTATTAAGAATTTTTTAGATAAATATAGGTCTGCCTATATAGATGTAATAATATAATATAATATGCAATGTACTAAACTATAAATGAAATTCTGGTTAGTTGTTAATTTTTAGTTGGAGGGATGGAGCATGATGTCCATCATGGCATCCAATAAAGCAAGATAAATGCATGATATGAATCATGGCATTGCAAATAATGAGAATTAAAAAAGAAACAATAACACAAAGCAAGAAGTAAGAAGAATACAAGGGTGGCCAAGGGGCTAATAAAACAAAGGACATGGGCACATGTCACTCAAACTAGAAAGCAAGCATATAAGGCATGTTCAAATGCCATATACACATACAATTAAAACAAGTGGAATTAGCATGGAAGCCACAATCATATAGAGGAGTATGGTAAAGGAAATTGACAAATGTCCTAAGGAACACACATTAATATAATAAAATGACATTGGAAAATGTCTTCAGGCACATACACGAGACAAATAAGAATTGAGAAATGTAAACAATCAAGCTACAATAAGCAAGAAAAGAAAGCATGTAAGGAATTGGAAGTAAAATCACATCCAACTAATCAAATAAAGAGGGAAAGTATGAAATACATATGAATAAAATACTAGATATATGATAAGAAATACACAAGTGCTATATACTAGTGAGTGTTAATAAATTAATCTGTGTAAGTAAGTAATATACATCATCATGATAACTAGAATGTGTGGTGTAGGAATGACATAACCTAGATGGTGTAGTCATAAATAATATGCCCCTAGTGGGTATTCATATTGATGTGTGTCTTGAGGTAAAAGTAGGATTCCCTTTCAATGGGTAGAGTAAAGCAATCACAGAGCTAGATGTCACTACACACACTTCAAAATAGATCAAGTGAAGCATGGAAATGTAGATAAATTGACAAACAATAGCATAGAACAACAAATGTAAGTATAGAATTGTAGTATAAATGTAAGGCATGGATGATGCATATAATCAAAATATTTTTGGTGTTTTTGACATATTTAAATGAATTTATATTTTAAAAATTTTGAAACTATGTACAATCAATCAAAAGAAGACTATGTATAAGAAATACTAAGAAGAAATGATACTAACCGATGAGTCTCATGGGAGACTCCCTATCATGGTGTCTTATATCAAACAAAGGAATCATGTGTGATTGTGAATCATGAGGGAATGGATAAAAATATGACTCTGAATATTCTAATTTTTGGTCAGTATCTTGGAAATCATAATAACCTGTATTGTTCCACTCATCATTATCATCTTGATTTTGAACCAATGGAATGCTAGTGTTGACTTTTGTTATATCTATAAAATTTTCTTTGATAAATTATGTTCGTGAATGATTTGCCTTGGGATGTTCAATACATCCCAAACCTTGGTGACAAACCTTATCAAATTCTAGAATAGGAGTAGTGATGCCTTGAGCATGTCTGCCTAAACCTTGACCTTGATAATCAAACTGTTGTAGATATTTTTGACCAAACCCATACTTATTTGAAAGTTGAGCCTCATTTTAGAGAGGTATATTTGCATCTTTTTCATGCTTTACCTATGCTTGTGTTATTGTTTGTTGCTCTGATTTTGCTTTTTGATTCTTTTATTATTTTAAGTTATGCTTTGGTAACCACTTTTGTATTATTTATAAGTTTGACAAGACCATATTTTTTCCCCCTCTTCTAAGGCTAGGAATGAATACCCTATAATGACTGACCTTAGAAAAAAGAGCCCTACAAATGTGTTATGTTGTAAAGATACATGATATAATAATGATAATCGACAAGATATCTTAAGATATAGAATTATTTGTATTAAGAGATTGTTAGATCAATAGAGGTATGCCTATATAGATTTAATAGTATAATATAATGTGCAATGTACTAAACTAGAAATGAAATTTTGGTTAGTTGTTAGTTTTTAGTTGGAGGGATGAAGCATGATGTCCATCATGGCATCCAATAAATCAAGATAAATGCATGATATGAATCATGGCATTGCAAATAATGAGAAGTAAAAAATAAACAAGAACACAAAGCAAGAAGTAAGAAGAATACAAGGGTGGCCAAGGGGATAATAAAACAAGGGACATGGGCACATGTCACTCAAACTAGAAAGCAAGCATATAAAGCATGTTCAAATGCCATATACACATACAATTGAAACAAGTGAAATTAGCATGGAAGCCACAATCATATAGAGGAGTATAGGTAAAGGACATTGAAAAATGTCCTAAGGAACACACATTAATATAATAAAAGGACATTGGAAAATGTCTTAAGGCACATACATGAGACAATAATAATTGAGAAATGCAAACAATCGAGCTACACTAAGCAAGAAAAGAAAGCATGTAAGGAAATCGAAGTAAAATCACATCTAACTAATCAAAGAAAGAGGTAAAGTATGCAATACATACGACTAAAATACTAGATATACGATAATACATACAAAAGTGCTATTTACTAGTGAGTGTTAATAAATTAATCTGTGTAAGTAATATACATCACCATGATAACTAGAATGTGTGGTGTAGGAATGACATAACATGGATGGTGTAGCAATAAAGAAGATGCCCCTAGTGAGTATGCATATTGATGTGTGTCTTGATGTAAAAGTAGGATTCTCCCTCAATGGGTAGAGTCACTACACATACTTCAAAAGAGATCAAGTGAAGCATGGAAATGTAGATAAATTGACAAACAATAGCATATAACAACACATGTAAGTCTAGCATTGTAGTATAAATGTAAGGCATGGATGATGCATACAATTAAAATATTTTTCGTGTTTTTGACATATTTAAATGAATTTATATTTTGAAATGTTTGAAACTATGTACAATCAATCAAAAGAAGACTATGTATAAGAAATACTAAGAAGAAATGATACTAACTGATGAGTCTCATGGGAGACTCCCTATCATGGTGTCTTATATCAAACAAAGGAATCATGTGTGATTGTGAATCATGAGGGAATGGATATAAATATGACTCTAAATATTTTAATTTCTTGTCAGTATCTTGGAAATCATAATACCCTGTATTGTTCCACTCATCATTATCATCTTGATTTTGAACCAATGGAATGTTAGTATTGACTTTTGTTATATCTAGAAAATTTCCTTTGATAAATTATGTCTGTGAATGATTTGCCTTAGGATGTTCAATACATCCCAAACCTTGTTGACAAACATTATCAACTTATGGAATAGGAGTAGTGATGCCTTGAGCATGTCTGCCTAAACCTTGACATTGATAATAAAACTATTGTAGATATTTTTGACCAAACCCATACTTCTTTGAAAGTTGAGCCTCATTTTAGAGAGGTAGATTTACATCTTTTTCATGATTTACCTATGCTTGTGTTACTGTTTGTTTCTTTGATTTTGCTTTTTGATTCTTTTGTTGTTTTAAGTTATGCTTTGGTAACCACTTTTGTATTATTTCTAAGTTTGACAAAACCATATTTTTCCCCCTCTTTTAAGGATAGGAATGAATACCCTATAATGACTGACCTTAGAAAAAAGAGCCCTAAAAATGTGTTATGCTACAAAGATACATGATATAATAATGATAATCGACAAGATATCTTAAGATATATAATTATTTGTATTAAGAGATTGTTAGATCAATAGAGGTATGCCTATATAGATGTAATAATATAATATAATGTGCAATGTACTAAACTAGAAATGAAATTCTAGTTAGTTGTTAGTTTTTAGTTGGATGGATGAAGCATGATGTCCATCATGGCATCCAATAAAGCAAGATAAATGCATGATATGAATCATGGCATTGAAAATAATGAGAAGTAAAAAAGAAACAAGAACACAAAGCAAGAAGTAAGAAGAATATAAGGGCGGCCAAGGGGATAATAAAACAAGGGACATGGGCACATGTCACTCAAACTAGAAAGCAAGCATATAAGGCATGTTCAAATGCCATATACACATACAATTGAAACAAGTGAATTTAGCATGGAAGCCACAATCATATAGAGGAGTATAGGTAAAGGACATTGACAAATGTCCTAAGGAACACACATTAATATAATAATAGGACATTGGAAAATGTCTTAAGGCACATACATGAGACAAATAAGAATTGATAAATGCAAACAATCGAGCAACACTAAGCAAGAAAAGAAATCATGTAAGGAATTAGAAGTAAAATCACATCTAGATAATCAAAGAAAGAGGGAAAGTATGCAATACATATGACTAAAATACTAGATATATGATAAGAAATACATAATTGCTATATACTAGTGACTGTTAATAAATTAATCTGTGTAAGTAAGTAATATACATTACCATGATAACTAGAATGTGTGGTGTAGGAATGACATAACCTGGATGGTGTAGTCATAAAGAATATGCCCCTAGTGGGTATGCATATTGATGTGTGTCTTGATGTAAAACTAGGATTCCCACTCAATGGGTAGAATAAAGCAATCATAGAGCTAGATGTCACTACACACACTTCAAAAGAGATCAAGTGAAGCATGGAAATGTAGATAAATTGACAAACAATAGCATAGAATAACAGATGTAAGTCTAGCATTGTAGTATAAATGTAAGGCATGGATGATGCATAAAATCAAAATATTTTTGGTGTTTTTGAATATTTAAATGAATTTATATTTTGAAATGTTTGAAACTATGTACAATCAATCAAAATAAGACTATGTATAAGAAATCCTAAGAAGAAATGATACTAACCGATGAGTCTCATGGGAGAATCCCTATCATGGTGTCTTATATCAAACAAAGTAATCATGTGTGATTGTGAATCATGAGGGAATGGATATAAATATGACTATGAATATTCTAATTTCTTATGAGTATTTTGGAAATCATAATAACCTGTATTGTTCCACTCATCATTATCATCTTGATTTTGAACCAATGGAATGCTAGTGTTGACTTTTGTTGTATCTAGAAAATTTCCTTTGATAAATTATGTCTGTGAATGATTTGCCTTAGGATGTTCAATATATCCCAAACCTTGGTGACAAACATTATCAACTTCTGGAATAGGAGTGGTGATGCCTTGAGCATGTCTGCCTAAACCTTGACCTTGATAATCAAACTGTTGTAGATTATTTTGACCAAACCCATACTTCTTTAAAAGTTGAGCCTCATTTTAGAGAGGTATATTTGCATCTTTTTCATTCTTTACCTATGCTTGTGTTACTATTTGTTGCTCTTATTTTGCTTTTTGATTCTTTTGTTGTTTTAAGTTATGCTTTGGTAACCACTTTTGTATTATTTCTAAGTTTGACCCTTTATGAATGTGTTCCTATGTCACTATGGATCGCTTGACTAATTTAACTTCTATAGGGTTCTCATTAGTAATTATCTATTGTATATGTGTTTTCAATGCCAAACATTAATTTGTGTGATGCCAATGCATTTTATGATATGCACAATAATATCTATATCTTCTCACTAGATGTAGAGGAGGTAGTTTAATCAACTTAGATTTAATCATTTCCCTTAGTACCTCACTTGAACTTTTATTTGATCTTTGAGTGATTTTTGAATCATTAGTTTTATAGTTATTTTTTTGTGATTTCTTGTTTTGATATGTAACATTATTTGTAACCAATTGACTCGGTGAATGTGCATATACATGATTGGCACTTGGATGCCTTTGATGCTTTTGTATTATAATCTAATTTTCTAATGTTGTGATATTTTCATATAATAACTGATTTTGTATTTGTAAATCTAACATTAATTTTCTCATACTAGTGATTTGATCCCTTAGAGTCTCACAAGTGCAAACCCTAGTTACTTTCAATTGAATATGTAAGCACATATGTTGAAGAGGATTTAAAAAAGATATAGGCTGAATGTATGCATTAGGAACAATAGTATGGGCTACCTCACCTTTTAGAGGGGTGATATCATAGACCTAGTTAGAGGGAAAGTAGTTATCACCCTTTTCGGGGAGAGGTGGAGAAGGAAATTGTTTCGTATGCATAAGATATGACATTGAAAATTGACAGGTGGTTGTTAGCTTATACAATGGATCCTCTAGGTAGAAACCATGTATGTGGGATAAAATGCATGTAAGTGGATTTATAAGTTGTATAAAAATATGATTATAAAGAATATTCCACATAAGAGAGAGAAAACAAGGGATAAAGAGTATGAAATTTTACACTAATGCATTTAAAAAATTTACATGTGATATGATATGTCTAATATGTGTGGCAAGAAAATCTTGAAATTTTTTACATATGAGAGATAGAAAGAAAAGGGTAGAGAGCATGAAATTGTGGATTAACGTATAGATAATTGTGACATGAATCATAAAATTTATAACATGTTTAGCATGATAAATTTGAAAATATTTCTATATGCATGATAGAGAGTATGAAAAAGGAATATTAAAATTTTGTGCATTTTTAGCCATGAATTTTTTAATATCATTCCTTATTATAAAAAATAAGAATGAAATGCAAAGAATAAAGCTTTGTATTAACATATGGTAAACTTCATCATTCATGTACATGATAGGACCAATGGTGGTCTCTTTGTTATTTGTATGAAATGTAAGAAAAAATTGTAAATAAGTGAGATCCATTTTGTGCAATTTGATTATAGATGTAAGGTGATACCGCAAGAGAAATAAGACCTAGTGTATGAAACTAGGGTTTATATATATATAATGGGGTCCCCATATTTAGATAATTACAATATTATTATTTTCAAATTAAAACTAGTAAAATTAAAATTTACAAAATTAATGTTTATGAAACCATTGTTTCAAAAATTAAATTTAAAAAATTAAGATGTATATGATAATGATTTGCAATGTAAATAAGGTTTATTAAATTAACATTTATAATTATTTTTTACAAAATTAATTTTTTTACATAATTAAGACTTAAAAGAAAAAAATGTCTATTTTGACAAATTACTATAAAATATTGCAATTGAAAGTGGATTTCTAAGTTAGATATGCAAGTAAAAAATCATAAATTTATTGGAAAATTAGTGATTTAATGGGATATAGTAAATGCAACTAGGGTTTTGAAAAATAAAATAATTTTAAGAAAACACTATTGATTTTTGAATTTTGAATGGATTTTTTGATTTAAATTGCTAGTAAAAATTCAGAAAATGATTGGAAAAATACTAGAAAATTACTGGGACCTAGTATGGTCAACTAGGGTTTGAAATAAAAATTATTTTAAAATTACTAAATTTTTTTAAAATTTAATGCTAATTTTTTATTTAAATATTCAATTACAAATTTTATAAATTTATAGGAAAAATTAGTAAGAATTTACCCTATGGGTTCTAGGGTTTTCATGTGTAAACGAGGTAAGTCGTGTTCACCAAATGTGTTAATAATTTTTGGAATATTGGGTTTTTATTCTTAATTTAGTTAAAGAGTCTAGATTGATAAATAAATAAATAACATGGAGTAAATAAGCTACTAATTTTTGAAATTTATTTGTAATTAGATATTTTCTAAAAAATAGTAATAAGAGGGAGAAAATGAGACTTAGCTTAGACTGTGTTGATCTGACTGAGATAGGGTTTGATATTCACTGTGTGGGCCTGGGACACTATTACAAATAGGATTCTAACTTTTTTTTTGATTAGATAGGAGTGTTAAAGGTGGATAGGAGTGGAATCAATGCTATATTCTTTGTTTGGCACTATTGTCTTGAGGATCTGAGCTTTCTAGGTTTTATTTGGTAGGTCTATGTGGCCCTACCTATGAATTTATGAAGCCCCACTATCAGAAATGTTCCCTATATAGCTGATTTTCTTCCTTTATATGCTTTTAACATACTTGAACAAAAATTTAAAAAGTAAGGAAAAGGGGTTACTATGTGTAAGATGCACTTGACATGCTTCACACTTCATGTGTGGGCATGCTTCCTACATATCAATACTCTAAAGAGGGATCAAGCCATATGTAGTTCTCCCTTTGAAAGTGATTAGTGAAATTTTGATATGAGAATGCAAAAAATGCTAGAATAGATGTGATTGAGGATGACTAGGGATTGATGTAGAGATTTAGATGTACCTAGGACTATATTGGATGGCTATATGCAGAGAATAGGGAAGATTGCTTGAGTGATTTCACTTGTATTATTTCTTGCTTGATAATATTTTCCAACCCTTTTCAAATGATATTTGAATGCACTTTTATATGGATCTATTGGTCATGGATTGAATTTTCTCATGTTAGGCCAACAAGGAGAAGGATGGGGAACTGGAAGAAATTGACTGTTGGGGCCAAAAATGAGCTTGGATACTAGCATTGAAAGTAGACATGAGTGGCATTATCACTATTGTCCTAGTGTGGCACTATTGTCCTAGGTAGATGGGACCTAAGGGGATGGATTCATCATGAAAAGAGGGTCTTGGCTCCACTAGAATCAAGTTTGGAAGGCTACAGATGATTATGAATGAGTGAAAATAAGCCTATGAGGGTCATGAGAGCAAACTAGACAAACCTATGGGTTGGGTGTCATTAGCCATGCTCAAGTTACTAATTTTTGCATTTTATATGACTACACACACATATATTTGTATGTATGTATATGTATGTGTGTGTATGTGAATGTGTTATATATATATATATATATATATATATATATATATATATAATATTTTAATAATAATAATAATATTATTATTATTATATTATATAATATATATTTTAATATAGTTTATAAATCAATATAATTATATATTATATATTTTAGTATAATATACTTAAATTTATATTATATAATATATAATATTTTAATATTTTTTTAGCTTAATGTCATGGTTGAGAGGTTCTTATCCCTATCACTTTTGATTAGAGTTCCAACTGGTCTATGACACAATTGGGGGCTCAAATCCCCAAGAGAATACCAATGAATACCCACTATTTTCATTATTTTCAAGTATTAATCTTAATATTATTTAATATATTTGTTTTCTCTATCTAAAATGTGTGATTTGTTTGTCTTGACTTGGCCCTTTTATTCATTGTTTATCACTTTATGTTATGAAATTGCTAAGATTCAGATAGTCTACCTAGATTTTTGTTATAAAATGGTAGAGATTAGGATTGTTTAGTGCTTACTGCTATTGATTATTGATTATTTACTTGTATATGGAAAATCAATAAGGACCTAAATGGTGAATGTAAGGGTAAAGCTGACAATTTCTAATAATTGTAATCAAATAATCTTAGTAACCAATATATTTAATAATTTCAAATCTAAAAACTTATAGATAATCACCCAGACTAACCAAATGGACCAGTTTATAACATCATAAGGACCCATTGATGTCTAAATGCTATTTCCACTTAGAATGATCTGCCCAAACTATTAATCTATGGATTGATTTTTTTTGTGAGTTTTGTGAACAATTATAGCTGTACACATTTATGTATTGTAAATAAGTAGTAATAACATTTTAGATTAATTTAATATATGCAAATTCTATGTTTTATTATGATAAATCTACCCTCCCATGTTTCATCTCTTATTGCATGTTTATTTAGTGCATTTTTAGCACTTTTGTGTGGTCTGAACTATCCCTATGGTCTCATTCTTTTGTTTTACATAGTGTTGTTGGTTGCTGCCCACCTAGGCCTACACATTCTATTTTTTATGCCATAGAGAGAAATCAGACTTTGAAATTAGTTGACCTTCCAAAAGGAAAATAGGTCATAGGATTCAAGTGGGTGTATAAGACAAAAACCACTCCCGAAGGTAACATAGAGAGACATAAAGCAAGACTAGTGATAAAGGGCTAAAAGCAAAGCCCGTACATGATTATAATGTGATGTTGTACTTGTATCAAGGCTAGAAATGGTGAGGATAATCATAGCCATTGCTTCTCAACACAAATATAAGGTGAATCAAATGGATGTCAAGTCATCCTTCTTGAATAGAGTGATAAAAGAAGAGGTTTATGTGGGACAACAACTTGTATATGAGATTCTCAATCATGAGAACAAGGTATATAGACTAAAAAAGGTATTGTATGGGCCTAAATAAGCCCCAAGATCATGGTACAACTATATAAATTTGTAGTTGTTCATAAATGGCTTTAGTAAAAATGTTAGTGAGCCCATACTCTACATCAAAGTAAACAAAGGTGACATTTTGATTGTAGTTTTATATGTGGATGATTTAATATTCACCAAAAATGTAAATCAATCAATAGGAGAGTTTAAAATAGCCATGCATAATGAGTTTAAAATGACTGATGTAGGTTTCTTCAAGTACTTTCTTGGGATAGAAGTCAAGTAATTGGATAATGGAATTTTTATATGCTAATCTAAGTATGTAAAGGAGATATTGTAGAGGTTTAAGATGATGTAAAATAATTTAGTATCTAGACCAGTTGATAAAAGATTAAATTTTTTCAAGGATGATTGTAACAATAATGTATACCCTACATAGTACAAGAGCTTAATGGGAAGCCTAATGTATTTGACTACAACTAGACCAGACATTAAATATGTAGTTAGCCTCATATATAGATTTATGGAAATGACAAAGGAGCCACATTGGTAAGAAGGTAAAATCATATTGAGGTACGTGAATGGAATAAGAGATTATGGAGTTTTATATGTAGTAAAATATGAGTTTTAGCTAGTGGGCTACACAGATAGTGATTGGGTTGGTAGTATTTATGACCAAAATAACACTTTGAGGTATGTATTTCATCTTATGTTAGGAGACATGTCTTGTGATTAAAAGAAACAACCTATACTTTCAATTTTTACAACTGAAATAGAGTACATAGTAGCTAATGCAACAATATGCCAATTTATATGGTTGATAGGATACTTTCAGATTTGCATAAGTATCAAGGAGCTTCTACGGCATGTTGTGATAATATATCCTCCATAGATTTGTTATAGTACCCCATCTTCCATTGTGGGAGAAATAACATTAGAATCATGTATCACTTCATTCAAGAATTAGTTGAGAATCATGTAATAGATCTTAGTTTGTGTAAGTTAGATTAGTAACTAGCTGATATATTTACTAAGCCTTTACCAAATGATATTTTTATGCACTTAAGAGGAGGGTTAGGGGTCATTAGTGCAGTAATATTGGGCCTACAAGGTTTTATATTGGCTCTAGAGTCTTATAACCCATTTATGGACTTCAACGGTCCAAATACAAACCATAATAGTGTAGATATGGACTCAAATAACAAAGCTATGAACCTTAACAGGGTATATTTGTACTCCAAAAACAAAGCTATAGACCTTAATAAGGTATCTATAGAATCCAAAAACAAAGCTACAAACCTTAATAGGTTAGCTATGGACTTTAATAGTGAAACTATAGACTTCATTAGAGAGCTACATACTTTGATAGTCTGGCTATGAACTTCAATAAAAAAAATATTGAAACATGAATATAAGAGATGTAGAAGAATCTGGGAAAATGAAGAGAAGCTACAAAGAAGTTTTTAAGGCTAAGAAAATCTCTAAAAATCATGTTAGGAAGGTCAAGAATAAGGGGGAGTGTTAAAATATTATATTTTACCTTCCTACCTACCTACACAATTTTGCACTCAACAATTACAACCACTAAATGAATTTATTACAATAGTGTTTGAATTTGAATTTTTTTAAATCATTTGGTTTTGAGGGAAGAGCTGGTAGAGTGGAGAATTTTTTTGAATCATTTGGTTTATGTGGGATTGCCACCTAGATATGAGATTCTTGATCGTGAGAACAAGGTATATAGGCTAAAAAAATATTGTATGGGCTCAAACAAGCCCCAAGAGTATGGCTTAGTTGTATAGATTTGTATTTGTTAAAAAATGGCTTTAGTAAAAGCATTAGTGAGCCCAAAATCTACATCAAATCAAGCAAATGTGATATTTTGATTGTAGTTTTGTATGTCAATGATTTAATATTCACTAGAAATATAAATCAGTCACTAGGAGAGTTCAAAATAACCATGAAGGAGTTTGAAATAATTGATTTAGGTTTATTCAAGTAATTTATTGGGATAAAAGTCAAACAATTAGATAGTGGCATCTTTATATGCCAAAATAAATATTCAAAGCAAATATTGGAGAGGTTTAAGATTCTAGATAGTAAATCAATATCTACAGCATCTGAGATAAGCTTGAAGTTTGTAAGGATGAATACAATAACAATGTAGACCCCATATGGTATAAAATCTTAGTGAGAAGACTAATACATTTGACTACAACTAGATCAAACATCATGTATGTAGTCACCCTCATATCTAGATCATGGAAATGCCAAAGGAGATACACTGGCAAGAGGGTAAAAGGATATTGAGATACATGAATAAAACAAGTGATTATGGAGTTTTATATGAAAAAAAAGATGAGTTTAAGCTAGTGGGTTACATGTATGGTGATTGGGCTAGTAGTCTTGATGACTGAAAGAGCACTTTGGGATATGTATTTCATCTTGGGTCAGGAGACATATCTTGGGTTTCAAAGAAATAACCTATAGTTTCACTTTCTACCACTGAAGTGGAGTACATAGAATCCAATGCAATGACATGCCAATCTTTATGGCTAAGAAGGATAATTTCATATTTTTATGAGGGGTATCAAGGAGTTTATATGGTCTTTTATTATAATATCTCCTCCATAGCATCATCAAATTACCCTGTCTTCCATGGTAGGAGTAAGCACATGGTGTATCAGGCATAAAATAAAGACATGTGGATGGGTTGACTCTAAGTCATGATGTACATGGGATAAATGGTCATGTTCCATGCATTTTACTTACATAAGGGCTCAAATTTGATATATGTTTAAATGTCATAAGAACCATGACTTAGTACACATCAAATTTTGGAGCCAATGAGATGTTTATGTGACAAATGTCACTAAATTGTGCTTTCATGATTTGTAGAGACTCAATGTGTTGAATTGGTCTATAGAGATGAGCTCAAACCCTAAATAACATGGATAATTGATGTTCAAACAAGTATTAAAATAATTAATTCACATTAATGAATAGAAATTACATTTCCACTTAAGGTGTTTTATTTATTCTTTCTGAATATCTCTGCATATTCACTTGTATAGCCATAACTTGATTATCCCCTACACACTACAGTTATATCAAATCCCTTGTAGTGACTTTTGTAATAAACATGAAAGGTATTTCAAGGCCCTTCAAGGTATCTCCTAGGAGATACATTGAAATAAAATTCTAATCATGTGCATGTTCAAGGTATATACTAGGAAACCCCTTGAAGGTGATACCAGGTTCTTCAAGGCATCCTCTGAGAGATACCTTGAAAGAAAATTCTAATCATGTGCATGTTCAAGTTATCTACTAGGAAAACACTTGAAGGTACTATAAAATATTTTAAGGTATCTCCTAGAAGATACCTTGAAGGGCATTGTAGTACCTTCAAAGGTACCTTGAAGGCATCTCCTAGGAGATACCTTTAAAACATGCATAAAGGTACCCTTGAAGGTATTACAAGGCCCTTCAAGGTATCTCCTAAGAGATACCTTGAAAGAAAATTCCAATAGTATGCATGTTAAAGGTATCTACTAGGAGACCCATTATAGTTAATACAAGACCTTTCAAGGTATTTCTTAGGAGATACCTTGAAGGGCCTTGTAGTACCTTCAAAGGTACCCTAATGCATGTTTGAAATGTATCTCCTAAGAGATACATTATACCTTTCAAACATGAATTAGGGTATACTCAAACATAATAAAAATCCCTTCAAGGTATCTCTTCGAAGATACCTTGAAATAAAATTTCAATCATGTGCATGTTCAACATATGTTAGTAGAGTTTATGCTAATTATAGGGATAATTTGCATAGTAATAAGCAAAAAAGAATCATAATATCATGAGTGAATTTATAGAATCTTCATTTTTATACACGGAAACAAATATAAAGATAAAATAACATGGCATTAACAATTCCAAAACATAAACAACATAATAAAATATAGAACAAGCTAAAATAAAATAAAGTAAACACTACGCACTAGGAATACATAAAATAATCTTAGGAAAACCATAATAGAGCTAGTCTATTAATATATAGTACACATTAGAACCATATTAAATTACATTAGAGCACTATAAATAGCTTTTTACATGGATCTATCTCTTCACATTCTAGCCTTTCATCATATAAAAATAAATACTCTTGGAATTCTTATATCTATTACTTGGCTAATAAGGCCAAAGATGTCTAAATGATCATATAGATGACAAAATGATACCCTATGCACATGTGCCCATTAATTATAATCTTATGCTTTTATGAGTCCCTGCTCCATGCCCAAAACTTTCCCATACTTAAACTTTTGTTTAAGTCTAAACTCTAAACAAACGTTGAACTCATCTTGAGATAAACACTGAAATCTAATCTCAGCTAAAGCTTAAAAAGATTAGGATTTCACAAGAGTGGTAGTAATCTCTCCAGGTACCATTTAATATTTTTGAACTTTTGCACACTACTTATCCACCCTTTTGGGTTTTCAACTAAGTATCAGACTTGTCTACTACCCTTTCTAGTTTTTCATAAACTAGCTTAACTAGGTAGCCATCCTAGTTAGGGGTTTTCAACCAACCTAGCCCTGATCCTAATTCTTGTGACTATGTCACATAGATTTTTTTTTCCCTTAAACTAAAAACCTTAAACCATACATTTATCTACTATAGAGGTGGTACCAAAGTTTGACTAGATGGATATGTAGGTTGTGTCTACTTATACTATGCCTTTTTATCTATCTTTCTTTGTTAAAAAATTACTTGGAGATCCTATGGTGGAATGAACTTAGGTTCTTTTATGATATGCTTAATAGCTAGTTCAATCTATAAGAGATCATGTTTGAGAATTTTCCAATTATAAATTACTTATCACATCATGGAAAGCAAAATGTGCAATGGATTCTCTAATGACCATCAAATTTTTCACATCTTCTTTTGTGATGATAAGGAAGGATCTAGTATTTGATAGATTAAGATGGATATTTAACACAATATCATCCAACTTATCTAAAGTCCTTTGGGATTGAATAGCCATAAATGTGTTGCATATTATCTCATTTTGCTAGACCTAGAGCTTCTTCATCATGGTATCCATGGTGTTTAATAAATTTTGAAATGCATCAATCAATGTTTCTCTAGAATCCATTTGATCACTCATTATATATTTATATTTATCCATCATTACAAACTCTAGTTTCATAATAGCCAAGGATTTTTCAAGGTGTTACCTCTAATCAAACATTCTTTAGGCTATCTTATTATCTTTATGTGAAATAATATCTAAGACCTATACATATATTTTTAGTAGTTCATAAATGTCATCCATTTTAGTGTGGATAACCTATCCTTGGGTGCATAGTGTGAGCAATTTTTGTGTTTTCACCCAATCCTTTGTTAGATGAGTTAGAAATACATTAAGTTGTTTGTCCTTAGACAATAATTAATCACCAAGGACTTGTATAACCAGAGCAAGACAAGTAGCATTAATGAGCTGCCTAGCCTTATCAATTTGATTTTTTATTTATACTTTCTCCTCACATAGCCAAAAATCATTTTGTTCCAAGTTTGAAGCATTTTACACAATGGATTATTAGAATGAAACTACTCTTTCAATTTGTTGTGATAATGGAAGCTATAAAACATGAAATATGTCTCCATGGAAGTAGGATTAAGCATGGTGGATATGGTTATGATAAAGCCATGATATGGTATAAATTGAGCCAAAATAAGAAAAAAAGTGGTGTGATGAGATGATATGGTAGGGATATCCCACAACCATTGGGTAGAGGGGTGAGACTCTGACAGTGAAGTCTCCTCTAGTGCACTTTATTGGGTCACATTTTGTGGGATCATGCATGTTTTTCTTCTACCTTTTCCGTAGATTCTTTTTATATTATAGTTTGTGCCTAACTTTAGCTTGAGCCTTAGATATGGCCTCAGGGTGAATTTGAGATGCCTCCTCAGAATTGGCTCTAGCCATAATTTTTAATTTGGCATCTACCTCAGCCTTAGCTTTGGCATCAACCTCAAATTTTTCTTTGGTAACTTGTACCTCTAATTCATTCTTGGTTTCCTCTTCCTTATGGCACTATTCTTTGACATATTTATTTAATGCCTCTTATTCTATTTTATTTTGTTTTGTAGCTTGCACCTCTTGATTCTTATGTTCTACCTCTTCCTAATCCCTTCTCTTAGCTTTCATTTCCTTTTTATGTCGAGCCTATACTTCCTTATCTTGTCTCTACATAACCTATACTTTTTTTTTCCTTTCAGCTTCTACTTAACTTTATTTCTCTCAGCCTAAGCTTCTTTATCCTTATTTTTCTTAATGTCAGATTCTTTGGACTTCTTTTATTATTATTCCACTTCAGTGTATTGTTTGTTTTGTTATTATTATGAATATCCTATTATACACATTGGGCTTCCTACATTGCTACTTATTTTGTGGCCTCTTTCTTATTTTTGTTCTTCTCTTCTTTCCATTATTTCCTCTCTTCTTTCTTTGTAGCCTCCTCATCAATATCTAGGGTATCCTATATATCTTTCATTTCTTCTTCTAGATCAAACACATTATTATCTAGTGTTCCCTCCATTATATCTACATCATCTATATCCATATTAGATTGTGGGTACTCTAAATATTCAGATTCCATAACCACACCTATGCATACAAAAATATTTCTAGACTTGTTCAAAGGGACAAGTATATCCTTATGTCTCCTCATGCACCTAGACTTCACCTAATGGGATCTATTTATTATGGATGACTCTCTAAAAGATACCATATGTTTTTACATGGTGGTTGAAGGCTTGACCTAATGATGTGTATGTTTTTTATGAAACAGTGGCCATAACAAGCTCCCTTGCTCTAGTAGATCTACACTCTGCACAAATGATGAACCAGCTAATAGATTCATTGGGAAAAATTTTGCCTCAAGTTTGCACTAAGATTCTTCTTGACCTATATTATCCACAATAATAGAGGGATAGGGTTATGAAATGTCAACACAAGGGTCTCATCTTACCTTATTTCACACTTGGCAAGTATGCACTATTTTCTAGAAAAATAATTCCTTCTCTTCCTCATTATCATAGACCTCTTAACTGATGTCTTCGATCATGCATTGAATAACTTCTTAATCATCAACACCCACTTAAAAATATCACACTCACAATCTATCATTAGCACATGTGGGATGTCTAACCAAGACTTGGTTTTCCTTGATCTCTTTTTGGTTGGTGATGGTGAGGCTCTCTATGTAGGTCCTTTCTAGTTTCCTCTTTCTTACTGTGGCGGAGATAAGAACTATTATGGCAAGGTCTATGGTTGCATAACTGAATGAGATTATGCTTACTCTTACTTGCATTTTTATGCATCTAGAGGGATGGCTTGAATAGGCTACACTAACCTCATGTCTAGGGCTCTGTAGCTCCATACTTTGGCTTGTGCTTCAACCATTGTGATGAAAAAGGAAATTAGAGTCATAGTTGGCATGGCCAACTCATGCACCTTGATTGAATACTATTCTACAAATTAGTTACCAATGCATGCTGCCCCAAATATTATATGATATCTTATGGAATTTGAAGGTGTGACATGATCAAATCTAGAGCCTTAAACCACCATGTGTTAAAATGCCTTAGTTACTCATAATATTGCCCTATCTTATTCTAAGTGATTCCTATGAGGTTATTAGTAGGCCAAAAGTATCCAATAACATTAAATTAGCCTAGTGAGTACTTTCATTGGGTAAAACATAACAACAAAACCAAAAATTGATATTAGAAATTTTATGAGCTACCTAAAAGTACCTTATCAATATTAGTGGTAAGCTTAGATGTAATAAACTTAGGCCAATTAAATTTCTCATTTAGGTGTATCATGTGATACATAATGTTAATTACTCTTTTTGTTACTTGCTTGGTCTACTTCATTGTCTGCTAGAATCTCATTGTTATACACTCTACCATAATGTGAACTGTAACATCCTCAATGGAGTCAATTGGGGTTTCTCTACCTACCCCAATGGGAAACTTATCTTGAATAACTAAATAAATTGGTAGTGTGGTAGAATTGTATGGTAATAAGGATTTTCTATGATTTGAGAGGCCTCTAGCTTTCACCATGGTCTATGCATTGATCTAGATGATATCTTGGGATAAATGAATATCCCCTTAGTTGTATTTACTTAACAAGGTATGCATGACCTCATCTAATTACCTAAATTTAGGTAACTTGATTAGTCTCTCTACATAGAAACTCTGAAGTGGATGTTGAAGTACAAGAGCTCTTGCTTATACACCTAGTTGTGTTGTTGGGGCAAAGAGAATAACTTCAACCATTTTAATAAAGTTAAAGGTATTTAGGTCATTATATTTGGTTTGTCAAAGACTTATCCCAAACCCCATTTCTCCCTTCTGCATATCTATGAGTGAGATTAACAATTAGATCCTATCCATGAATATACATGTAATCTGCATTATTTTATTGCTTTGTTATACCAAAATTTTGGTCTTGATTTTTATGCATAGGAGTATATTGAGAGATGATAGTAGAATAGTCTTGTTTTACAAAGTTTTTAATATTTTAACATTGTTCATCTCCTTCAATTTATAGCTTTTGGCACCCAATTTGCTCTTGCCAACCTCTTTAAATGCATTGACTACCTGCACATGAGTGTTCTTCCTCATCTTTGATATTTTGGCTTTAATAGTGACCTTTTTGTCTCTCAAATATTTAATTTACCCCATAACATGTGTTTGATGTGACCCTATGTCACTTCATTTAGCCAATATTTTTAATGAAATCATCTTTCATGTCCCAACTTGATCTACCTTGATTAAGATAAAATATTTTAAAATGGCACATCATTAATGGTATTGCATGACTGTTAGCATTTAATCTTCCATACCTATATTATTATCATCACTTTCTCATATTTAATTGATTTTTATGTATTTATGGTCACCTGTCCTTGATGATCTGTCACTATAATGTGATCTCACCTTGCAATCATAGTCTCTTCTCTAATGTTGTAATGTGAGACTATGAACACATTGTACAAGCATTCTAACCTAACAAAACAAAAACACACAACATTAACTAACTGGTGCCACTCAACACCCACTCATAATTTTGGCAAATTGATAGAGATTAAAGGCAATAAGGCTTAAGCCTACAACCATTTATACGTCCTGGCAATATGGTTCCCTACAAATATTTTAGCATAATGACACCATATTATGAGACTTCATGAATAATGTAGGTTCCTTTCCATCTAGTTCACATCTTTGTAAAAAATTATTTCAACCTACTATCATATAATAACACTACCTATTCTGGATTTAACTTTTTAGATCACAAGTTATAATCATGCCATGCCTTTTGACTTAGTTTGTTAATCTATTATATCCACTAAGCCATAAATCTTTATTTTAATGACTCATGGTCACTGAGTCACATAATAATTACAATGTGTAAACTTGGTATAATATATTCCATAAGCATAACTACCTCAAGACAATATACTAGTTAAAATGGAATGAATCCTAGATCCCTCTTAAAGTGTGTCCTATATGCCCACAAGATCATAGGATGGGTTGACTTTGAGTCATGTTGTACCAAGGAGATAAATGGTGGTGTACCATGTGTTTTCCTTATATAAGGGCTTAAATTTTATAGTAATTTAAATTTCATAAGAAACATGATCTGATACACATCAAATTTGGGACCCAATGAGATGTTTATGTGACAAATGTTAATAAATTATGCATTCATGATTTATAGAGACTCAGTGTGTGAAATTGGTCTATAGAGATGAGGTTGAAGCCTTAAAAAAATGAAGAATCAATGTTCAAACAAGTACTAAAATAATCAATTCACTATTAATGAATAGAAATTTCATTTCCACCGAAGGTGTTTTGTTTATTATTTCTGAATATCTCTGCATATTCACTCATATAGCCATAATTTGAATATCCCCCACACACCATGGTTATATAAAATCCCTTTAAATAACCTTTCAAATCAACATTGAGGGTATTATAAGGCCCTTAAAATTATCCCCTAAGAGACACCTTGAAATAAAATTCCAATTGTGCACATGTTCAAGGTATCCACTAGGAGAACCCTTGAAGGTACTACAAGACCCTTCAAGGTACCTCCTAGAAGATACTTTAAAGGGAATTGTATTATATTAAAGGGTACCTTTAAAGTATCTCCTAAGATATACATTATAAACATGCATAAGGCTACCCTTGAAGGTGTTACAAGGTCCTTTAAGATATCTCCTAGGAGATACCTGGAAATAAAATTTCAATTGTGTACATATTCAAGGTATCTACTAGGAGACACCTTTAATATACTACATGACCGTTCAAGGTATCTCTTAGGAGATACCTTGAAATAATATTCTAATCATATGCATGTTCAATGTGTCTACTAAGATAAACCTTGAAGTGTTTTATAGTACCTTTAAGGGTACCTTGAAGGTAGCTCCTAGGTGATACCTTTCAAACATGAATAAGGGTACACTTAAAGGTATTACAATGAAATTCATGGTATCTCCAAAATTATAAATTATCTTAACAAGATCTTATTCCATAAATAGTCACTGAGATATATCAATTAGAATTCCCATGACACATTCTTAATTAACAAAACTTAAGTAACTCACAATAAAATGTTTAAAATTGTTATTGCATATATCAAAAAATAAGATCCAAGATCAATGACAAGAAATGGAAGATATGACCATACAACATAAATTTGTAAAAAAACCTAAAAGATTTTTTTATCTATATTTGATGTCAAAATTTCTTGTCTTTGATTAAAGAGGGTGATACACTTTTTATAGGCTTGGGATGGGGCTAGCCTCATCTCTCAAGCAAAGTTGAAGTAACACTTAACATATTATTAGAAACTAAAAAAATTACAACAAGAAATATTCCCAACCAAGGCTTTTAATTATCAAAGGGGCTGCATGTGAGGTGGTAGTTGTAAATGGTGGAACTTGTGCACTGGTGACTACTATAGCTATGGTAGTTATAAATGAAATAATTACCACTGTAGCTTAATTTGTTTTTATAGTGTGGGTTGTCTTCAAGGGACAATTGAAATTGAAATATGAGCCATATTTAGAGAAATATTTTCAACTTCAATTGTCTATGGGGTGACCATGGATGTCATGGCATACTTGCTCACCTAAATTTGGAGGTAGAGAGTATGAATAGCCTGGAAGTCAATTTTCACTACCTTAAAGTCCAACATGGGTCTTTTTAAAAGTTGAGAAAGATTATCCATAAACTTTCTATGTATCTTTAGTGATGCCCCAAGCTCTATATAAAGGGTTTCTATACCAAGAACCCTACTTCTAATAGAACTCACTAGTTGTTGCACTTCATCAACTATTCTATAAATATTTCCCTTAACTTCTACTCTAAATCTATTGGTAGATACATGTAGAAGGTCTTCAAAAATTTATCCATGTAATAAATATCTATATGGAGTGACTATATTATTGATCCTTATTTCTCTAGAAATAGTCATAGCTTGCCTCTTTTGACTGATCAACTATAGGACCAAAGACTTCATGTCTTAGTGCTATTCAAGCAAGGTGTCTCTCTTAGTAGCTACATATTTTTGTGCCCAAGTAGCATCAAGGGCTGATATTAGGTTCAAATGGGGATAAGATTTTTTCCTATCTACTTTACTCTAAAAATGTAGTTTATCCTCCATTTTATTCATCTTATCTACCTCTAGATATACATCTCCCCATCAGGGATGTACCTCCCTTTTTATATCTCTGATTAATTAGATGATATTGTAAAGCTTCCTATCAACCCCATATATATTGTCCATGATGTCCACTAGGGGTTGTGTGGTGGTTTTTATTTATAATTATTTGATGGATTGATCATATCCTTTGAAAATTTCCTTGATCACCTCCACTATAGAATATATAAAGGTATATGGGTCCTCTCAAGGTAGAAAGATCACATCATAAGGATGAAATTTTTTCCTTTTGGACAAAGATAAGCTATCTTTCCATTTTTCCAATTCCACCTCCTACCCTTATATCATGAGGGTCTTCCTTTTGATCCTCCTTATGGTCTTTTTCTCCTTATCAAAATGGAACCTCATCATCATTTATTTAATGACTTCCAAGTTTCCCATACCCTCTTCTACCTATTGTAACTTTTATAGCCATTCTAGTATGTTCAAGGTTATTGACTGCTCAGTGGGCTTTGTAACCTTTGCTAGGGTGGAAGATTGAGGCTTGATCAGAGGGATCATGGGCTTAGGAGAAGATGGTTCCGTTTATGGGAAAGGTGGGATTGTCTACCTCCAACTAGTGATATATTTAGGGGATGTTCTATCCATAACCAACTTACCCTTTTCCATCTCCTTTTGGGTGGTCTCCACAAAATTATAAGTATTAGTGGGCTGGGTTATTGGAATCCCTATTTATATGGATGGTTGATATGGTGAAATAGGTGAAGCAAAAATGGAGGCAGAGACTAGGATCTCAAATGGGATTCATTTCTATAGTTGGAGAGGGTTAGTTGTGCTGAAGTAGTTAAATGTAAAGGGAGTACTAAGGAAATTTTATAAGTACTCATTGGCTGAGGCAAATGTGAGCCTAGTGGTAGTTAATGAATTAGGGAGTGGACTAACTTGAATCTCATTCAAATAATTTAAAGAATGAGATGGAGCTACAATAATGGTTTCCACTATAGTATAAATTATAGAAATTGAGGACAAAGAATAGTGGGTTAAGGTACTTACATGTTACATAGAAGTCACTAGGGGAAATGTTGTATTTTTCATTGTTGTCTTTAGGTATGAAGGACCTAGAGACACTCTCACTAATTATCCACTTGTGGAAGCCAGGGGTATTAAATTTGCTTCATCCTTGTGTTTCTGTGTTATGTAAGTATATTGGTGGAAACTAAACTAGTCCCCAAAATATTTGTATCACTTGATTGGGCCTCTTCTTCGAGCCATTCATCCTTAGGATCAATCTTAGTAGTCTCACTAATAGATACTGAGAGTGATGTCTCAAATTTACCTTCCCATTATCCTTCATCTAAGGCCAATTTATTCAATTCCTTATCACTATCTAAAACCTCTAGGAGTTTTTTTATTCTATAACCCTTCCTTCCCTTCAAGCATCCCCTTGATCCCTCATCAGGTGCCTCTTAAATAGGTACACCCTATGGTGAGTTTAGATGAGACTTGAGTTTCCTTTTATATACCATAGGATCCATGGTGGGGGTGTAAGTTTGTGTGGAGGGAAGTGGAACAAAAAATAATGAAACCAATGTGATATTGGGTGGAGACAAGGGGAGAGTAGATGGACATAAACTAGTAGTTGAGGTGAAGAAGGAAGGAAGATGAACTTCCTGCACTATGGTGAGTTAAGGAAAGGGAAACATAAAGAAGTCTCCATCGGTCCCCATAGTAGTGGTTACTTAAAGAATTAGAGGTGAAGGTGGGAGAGGAGTATTGATTGAGGAGAGGAAGGAAAGAAGATAAAATTCCTAAACTATGGTGAGTGGAGGAAAAAATAACATCAATAAAACTCCACCACTACCCATGGAATTTATGGTGCTTTGTGTTTTATAGGGTGGAGAAAGGATTGTTTCCATTGTATTAATGGGGATTCTTAATATTGTGTTCCCATTTGTGAAATGTCCCCCTAAAGAGGCCCTAAAACCCAGTGTTCCTTTTCAATATTATTGGCTTACTCTTTAGTGGTTTTAATATTATACTATATATGCATGACCACCACCATTGAAATGGTGGCATTCTTCATACTGGTATGAACCTATAATTCATTTAGGTTGTTCATAAACACCTCATCATGCTAAATGTGGAGATTCCCATAGTTGATCTTTACCCTTCCTCTGAGTCTCTTTAGGTGTTTCCTCATGTTCTCTTTAGGGGTACCATATCTATATTTGTGCCCACTTGAAATCATAATGGGTTTAGGTTTTTCCCACTGGCTAGAAATGTTCCAATTTGGTGTATTGAATCCTACCAATACTAAATGAAGTTGAGTGCACAGTTCCTTGCCTATTATTTATTATCTGAACATCTATAGAGTCAGTTAATTGGGTAGCAATTTCTTATTATACAAATTTGTTTGAGACCAACCTGAGTAGATACATAGGGTGGGATCTAGTTCCCTCTATACTAATTATGGTGAAGTTTGGATAGATCCTATAATCCCCCATCTTTCCTATGCTCTTCTTGATTTGATGTGAGAGCCTCAACATATCTTATAGATGGCCTAATATACCATTGGGTAGAAGGTCTTAGTAATCTTGGTCATGTTCCTCCTGAACCTATGAATGTGGAGGATGTTGGAACTTTCACATATCATGATCTTAGGGTACTCTTCAGAAGGATCCTAAGGCTCATCAAAATTACATGGATGGTTTTAGTTATAACATCCACCATGTAGGACATCATATAGAAGTGGTAATCTGGGGAGTTGTTTAGATTGGTTATTATGCTGATGAGATTAGAACTGATGATTTCACCTATATAAATTATCCTTTTGGAGGTGAGAATAAGTTAAAGTAGGTGAATCCACACCTCATTGACATAAGTCATTCTAGGGAAACCGTAGATTATATTTAATAGGGCCATGGTAATTCTAACTCTCGGTTGGAAAGTGACTATTGGGATATAGAAATAAGGCCTCTGATTACAAAAGTACTAGGGTTATGGGCCCATTCTTGTAGTTTGGTGGCTACGTTGATTCCATGTATTCATTAGTGTTTAGTTGTATGATGTATTAGGGGCTAGAAGCTTATAGTATCTTTTGAATGCTCTACCACTAAGGTGGGCCACTAGTGTGCTATTTTGGCTAAAGTGTAAGATTTTGCCAAAAATTTTACCATTTGTAAATAAATTAAAAAATAAGTTAATGCAGGGTATTACCTTGGGTTTAGTTTTGGCATTATGTAGACCCAATATCTTGATTACCAATAGGTTATCTAGGTGCCTCTATGAGAATGTATAGAGTTGGTCCTCTAGACTGCAAAGTTTGGTCTAGTTGACTTCTTCCCAAATAGAAGAGAAGTGCTTAAATTCATGTTTAAATGTAGCTCATCAAACACTATGTTAGTATAATATTTTGGTCCTATAATTGAATACAAAGATGGAGGAGGTGAATTTTGAAATGAAGAGGCCATGGTTATGTGGCTATGAAAATTTTGGTTCACAAGGGTTCAAAATCAAGCTTGAAATTTGTTAGTTAGATGGAAATATGATTGTAATTGGCTCTACAAATTTCATATATTGCCTTTGGATTCACTAGATTCACCTATTTGAGTGTAAATTTGTTCAATTAATGTGAATTAATGGTGTTAATAGCTTTGGCTACTCACTTTAATTTTTTATATTTGAATTTCACCTGACTCATGGGATTGTGATACTTTGATCATGTTGAAATCATAAGATGGTGACACTTTGACCATGTTAGATTCACAAGATGGTGCCACTTTACAATTATGTTGAGTCGCTTGAGAGATTTTTTACAATGCCTTTTAGGGACTCAATCTCTAGGTGATTAGGATGATGAAATTTTAACATGATCTCATTTGCATGCTTGCCCAAGGATTTATTACATTAAGTTCAATCTGTTAGTCTTTGGTTAAATGGGATGGTGACACTTGGCATAATCTCATTGAGTCACTCACTTGGTGAACTTAAAATATTTTTAGAGTGTTGAAATGTCATGGGTTTGTAGGTGCATTCCATATGTCCTTGACTATTGAAAAATGAAGTTTTAAGCTTAATTTTTTTATTTCTAGGAAAGAATGAAAATTTTCCAAACCTACTATATAAAATAAAAGATGAACATGAATAAGGTTACCTTGAAGGTGTCTCCTTTGAGATACCTATCAAACATGAATAAGGTTATCCTTGAATTTATTACAATTCCCTTCAAGGTATTACCTAGTATTGCCTTCAAACATACATTGAAGGGCCTTATAATACCTTCAAGGGTACCCTTATGCATGTTTGAAAGGTATATCCTAGGAGATACCTTAAAACTCTTAGTTTTCTCATAGAGGTTTGAATAACACATAGGATCCTAAAATATAAATATATTTTAATTTTTATATTTGAATTTTACTTGACTCATGGGATGGCAACACTTTACAGGATAACACTGAGTCACTTACCTGGGATATTTTATACAATTCCTTTCATAGAGTTAGTCTCTAGGTGAAAGGGATGATGACATGTGGAATGATCTCACTTACCCACGTGCCCAGGTATTTCAAAATATTAAGTTTAATATTTAAGTCTTAAAGTAAAAGGGATGGAGACACTTGACATTATCTCAGAGGGTTGCCTACCTAAGGAACTTGGAATATATTTCAAGTGTTGAAATGTTGTAGGTTCATGGGTGGATGCCACCTGCCCTTGACTACTAAAAAATGAATTCTTAAGCTTACTTTGTTTATTTTTGGGGGTTTTAGGTGAGCATGTGGATGACACATGGCATATCCTAATGAGTTGTTAAGCATTTAGGGGAGAGAATGAAAGAGTGTCAAACATATTGTATAAAATAAAAGGTGAACATGCATAAGGGTACCTTGAAGGTGTCTCCTTGGAGATACCTTTCAAACATGTATAAGGGTATCCTTGAAGGTATTACAATTCCCTTCAAGCTATCACCCAATACTACCTTCAAACAGACCTTGAAGGGCCTTGTAATACCTTCAAGGGTACCCTTATGCATGTTTGAAAGCTATCTCCTAGGAGATACCTTCAAACTCTTGGGTTCACCACAAAGTTTAAAATCACATATAGGATCCCAAAATATAAGTAGCTAATCATTTTCCATAATTTTGCTTAAAACCCCCATTGCTCAATATCATTTTGTATACTAATAAAATACATGGTTGAAAGTTGCCTTAATTATCTATTTTTCTCTACGCATCTATTCCACTCTTATGCATGTTTGAAAGGTATCTCCTAGGAGATACCTTCAAAGTAGGATGAAATGAGGATTGAAGTATATGATATAAAAAGCTATTATTTTTTATATTGACATAAACTATGTCATTAAAAAAAGATTTACACATTACCTTTTTAACATTTTTAGGTTTTAACATATCTCCATGCTTATATTATGGTATAAATAAAGCTTATCTCCTACATATAGGTATAAATTGGACTGATTTTTTAAGTAAACTGATTAACAACTCTTCTCATGTCTTTGAAATGTCCAGGCTGATTTCTTTCCAATGTGGAGACTATGTTTCTCTCATAAATAATGGTAAGGTTAGTGGTGAAGGAAGAATACACAAAGTTCCAGGTCCTGATGTTGACTCTCTAGAATCTATAAATCTCACTTCCACATGTCACAATGAGGAAATGCATAGTGAATGTGTAAGTGTTAATGTGAATAAAGATTTTGATCTGACTATATCACTTCCATTTCCTGTAACTTTTGTGAATAATTTGGGGGATGTAGTTGATAGTTTTACTATATGGAGCACAAGAATGATGCAACATGTCACAAACAAGTTTTCCATATAGAATGACATGGAAGAAAGATAAAATAATTTTAGTTTAGTTCTGCATATACAACCATTACAACAAGAAAACCCTAGCTTGGAGTCATTGGTTTGATATATCGATGATCCTTCCACATTTCATATCTTAAGAAATAATTTTATTGAGGAAAGGGTAAATTTGTTTCACAAATGTAAAACTCTTTCAAATGATGAAAAAATTGCTTTTGGTTATGTTGAATTTGCACAACCAAGGGAGATTTTTGGTTGCATTCCTATCCCAATGTTATAAAATGAATTAGGAATTTACATAAGGCATGCTATAAAACATTGTGAGACTTGAAATATAGAGGTAACTAAAACATCTATCATTCAATGGCTTTCCAACAAGATAGTGAACATTGAATATAGAACAATCACTTTACCATACATGACACCAAATGAGAAAGACATTGGAAAAGTTTGGGAAGTAGTGGATACTAAAGTCATTGTTATATCATGATTTTGTTAGGATGTGGAGCTAAAAGCTTCAACTGGTGCAAATAGGGAGGAGGTTGCTGAGTTCCAGGGAGACTGACGTCGGCAGAGTGCAGTGCACAAGGAAACTGACGATGGTAGGATGGACAGGAAGGAAATCGACATCAGTAGGATGTCCGCTGATGTCGGTCACCTCCAGGTAGACAGGGACCGACGTTGGTCACCTGTGGCAGTTCTAGAACTGCTTGTTCCATGGACAGTTAGTTCATTAAATCAAGTGTTTGCATGCAAAGGCTATTTTTGGTTTTGAGTTGCGTGTCTAATTATTGTAATTAGGTTAGTCTAATTATTGTATACATGAGATCTATATATGGACTCATAGGCTGTAGTGTAAACTTGTAGCTAGTGAGTAAGAGAGCAATAAGCTCTTTCAGAGAGAAGAGAGCAATGGTGCATTCCTCCTAGTGCCACAGTACCAAGGTGGGTACTGGTTTGGAGAATCAATAGGGTTCTTCGTATGTGTATAATCTTGGTCAACATGTGTGCATGAATTTCTATAGGAGATCTACAATGGTGAGTAAGGTCTAGTGATTTACAGGTAGTAGTAGAGAGCAAGAGATCTACTTGGAGTACGGTTGTGTACTTGGTGAACTGGCAGTGTGTTACTGACTGGTTGGAGAGGTGAACATCAATTCTGTAATTGGAGTTGATTATTGTGACCAAGAGAGAGGGAAGAAGGTCTTGAGGTGTGGTGAACCTTTGAGGTGGAAGAAGAAGTGGCATCTTCTTTATTGTATATTCTTCTGAGTGATTATTAATACAATTGTGTATTGTCTCTCAATTCCTGTGTTGTTTCATATTTCTAGTTACTTATTGATTCTGGTTAAATTCCATGTTTAGTTGCTAATACAAGAAGTAATCATATCAAGTGGTATCAGAGCTTTTGGTTGGGTTGACTAACAGGTGGTTTCAGATTTGGTAGTGTTTTTGATTATAGGTCACTCTCAGGGGTTTCAGATTGAGTGGGAGTATACCAATGGCAGAAGATAGTAAGCAATGAATGGAGAAACTGAATATCACGAATGGTCTGATTGATGGAAAGAAAGAGCAGGTAAAAAGAGATTGTTGGTCGGTAGAAGATCAACGCGTAGAAGCATATGTTGCAGGTAATGTTGCACAGGATGTTCTGGATAAATTGAAATCTTTGTTTACAAATTCTTTTGCCTCTTTCCATGCAGCCTGAAATAGAGCATATTTTCATGGGTATGTCTTTGGAGACTTTGGAGAGATTTATTTAGGGGTTGGAGAGCCTTGTCAGATGATTGACGAAGGGGAAGTGAAGCTGAAATTGCAGGCAGATAACACACAGGGGGTGAAGGAAGTCATGCAGGTACCAGTCTTAGAGATTAGTCTAATTTCTTCAAGAAATTTGGGTGATGAGAGATGCACTGTAACTCTCACAGCGGATACACTTGAATTAGATGGTGGTAAGAAATTAGGTATCCTTTATCTATCTACTTATATTGCTGATTCACCTTCTGTTGCAGAGATGTGGCTTCGTAGGCTTAGTCACATATGTAGAAGGAGAATGCAAGTTTTGAAGTGGAAGTCAGATGTCTTTGACAAGCTAAATAACTAGAAAGCCTTGGTGTTCATGGAGGAGATGACAGATAGAGATCAGGTGAGGAGACTAAATTATTCAGAGTAGAGCAGGGTTGATTTGATCAGGGTTTTGATCCATGGAGAGCTCGCAGGTAAAAGTTATCACTCACAGACGAACACAGGTACCGGTGTCGGTCAGACAGTAACCGACGTCGACAACAAGAAGATTGACGTCGGTCATGAAGGAACTGACATCGATAGAAAGGACACCAGTGTCAGCCAGAGAAATGATGTCGGTAGTCAAGGTCAGTATAGGGAGCTAACATCGGTCGGAAGCAGACTGGGAGATGACCGAGATCGATCAATGGAATGGATGGTGGGTGGACAACAAGCTGTCAACAAGTCTCAAACACTCATATCAAGGTCAAAAAGGGTAAGTGAACCTCATATTCATTGTTCACCTTCTTTATATTGCTTATTAATGGTAAAAAACCAGGAAGATGCGAAGAGGCAATGCAGGTAGAATCTAGATACAGTGGGAGCTTGGCATGGATGAGGAGTGTGAGTCCTTGGAGAAGAACCAAACAGGTATTTTTTGGTAGAGTTGTCAGTTGGAACTAAGCACTAAGAGACAGAATGGATTTCCAAGTTAAAGAAGAGAGTGGATGGATACGTGAGACGGAAGGCCAAGGCATATGGTCTTGAGGAAGCTGCAGGACAGTGGTTCAGGTTTTGACAGGTGGATGACTAAGCATGGCTTCAGTCAATGTCAGTATAACTATTGTGGTTTTGTCTTACCCAGTGGATGATGAGTCACGACATTATCCAGTTACTGTATGTGGGTAATTTGCTAGCATATTTTGTACATACATGGATTTGCTGAGCTAAGGGTAAGGTTAGTTCAGAGGTGTGTCAAGAAGAATTTAGAGCAACAAAATTCTTTGGCATAAGAGACATGAAGATTTTATCTCTAGTGGGAGCTGATGTGAAGACGGTGTTGGCAGGGTTCATGATGCATGATGCAGAATCAGAAAGCACACCAAGGGCTAGACAGTTCAAGCAGAGCTTAGAACAAGTGTTCAAAATCACATGAGGTCTAGTGTAGACCTGAGTTTTCTCAAGCAGTGAGAGTTTTCAAAAAGTATGGAGCCAATTCGAGGAAGAGGTACTGAAGGGTAGTTCAGTGGATTCTTACAGGGATCAGCGGCAGGTTGATATGCTATGCAGGGTCAAGTTATTTTCTACATAGGTTTGTAGATGTGGATGCAGCAGGTTAATTGGATGACAAAGGCACAAAGGTTAGAGCATCACAGGGTGTGGTGGTTAGTCTTCAAGATTGATCTTGAAGAGGGATACAAGCTAGGGTACAAATTAGATAGTGTAAAGATACAGGTATAGTTACAGCTATTTATCTCCAAGTGGGAGATTGTTAAGATGTGGAGTTAAAAGCTTCAACTGGTGCAAATAGGGAGGAGGTTGCTGAGTTTCAGGGAGACCAGTGTTGACAGAGTGCAGTGCATAAGGAAACCAATGATGGCAGGATGGACAGGAAGGAAACTGACATCGGCAGGATGTCGGCCGACGTCAGTCACCTCCAGGCAGACAGGGACCGACGTCGGTCGCCTGTGGCAGTTCCAAAACTGCTTGTTCCACGGACAGTTAGTTCGTTAAACTGAGTGTTTGCATGCAAAAGCTATTTTTGGTCTTGAGTTGCATGTCTAATTATTGTAATTAGGTTAGTCTAATTATTATATGCATGAGATCTATATATGGACTCATAGGCTGTAGTGTAAACTTGTAGCTAGTGAGTAAGAGAGCAATAAGCTCCTTCAGAGAGAAGAGAGCAATGGTGCGTTCTTCCTAGTGCCACAGTACCAAGGTGGGTACTGGTTTGGAGAATCAACAGGGTTATTCATATGTGTATGATCTTGGTTAGCAAGTGTGCATGACTTTCTATAGGAGATCTACAATGGTGAGTAAGATCTAGTGATTTGCAGGTAGTAGCAAAGAGCAGGAGATCTACTTGGAGTACAGTTTTGTACTTGGTGTACTGGCAGCATGTTACTGACTGGTTGGAGAGGTGAACATCAATTCTATATTGGAGTTGATTGTTGTGACCAAGAGAGAGAGGGAAGAAGGTCTTGAGGTGTGGTGAGCCTTTGAGGTGGAAGAAGAAGTGGCATCTTCATTATTATATATTCTTCTGAGTGATTATTAATACAATTGTGTATTGTCTCTCAATTCCTGTGTTGTTTCATATTTCTAGTTACTTTATATTTCTAGTTAAATTTCGTGATTAGTTGCTTATACAGAGTAATCATATGTGCTCTATTGGTGGAGCAAGATCCTGACACAGTGGGATCAGAGCATGTTTATTGTTCTAGGTCCCTGACAAGTGGTATCAGAGCCTTGGTTGTAGGTTCAAGAGCTGATACCAATAGATTTCATCCTATGATCTATAACCTTTGAATCAATGGATTAGTATGGTTTTTACATGATTATCATTACTTTTAATTGAGTTTTATGACATATACTGGTATGAGATGGTGATATTATTTATTAGTATACATAATATGATAGTTGTATTTTAATTATTCTATACATTGTGGATATGTATTTTTTAGTTTTACATCATTGGTTGATATATATGATGATTCAAACTAACTACCTACTTGTTGTGAGGTGGATACAGGATAGATCCTACCCTCAAATCTTGACAAGGGAGAGAATCATTAGAGAGAATGGGATAGATGAGACAAATGGGGGAAGTAGAGAAGAATTACTAGTGACCCTACACACATGCACATTAGACATAAAATATTATATGTATAACATGTTTTGAATGTTAGTACATTCTTATGAAATTCTTGTGTGTGATCATATTTGTATGAAGATATAGTTATTGATATGCATTAGATTCCTTTACTTTAATTGTCTTAATTTTTAAGAATAAATCAGAAAAATAGATATTTAATTACTATATGTGAATAATAATTAATTATATAGCTATATTATTATTAGAAATAATTAAAATATTATTTGTCTATTATATAAATAATCTATTACCATTATTTTAAAGAGATTAAGTTATCTTAATGTACTAACATAGAGTGAAGATAATCTAAACTTAGAAGGAGATACATGCATGTAATTACATTGAATGTGAAATTAGATATATTTATTTAATTAAACCAACCTAGTCTTATGTTGAGATAACATAGAGAAATACGGAGTAGTGTTTTAAAATAAACAAATTAAATGTTTTAAATATTAATTAAGAAATTTGAGTTAAGAAAGAGTACAGATTTAATTAAAGGATAAATGCACTTAGTAAAAGAGTTGGATGTTATGCATGGTGGGGCAAGCTAATGGAGATTTAGAATGAAAGAGATAGGGCAAAACATATAGAGAGAGGATTAGTTTTATAAATAAATCCTCTTGAAATTTATAAGAGGACACTGTAATAGGAAGAGAAAGGAAAAGGAGGAAGATAGGCAACAAAAGAGGGATAAAGAACACCAATTTTATCTGCTTAGCTTAGAAGTGTTTTAGAGGTGGGTTTTCTAATTACATGTCTATGTGTAATTAGATTTGGTTTATATTATAGAGATAAATAATTGGTCTATGTACTATCCTTTTATATACGAGCAAAGATCTTATATAATTAGCATTTTATATTTATTATGGTCAAAGTTATAATTAAATAGACATGCATCCTAGTTATTTAGACCAACCTTACACTATGTTTGGCTTGCATCATACTTCTAATAGGCTGAGTATCAATTTTGGTCTACATCCCACTTATATAGTGTTATATTTTAATAGACTATTTGTCACAATTTAACCTTTTGTGTTCACTTTAAAGCCTTGTGTTTTAGTTTTATGAGACATAAATTTTATTTTATAAGGATAACATCTAGTCTAGGTATTTTGTAAGCCTATGTTTATTTATTCTAATCATGCATTTCCATTTATAGGGGTGGAATTAGATGCTATTGAACAATGTCATACTCCTTTTAATCTTGCATTCATTATTATAGACCTACATTCTACTATTCTAGGTTTGTGTCTTATTTGATAATATGGAGTGCAACTTATTTATTATAGATAATGTTCCACCTTATTATGGACTGTGTGATACCAGTAATAGTTCCATCTTACATAAAATAGGTTGGGTGTAAATTGTAATGCATTAAAATTTTAGTGGACTGCATTTTAAATATGGGCTATGTGGAACATCGAGTGATGTAGGAACATCACTACCTCATATGTAAATACTAGCTTAGTTTCATGTTTTGGAGTTGTTATGGTCGTAGGAGGTCTTTAGGAAACATTTTTATGTGTTTTTTTCAAGTATATTAATGGTGTAAAAGTTAAAAATGTGATGACCTTGTATCATTATAGGTTTAAATAATAATTAGTGTTGGTTTAGGTAGTTTAGAACTTTCTCTCAATGCACAAGAGGAAAGTTAGGAAAAGTGGTTACAATTTAGTTATGGATTTTCAAGAGTCTTTATAAGATGATGGTTGTTGTATTTTGAAGTCATTAGAGAGTCATAGAAGGCATGAGAAAATGGAGGGGTGGATTCAAATGTGAAAATAAAGAGAAACCCAAAGAATATGTAGAGGCAATATTTTGGCTAAGGACAAATCTGTTGGTAATCCTATATCTCCTGTATATGCACAATGTTGAAAGTATAAACTAATCATAAATGTATTATCTGATATAAGACATGTTTGATCATTTTGGTAAGTTGACATTTATATGTTTTTGAAATATTGTATGTACTTTTGAATAGATTTTATGTGTGTGGATGAGTAAATGAATATGGATCTGTATACTCTGTTAAGTTAAGAAACTATAATAAGGAACATTATATATAAATTTCTTGTGAGCAGGTGTTGGTAAAAAGAGTTGGAATACAAACATATGCATTAATAAGTTTTCATTTTCATATTCTCAAATATTTTGATGTAAGCTAGGAGTTTGAATGTGCATAAAGCTTTTGGTGGTTTATAGATCACTATATATTAAGACATAGTTAGTAGGAAATCAAATGTAACCTTGAGATAGAGGTATTGGAAATAATTAAATGGAATGACACAAAGAAGTGGAATTTATATAAAATCTAGCTAAAATTATTGATGAACCATTTTATCGATTATACACAATTATCTTTTATAATTGGAAACCCCACTTAGTTCTTTGTAATGAATCAAAGATGGTATAATCAATTGTCAATGACCTTGAATGAATTGAAGTCAATATTCCAATGGATAAGATGTTATTAAAACCTTATTAATGTTTTATTGAGACTACAAAAGGTGTATATATTTCTAGTTCTATAACAAAGTCACCAGATCATATATGCCTGTGCACAGTCAATGAAATATCTATGAGAAAGGATCAAATAAAGAGTTTAGAAAGGATTCAATGAATGCATGAAGTGCAAGGGATCAAGATAGACCTGGGATATAAATTACAGTCAAAAGGAACTAATTATAAAGTTTAATATAATAAAATTTACCCCCCTCAAACATATACAGTCCTATAGCATTCAAATAATACTACGTAGTCAATATGGAAACTAGAAAAAAAGAGTACATAGGGTCATTAAATTAAGTTTTTTAATTATTAAAAAATGTGAATAGTTTTAGTACAATGTGGGAAAAACATCCAAAATGCATTATAAATCATTTTTAAACTTATAACATCATTCTTTGATATTCATAGTCCTGTACAAATGAGGTGAATAAAGGTGTAAAAGTTACAGTTTATTGAACTTGATAAGGTGGATAATGGAGTGACAGACCTAAAATAATCTTCACAGTCATTTGAAAATCATAATAGATATTGAAACTTGAAATTGTCACCTCTCAGGTGTTCTATAGGTAACTATAACCCTATCTAGTGTTTGATACAAAAACATGTGTAATAGGAAAATACTCTGATGAAACATTAAAAAATTGGTCATTAGTTAGAAGTTAATTTTGCTTAAGATAATTTTGTATTTTTTAAAGTTGAACATGTACATTTCTGTACCTATAACAAGGATTATGTGTTATGAAAGGCTAGTACTTAAAAAGGGGTATTTGGAGAGAAGAGTGTAAAGAGGTGAATAATGAATTTTACAAGGGATATCACAAGACCAATGATAAATGGTACATGATATAGAATGTTTGAAGGCAAAAACAATATGTTGTGAAGAGATAGAGATTCCAAAGATAGAGATCAATAAATAAAAGATAAATTGAAAGCATGGTGGATATGAGTAGAGGTAAAATGTGAAGTTATATTTGTTTCTTGTTTACATGAAACCAAGACAAATACTCAAAGCCCTCTGCATCATTTGGTATCAAAGATGGAAGATTTTGTGGCTAGGTATGACTTAAAATTTTTATATTATTGATTTCATATGCATTAAGTATTTGTGAAGTACATATTGAATGTTGTTTGAGATATGGTTATGAAGAAGCTAATAAATATTGTAAGAATGAAGTAAAGAGACTACAGGGGAATGTGCAGGAAAAACAATAATATATTTAAAAGAAGACTGAGAGGTGTCATAGCCCTTAGCCAATAAGGTTTAAAGAGAAAATCTATTGAGAAGATCATAGGTTAGCTTGAGAGAGTCCTATAGGTAGGACAAGAGAAGATAGAAGTCCCAAGTGAGGATATGAGAGAGATTGACTCCAAGAGAAAGAGAGTAAAGTGAGAGATCAAATTAATGGTTAAGAGGACAAGATGAAGACTTGTCAAGAAGAGAAGAGATAGTGATAATAATGAAGGGCTTGATGTGTGAAGACTTCCACAAGAAAAATATGGAAAAGAAGAAGATGGAATCAAATAAAAGATGGTTAGAGAGAGAGAAAAAGATAACTAATATGAAGGAAGCAATGGCAAGGCTAGAGAATATCTTGTAAGAGTTGAGATCAAGATTCTATGTGTGCATAAAGAATAAAGTTAGACGGCCTCTCAAATAATTAATGGAGGAGATATGACAACCTAGAGAAAGATGCAAGGAGACAAACAAGCCTCACAAGATTATAACTAATGATTTCTTTGAATGTTTGCATATAGGTGAAGAGTTGCATGAAGGATTGAAACATGAGAACATACTATTAAAGAAGAAATTGATTGGATGGTAGAATATGGTGACACAAACATATGTTACCTTGAAGAAGGTGAGCAATTAGAGGATGAAGAAGATGAAAGAGAAGTTTCAACAGTACCACACTTCATGATAGGCAAGAAAGAGGAAGAATTTAGTCAAGAAAGCATTGAGGAGATCCCAAAAGAACAAAATATTCGTTTCAATGTCATTTTTGATGAGTATGTTGATATAGATGTTGCTAAGGATGATTTGTATGAGAGTACATTGGAACTAATGAATGTGCTAGTTGGAGGAAAGGAACATATAGTAGCATATAATGAATTTCTTGACATACATAAGGTGGAAAAAATAGAGGAACCACAAGTTGGAATGCTTAACAAGAGTGAGTTACAATAAGTAGAAGTGATTTGTTTGTCACAAATGGAAGATACATGTGATGAGGATGAGTATATAGTAGAGGAGAATGAAATATGGTAGAATATAATGGAGTAAATAGATGATTTGAGTCTCATAGGAGACAAGGAGTGCATCATGGTAGCTAAGTTGGAATTGAGAGAAATATTGAGTCAAGATTAAGAAGAAGAGTTAGCAAGAAATGAACAAGATGAACTTCAAGAGAGTAAGCAAGAAATGATTTTGATTGACATGTTTGTGTCATGTGTAGGTCATTTAATGAAAGAGAATGAAAAATAGTTGTCAAATATTGGGAAGATGAAAAGTATGAGGAAAAAAAGAGGAGAAATGAGAGAAATAAGAAGAAAGGAGGAGCCATCATGAGAAAAAATAAAAAAGTCTTGTATATTTCAAATAGGCCTTGGGATCTAAATGAACATGAGATTGGAAGGAAGATGGTGTAAAGAACCATCAACACCAAATCATTTATCACTTTCATGGAAATTTTCTTTCTCATCGGTAGTATGATGCAAGAGCATCACTACCTCATATGTAAATGCTAGATTAGTTTCATGTTTTGTTATTATGGTCCTAAGAGGTCTTTATGAAACATTTCGATGTGTTTTTTTCAAGTATATTAATGTTTTAAAAGGTCAAAATGTGATGACCTTGTGTCATTATAGGTTTCAAGAATAATTAGTGTTGGTTTAGGTAGTTTATAACTTTCTCTCAATGCACAAGAGGAAAGTTAGGAAAAGTGGTTACAATTTAGTTATGGGTTTTTGAGAGTCTTTATGAGATGATGGTTAATTTATTTTGAAGTCATTAGAGATTTATAAAAGGAATGAGAAATAGAGGGGTGGGTTTGAATGTGAAAAAAATAGAAAACCCAAAAAATATGTGGAGATAGTATTTTGGTTGAGGACAAATCTGTTGATAATCCTATATCTTTTGTATATGCACAGTGATGAAATTAAAAACTAATCATAAATGAATTATCTGATATAAGACATGCTTGATCATTTTGAGCATTTTGATAATTTGGCATTTTTATGTTTTTGAAATCTTGTATGTCCTTTTCAATAGATTTCATGTGTGTGGATGATTAAATGAAAATAGATCTATATACTCTATTAAGTGAGGAAACTATAATAAGGAACATTGTATATAACTTGAATTTGAGAAGGTGTTGGTAAAGAGAGTTGGCATCGAGACATGCATTAATAAGTTTTCCTTTTCATATTCTTAAATACTTTGAGGTAAGTTAGGAGTTTGAATGTGCATAAAGCTTTTGGTGGTTTATAGATCATTGTATATTAAGACATAGTTAGCAAGAGATCAAATGTAAACCTAAGATAAAGGTATTAGAAATCCTTAAAAAAAATGAGATATAGAAGTGGATTTTATATAAACTCTAGCTAAAATTATTGATTAACCATTTTTCTAATTATAAACAATTATCTTTTATAAAAGTGCACAAACCCGTAGGTTGACAACCCCACTCAGTTCTTTGTAACGAATCAAAGATGGTATAATAAATTGTCAATGACCTTGAATTAATTGAAATCTATACTCCAATGGGTAAGATTTTATTACAACCTTCTTAATTTTCTATCAAGATTACAAAGAGTGTATATATTTCTAGTTCTATAACAAAGTCACTAGATCATGTATGTCTGTGCATAGCCAAAAAAATATTTGTGAGAAAGGATAAAATAAAGAGTTTCAAGAGGATTCAATGAATTCATGAAGTGTAAGGGATCAATATAGATCTAGTATAGAAATTATAGAAAAAAAAACTCATTATAAAGTTGAATATAATAAACTTTACCCCCTGGAGCATATATAATCCTGTATCATTCAAATAATACTACATAGTCAAAATGGAAACCAAAAAGACAGAGTAAGTAGGGTCATTAAAGTAAGTGTTTGAATGATTGAAAAACATGAGTATTTCTAGTACAAGGTGGGAAAAGCATCTACAATGCATTATAAATCGTTTTGAAACTTATAACATCATTCCTTGATACTCATATCATGTACAAATGAGGCTAATAGAGGTGTAAAAGTTATAGTTTATTGAACTTGATAAGGTGGATAATGGAGTGATAGACCTGAAATAATCTTCATAATCATTTGAAAATCATAAGAGAGATTAAAACTTGAAATTGTCACCTCTTGGGTTGTCTGCAAGCAACTATAACCTTGTCTAGTGTTTGATACAAAAAAGTGTGTAATAGGAAAGTCCTCTTATGAAACCTTGAAAAAATTGGTCATTGGTTAGAATTTAATGTTTCTTAAGATATTTTTGGAATTTTTAAAGTTCAAACTATACGTTTCCTTACCTATAACAAGGACTATGTGTTGTGAAAGGCCAGTACTTGAAAGGGGTATTTGGAGAGAAGAGTGTAAAGAGGTGAAAAATGAATGTTATGAGGGATCTCACAAGACCAATGATAAATAGTATAACAAGAGATAGAATTTTTGAAGGCAGAAACAAGATATTCTGAAGAGATAGAGATTCCAAAGACAAAGATCAATAAAAAAAGACAAAGTGAAAGCATGGTGGATATGAACAAAGGTAAGATGTGAAGTTGTATTTATTTCTTGTTTACATGCAACCAAGACAAATCCCTAACTCCCTCCACATCATTGAGTCTCAAAAATAAAGCGTTGAGCCATTTATTTTAAACGTTAAGTATTTTTTGTAAACCACCTAGTCTCTAATGTAAAACACCCAATCTCTAATGTAAAATATCTAGTCTCTAATTTAAAATACCCAATCATTTTTTGAAATGTTGAGTATTTAAATTAAAATGTTGAATATCTAAATTAAATTTGGAGTCCTTATTTTTAAATTCAACAATATATCCTCTTTAATGCAAGATCAAATTTTTGGTGGAACTTTAATTTTGCCTCAGATTTCTGAGTTATGTTTCCATCTCAAGTTTCATTTTAATTAATGATCATGATTATCAAGGGATCTGTAAGAAAATATTGAATGGTGGTTGATTATTTTTTAATAATAACTTGAGGAATTCATTTTTTTATTATATGGACAAAATACCAGAATATAAAAGTGGGTTGTGTAAACTTGATGGTATGTATAGGGTTAGGCCTTAGTAAGAAATGAAGATTGAGTACAATCCTTATTAATATTTGAGCATAACTATAGAGACTAGGAAATGTAAGGAAATAATTTTATGGTGTTTCCATGTAATTGTGTATTTTACATTTATCATCTTAGTAACATCTGTAGGTATAGTTATAAAAAGGTAGAGTGGTGTTAATAATGACATCACTATGTAACAATGTTGACCATTTACCCACATTTTCTTAGGCCAACGTGCCCAGATATAATGTATCTAGGTTGTTGGGTAAGTATAAAATAAATATTCTATCTCATAAAAAAATAGGTGTCGTGATGTGTGCCTAGATATGAGATACCTTGTAATATAAGAAAATTTCCTCTTTATGAATAAATATTATTATAAAGGATCTTATTCATGCAATTTTGACACGTTAATAATAAAGATTATGATCATGAAACATAAGGCTAAGTTTATGAGATGATTATTTCAGAACCTTATTTTGATCCTCTAATCTATGTCAGATTAATTAAAATTGAGTTTTATAGTTTGTTGTATATCGCTTTACATTGAGTAAAAAATAGAAAGATATATATTTTTGTGGAATGATATCACACTCCTGATTAATTAATAATTTATCCTAGATTGATATAATTATATTATCTAAATATCTACTATGGCTTTACTTGAAATTCTTGTAAAGGCTAGGTAGTATTTCTGTAAGCATGGTAGTGTTATGCAATATGTCGACAGGGTCAAATTTTGTAACGTATGTAAAGATGAAAACTTGTGTAGTATATTCATGAGATTATTTTATATGCAAGTGATTAGACATTTATAGAATAAAATAGTGCATCATGATGTGTGCCTAGAGATTATGTCTTCATTTGATTATAATTGTGTATTATAAACTAGGGTATACCCAGGGTGGTACCATCATCCACTTTCTTGCTTAATAATTTACAGTGTAATATTAATGGTTCATGTTTGAGTATGTTGCTAATACATAATGAGATATGATATTATGGGATATAATACAATACTTTAGCTTAAATGTATATGCCCAGATGGTACCTACTATAGTTATATGTCTAAACTCTCACTTACATTGACTGATTAAGTGTATGTGTTGGTTATTACTTGAACACTATGATTTTAAACAATTAATATGACTTTATGTATGCATGCATGCAACCATAAAATTATAAAAAATGTTAGGTTAGACTTTTATGTATTTGTATGACTTCCTTTGTTATATATACTTGCTTGAATAAAATCTTACGATTCCATGTATTTTTGACTACTTTGTATGACTGATTGTGGGAAAACTAGTAGCTATGTTTTATAACACTAGACTATGATAATATGGAATATCATGGGGCATAGTCATTTGGATCTTATTATTGTATTTGGGAATCTATAGTTTAATGTGAATTTTACCCAAATGGTATTAAATATAAGCATTAATTTTGGTTTGGGATAGATAATAATGTATGATTCATTCATGCCTTGATAAAAAAAATCTACACTTTGCTTATTCCTATGTTTATCATGCGATATGATTTCTAGGAGGATGTAAATAATATAAATTTTCATGGTTAATAATGTATAGTGAGACATTATCTTTTGGGTGTGTCTGATTTACATGCTAGTGTGATATCTTGTAATAGAATAGGTTTTCTATGATATAATGCATGTTTATTTTTGAAATCATTTATCACTTGGGTACTGGATTATTACTCTAGTTTCCCACACCATCACTATCTACCCATCCATGAAAGGAGGGCCATTCCTTGTTGGGATTAGTGAAGGGGATATTTGGTCTAAAGTTGGTGTAGAAAAGCACTCAGATTACGCTCTCCCTCCCCACAACATTACTACTTACATGGAGACCACACTTGAGATTGTTAGAGATACACGAGTTGGTTTGAATTGAGATCTAGAGGGCATGGTATCTATTTTTAGTATTAAGGATAAATGCCTAAAGGAAATTTAATTGTAATATTTTAGTTTATACTTGAATAAAAATTGTCATATTATTGGACCAACCATGGTTGAGCCCTAATGTATTTACTTTCCTTACATTTGTAATAAGTTATATTGAATTTTGATATTAGAATTTTGGAACTGTTATTGTTCTAATTTTTTTATTATATGATTGGATAAAGTTATTTAGTATAATTATGGTTGAGTGAATGAATGTTAAGTAATTAGTATTTGAAAAACAAATTACTACATTATTCTAAGTAAAACTTGAGGGGTTGTTACAGCCATTCCTTGCATGACATTCCTAGTGTAAAGCCATCCAAAAAATTAATTCATGCCTACAACTATTTGGGCCAAAAAATAAATTAGCCAAACACTTCACTCAACCAAGTGAAGTTTGATGAAAGCATAGATAGTGAGGTTACAATAGTGTATGTGGATAAATGTTGTACCAAATATGTTTTTAGTCAAGATTATCATGTGATATGCTAAAATATGAAAGGATAAAGTTGTTTGATTCTACCACAATAGATAGGAGGCAACATGTCTTGGATTCCCTTTCTACTAGTTTGTTTAAGAAAAAAAACTACCATTGATTTTACAGCTATAGAGATCAGTTTGGAAGCTTGGCTTAAAATATATGGATTGAAGAGAAGTAGATTTTTTAACATTCAAAACTGTCATAAAAATGGGGGATGAAATGCATTCCATGCAGGGAGTTTTTGACAAAAGACACAAAAGAAGATAATGGTAGATAAATATTTATTGGACAAATTGGTGGATGATTTTGAATATGTTTCTCCATGATTAACATGACAGGTAGATATAGATAGATCATGAGAAAATGTTTGACATCTTCTAGCACATTTCACTCAAGAATTTATGAGGTGCTACATCAATGCACAACTAGAAAATATGGAATATGAGCCAATATCCCATCTAAAATTCAATGAAATGTGGAGAACTAATTTTCATGATGTGTCTATTTCCAAGTCTGATGACTTCACTAGGTGTAAAACATTCATCTTATTGACTCAATAAAAATTCTCTGGGTCCTATTTGTTAGGATTGTGGAGCTAAAAGCTTCACTGATGCAAACAGGAGAGGAGGTTGCTGAAGGTTGCTGAGTTGCAGAAGAAGTTGGGGTCGGTCTGATCAGCCGACGTCGGCGGGAGAGCATAGAGAAGCAACCGACGTCGGTCATATATCGGCCGACGTCGGTCACCTCCAGGCGGACAGGGACCGGCGTCGGTCGCCTGTGTGGTTCGACTGCGAGCTATTTACGGGCAGTTAGCTAACGAACCAAGAGTTTGCATGATGAGTGCTAATTTTAGACTCATAGCTGCGGATCTAATTATTGTAATTAGATGTCTAATCATTGTTTGGATGAGATCTATATAATAGACTCATGGTTGTATTGTAAACGTGTGCTAGGGAGTAAGAGAGCATAATTATAAGCTCCTTCTGTGTGTGAGGTAGAGCTATGGTGCGTTCCTCCTAGTGCCACAGTACCAGGTGTGTTGGTGCTGGATTGGAGAGCCAGCTGGGTTCTTCAATAAGTAAGATCGTTGATCTGCAGGTGTATGTGTGTGCAAGGTCGAGGTTCACAGGTGATTGGAACCATTGCTTGATTTGCAGGTGTGCAAGGTCATACAGACAGCAACACAACAGGGAGCAGTATCAGGCAGGATCTACTTGGAGTACAGGTGTGTACTCGGATAGAGCAAGAGGAAGGCAAGGGAGTTCCTTCCATAAGTATGGTCTGTTGAATTGCAGGTTGTTGCAGATTCATGGGAGATCTACTTGAAGTACCTTGAGTACTTGTGGAGCACGTGGAGTGCTTGTGGAGTGCGTGGAGCACTTGTGGTGTGCGTGGAGCACGGGAGGTGAACACCAACTCTGTATTTGAGTTGGGTGTTGGGACCTGTGAGAGGGAGAGCTTTGGGGAGAAGAATTACTGTTCACTTGAGGCGTGGGAAACCTCTGTAAGGTGGTGGCGAAGAAGTGGCATCTTCTTTATTGTATTCTTTTCTGTATAAAGTGTTAATACAATTTGGTATTGTCTCTCATATGCTGTGTTATTCTGAATTCTAGTTACTTGGTGAATCTGGTTAATTTCCGCATATTAAGTTGCTTGGTATTAGTAATCAAATTGTGTGCTTCCGGTGTACACCCTCTCCCAACAAGTGGTATCAGAGCCTTGGTTGTAGGTTCTTGAGCTTGATACCAACAAGTGGTATCTGAGCTGAGGTTGGAGGAAGCAGGTTTTGTGTTTGGTTACAGGGCACTCTCAGGGGTTTCTGATCGAGTGGGAGTAGAGCAACAGCAGATCAAAGTAAGCTAAGAATGGAGGAGTTGAAAAGCACAGATGGTCACTCACGGTCCTATGGAAAGAAAGAGCAGGTAAAAGATTATTGTTGGTTGGTAACAGATCAGCATGAAGAAACTGAAGATACAGATGTAGCAGGTGTTGTTGCACAGGATGTGTTTGCAGGTTTCTTGGATAAAGTTGAATCTTGGATGAAAGATTCGGTTGCCTCTTTCCATGCAGTTCCAGGTAGAGGAGCTGGTAAGCCTTGTCAGATTGTTGGCAAAGGCAAAGTGAAGCTGAAATTGCAGGCGGCCAACACACAAGTGTTGATGAAGGTCATGCAGGTCCCAGGTTTGGAGATATGGCTAATTTCTTCAGAAAGATTGGGTGATGAGAGATGCACAAGAACTCTCACAGCGGATGCACTTGAATTAGCTGGTGGTAAGAAAACAGGGATCCTTTATCTACTTGTTTATATTACTGATTCTTCTTTTGTTGCGGAGACGTGGCTTTGTAGGCTTGGTCACATGAGCAGGAAGGAGATGCATGTTCTTAAGCGGAAGACAGATATATTTGACAGGCTTAAGAACTGGAAAGCCTTGGTGTTTATGGAGGAGATGGTGGACAGAACCCAGTGGATGTGGCTGGATACTTCTGAGCAGGGCAGTTTGGACATGGATTTTGATTCAAAGGAGCTCACGGGTAAAAAGTCATCACTCACAGGCGAACACAGGTACCGATGTCGGTCAGGAGGAACCGGCGTCGAACAGACAGGTGCCGAGGTCGGTCATGTTCAGACCGACGCCGGCGATGTCGGGCAGGGTAAGACCGATGTCGGTCATAGGACCGACGTCGGCAGAATGTAAGACCGATGTCGGTTATGAGAACCGACGTCGGCAGCAGGGACACCAGCGCAGGCAGGTTGGTAGTCAGGTACAGACGCATGGAACCGACGTCGGTCGGATGCAAACTGTGGAGTGACCGAGGTCGGTTACTGTAATGAATTTTGGGTGGACAGCAAGCTGTCAAGGAGTCTCAAACACCCATACGGAGGACTGAAGGCGTAAGTAGGCCCTCAAATTCATTGTTCCTCTTCTTCATACTTGTTGCTGATTGTAAAGCAGGAAGGATCCAGGATACAGGTGTGAGCTTGGCATGGATGAGGATGTGATTCCTTGGAGGAGAACCAGACAGGGGTGTTTTGGTAGAGATGCCAGCAGGTATAAAAGCACAGAGACGAATGGATACCTTAGTAGAAGAATAGAGAGAACGGATACATGAGATGGAAGATCAGGTATATGATCTTGTGGAGCTGCAGAACAGTGTTACAGGTTTTGACAGGTGGAGGACGGAGCATGGCTTCAGTCAGTGTCAGGTAACTACTGTGATTTGACTTACCAGGGGGATGGTGATTGCAACATCATTCTGTTGCTGTATGTGGATAGTATGCTAGCTAGCAGGGGTGTACATACAGGGTTTTGCTGAGCTAAGGGTAAGATTAGTTCAGTGGCATGTCATGAGGAGTTTGGAGCAGCGGAATTCTTTGACATGGGAGGCATGGAGATCACAGGTTAATTTTGTCTCGAGTGGGAGCTGATGTGAATCAGGTGTTGGCGAGGTTCGGGATACAGAGCCAGAGCACACTAAGGGCTGGACAGGTACAGTGTCTGAAATCACATGAGGTCTGGTATAGACCTGAGTATTCCCATGCAGTGGGAGCTGTCAGAGAGTTAGGAGCCAATTCGGGGAAGTGAATTCTCAGGTTTTCTGAGAGGGACCGGCAGCAGGTGTTGCTATGTAGGGTCAGGACTTCACTACAGGTGTTGTAGGTTCGGATGTGGCAGGTTACTCGGATGACAGGTGGTACACCACGGGATGTGTGGTGGGTTGTCTTCAGGTGGGAGCTTGAAGAGGGATACAAACCAGGAAACAGATTAGACGGAGTACAGGTACAGGTACAGTGCAGCTATTTATCTCCAAGTGGGAGATTGTTAGGATTGTGGAGCTAAAAGCTTCACTGATGCAAACAGGAGAGGAGGTTGCTGAAGGTTGCTGAGTTGCAGAAGAAGTTGGGGTCGGTCTGATCAGCCGACGTCGGCGGGAGAGCATAGAGAAGCAACCGACGTCGGTCATATATCGGCCGACGTCGGTCACCTCCAGGCGGACAGGGACCGGCGTCGGTCGCCTGTGTGGTTCGACTGCGAGCTATTTACGGGCAGTTAGCTAACGAACCAAGAGTTTGCATGATGAGTGCTAATTTTAGACTCATAGCTGCGGATCTAATTATTGTAATTAGATGTCTAATCATTGTTTGGATGAGATCTATATAATAGACTCATGGTTGTATTGTAAACGTGTGCTAGGGAGTAAGAGAGCATAATTATAAGCTCCTTCTGTGTGTGAGGTAGAGCTATGGTGCGTTCCTCCTAGTGCCACAGTACCAAGTGTGTTGGTGCTGGATTGGAGAGCCAGCTGGGTTCTTCAATAAGTAAGATCGTTGATCTGTAGGTGTATGTGTGTGCAAGGTCGAGGTTCACAGGTGATTGGAACCATTGCTTGATTTGCAGGTGTGCAAGGTCATACAGACAGCAACACAACAGGGAGCAGTATCAGGCAGGATCTACTTGGAGTACAGGTGTGTACTCGGATAGAGCAAGAGGAAGGCAAGGGAGTTCCTTCCATAAGTATGGTCTGTTGAATTGCAGGTTGTTGCAGATTCATGGGAGATCTACTTGAAGTACCTTGAGTACTTGTGGAGCACGTGGAGTGCTTGTGGAGTGCGTGGAGCACTTGTGGTGTGCGTGGAGCACGGGAGGTGAACACCAACTCTGTATTTGAGTTGGGTGTTGGGACCTGTGAGAGGGAGAGCTTTGGGGAGAAGAATTACTGTTCACTTGAGGCGTGGGAAACCTCTGTAAGGTGGTGGAGAAGAAGTGGCATCTTCTTTATTGTATTCTTTTCTGTATAAAGTGTTAATACAATTTGGTATTATCTCTCATATGCTGTGTTATTCTGAATTCTAGTTACTTGGTGAATCTGGTTAATTTCCGCATATTAAGTTGCTTGGTATTAGTAATCAAATTGTGTGCTTCCGGTGTACACCCTCTCCCAACACTATTGGCATCAAATTGTGTACCCTAGGACATTCTATGAAATTCCTTAAATTTGATGCAACATTAAATCATTCCTCAAGTTTGTGGGAACTCATAAGAGAGATGAGTCTCTAGGATTGAAAAAGGCTATCTCCCTAAATTCTTCTCTAAATTTCTATCACCTAATACCTAATCTAATGCTTGTTGAAAAGAGTCAAGAGTTTGCGTAAAACAAGAAACTATGCTAAAGAGGTGATCCACTAAGAATATATCCCACCAACTATCACACTTCTACTGAATAATAATGCTTTCCAAGACTAATTCCATGCATTAAAAGATACTAACATCGTGTTTCAATGTGAAGGTAACATGATTGAAATAATCAACAATATACTCAACCTAAGGGGTAGATTTCACACCATAAGTATAATTTCATACTTGAAAGAGAGTTTAATACATTCAACACACTTCACATGACTTATTAACATCATAAATTTTGTTCAAACATGAAAGATAAAGGGAGTAAGGATGATGCTCTCACTTGACTCTGCTATACATCACTCACATACTCAGATAGAATATCACAACTCAGAATTGGTCTTGTATTTAATGTTCAAAAGCAAAGTGCAATTCCATTTCAGTATGGCTTCACCATACCAAAAATGTGGTCCTCTATAATAGTAAAAAATGGCTCAATTTATAGGACTTTAGGGAAGAGAGAGAAGAGAAGTTGAAGAGACACAAGGACATGTGTCCACATGTGAGAATTAGTTACAGATGCATGAGAGAGATGGATGGGGTGAGCCATGTCATGCCAGGAGGTTTAATTGTCCAAAAAAAGTCATGAAAATGGTGGCAAGTGGCATAAACCTTCAAGAGTGGTATAGGAAACTACTTCTATCAAAGATCAACCTTGAGAGTTTGAAACTAAAAATAGAGGATCCAACACATAGCATTCCTAAGGAGGAATGGACCTCATGATGACAGTTATAAAATGTTCTTTCTAACTACTAGTTATCCTTCAGACACCTATAGTTATTGATTTCATGAAAGAAATGACTTGAATCATCAACCTATCCATTTTGCTTGCTTTATCTACACCAGATGCTTAGGATTCAACCATTTTTTATCTCCATGTCTGATCTCATGTTCTTGCCAATTCTTTTGAATAGTAATGGATAGTCTCCACAGTTTAAAATTGACTTCCTCTAGGCCATCATCCTTTGTTTGAATCCCAATGGCTATCTTCAGATAATCTTCCTAAACATTTCCTTCATCTTTTTTTGTTTGGTCCTCTTCATTGTGAAGGGGGTACCCTTCGGGGAGATTGTTTTGAGAACTTTATCTACAAGAATTCCTTTGAAAAAGTTTTTAAGTGTCCTTCAACTTTTTTGAAATGATCTTTTCTTTAAAATTTTTGTCTCTTACCTTTTTTTGAAAGAATTCATTAGCTTCTATTTGGTCCTTTGGACTTTGTGAAATGGTCCATTTGGAAAGGATGCTTGGCCAAAAATACCCTTTCAAACTTTATAGAGGACCATTTCAATTGCAAGGTACCTTTTAGAAAAGTTACAAAGTACCCTTCAAAATTTTTGTTTGGTCTATTTTCCTACAAAATAACACTTTGGACTTTTTGAAATGTACCATTTGGAAAAAGTGTAATGTACCCTTCAAAATTTTTATAAAGGACACCCTACTTGAAAAGTTCCCTTTGGGAAAGATGAAATGATACCTTTAGAAAAGATGAATTGGACAGTTCAAAAGGGAAAATACCCTTAAAAAAATTTGTAAATTACCCTTCAGCTTTGAAAGGATATCTTTTGGAAATAATGCATAGGATAGCTTTTTAGAGACCTATCCTTCGAGAAAGTTGAAAAATAAATGTCCAAAAGAAATACACTTAAGTAAAAAAATCTTAGAACAATTTTTTTGAAAGAATTTTGCAAAGGATTAAAACAAAAACTTGAAGGAATTTGGCACAAGATTAGCAAAGACCAAAATAAACTTCCCAAAAGGAAAAGACTTGCATTTATCAAAGAAAATTTCTATTGAAGAAAATCTAAGTACTGGACCTGGCCAAATTTGAAAGGTACAAACCTTGGGGTTAGAATTTGACCAATGTTATTAGTGATTCCTGGGTATGGCATGCCTACTTTACCAAAACCAATTGCCTAAATCCTTCCATTGGGCATGGAGTCATGCAAATGAGCACTCAGATTGTCATGAACAGACCTTGAATTGACCACAAAATAATTAAAATTACACAAGACACACACAAAAAAAAATGAAGGAAATACATCTATGCTATAAAGTACTTAGGGAACACAACATCAAACTAAAATAAAACTAGACTTAACACACATACTTATGCTACTATTTACAAGACAAACTTGCAAAGATTAATAGCAGAACTTCAGATGTATCCCATTCACAGGGATAGGAAACTCTTCTCCATTCATCTTGGTCGTTTGAAAGGAGTTGTTTTACTTTCACTTGCTAATGATGCAAGGGCCACTCCATAAAGTGTCAAACTTTGTATGTCTACCTAGTTTTACTCTATCTTCATCTCATTTCAAAACCAAGTCACCTTCCTTAAACACTCTTGTACTTTCTCTTTTGTTAAATTACTTATTCATGAGTATTTGGTGGTGTTCCATGGTATTATGTACATTTTCCCTTTCTTCTTGCAGTTGCATTAGTTTTATCATTTTGACTTCCATTGGAGTATTTTCAAGTAGTTCCAACTGATGTGCAAGTCATAGAGTAGGGATCTCTTGAGAGATGTACAACCTAGCTTCTCTCCCATAAACAAGCATAAAGGGCAAGTTACCAATTGATCTCTTATGAGTGATCCTATCAACCCATAAGGCTATCCTCAGCTTGGTGTGCCATGCTCTTTGATTTTTCTCTAATGTCCTTTTGATGATCGTGATGAGGTTCTTATCAGTAGACTCAGCCAATCAATTACCTTGAGGGTAATATTTGGATGAGGTACTCAAGTAAATTCCATTCCTATTTTCCCACTCAAAAGTTTTAACAATCATAAAAGCAAGTGTATTATCAGAAATGATAGTATAAGGAACCTGAAATCTTGTTGTGATACTCTCATAAAACTCCAAAATTTCATATTAATTTGCCTACTTCAATGCAATAGCTTTTACCCACCTTGTGAAGTAATCAATATCAGTTAATATCCATTTATGTCTAGTACTTGATGGAGGGTTGATCATACCAATGAAATCAAGGCCCCATTGCATGAAAGGTTGGTCCACCTAGATAGGATTCAATGGAAGGGCTACAAGTTTCTATTTTATTACAAAGAAAGCACATTGAGGACACATCATAACCCAAGAGTATAAATCCTTGAAAAGTATAGGACAATAATAACCTACCCTCATTATCTTTGCAGCTATTGTTTTTTTGGGAGAAATGACCTCCATCTACATCATTAGGAAACTTTTCTAGCAAGATGCCAAACTGATCATTGTCAACACACCTTAGTAGTACACCATTCACATCCTTCTAAAAGAGAATAATATCTATAAGACAATAAGGAATGGTTTTTAATCTAAAATACCTTTTTTGTGACTTGTTCAAACCATTAGGACAATCACCATTTTGGAGGAAACCAAGGATGTCTTGTGTCCAACTTTGAATTGGTATGTGACCAACTAGTTGGGGATGAGCTTGATTGATCAATAATTCTTCCCTTAGCCCTTAAATATCTAAATCTATATGTTCACATAGCCCCTTTCCTCTTACCAATTTTGTTACCTTGATATCAACATCATACTCCATTTCCTTTGTGATCCACCTAGCTCTTTTCTCATTGAGGTCTTTGCTTAGGAGGAACTCTTTAGTGCTAGAATGAGAGATCATGACATGTACTTTTTTATTTGAAACCATGTTCCTAAAAAATTTCAGGCCTCTTATCATAGATAGAGATTTCTTCTCAATAAATAGGTACTTGACCTCATAATCTTCCAATCTTTGACTAAATAATGCAATGGGTTGGTAAATTTCCTCATCATTCTTTTGCATAAGCATAGTTGAGATTGTGTCAAAGTTAGCAAAAGTGTAGACTATGAAATCCTTGTCATATTTTGGGTTCAAGAGAGTAGGAAATTGGGAAATTGCTTGTTTGATTACCTCAAAACTATTCTTACCATCCTTTATGCAAGCAAAAGCTTGGTTCTTCTTGAGCATGGTTGTGATAGGCTTCACCAAAGTGGAAAATCCTAGAATAATTTTTTTTACAAGGTTGATATTGCTTAAAAAACTTTGAAAACCTTCTTGTGTAGAGGAAAAGATAAGCCTAGAATGGCTTCAATCCTTTCAAGATCAATAGACATGCCTTCTTTTGACACAACATAACCCAATAATTTGCCTTCATGAACAACAAAGATACATTTTTTTGGATTAAGAGAAACTCCAAACTCTCTACACTTCTTAAATACTTGCCTTAGATGTTTTATGTGGTCATAGAATCCTTGGAAAAAATATTTATATCATCAAGTTATACAAGCAAAAACTTATTAATCAAACCTTTAAAGTCGATGTCCATGGTCCTTTGAAAGGTAACACCAACATTAGATAAACCAAAAGGCATATTTATATGTGCAAATGTTCCCCATTTTGTGGTGAATGTTGTATTTAATTGATCCTCCTCATTCACCAATATTTTGTTATAACCTAAATAGCCATCAAGTAGTGAAAAGCATTGAAAACCTAAAACCACTTGCAAAATCTACTCCATAGAAGGTAGTGGGTAATGATCTTTGAGTGGAACTCTATTTAGATCCCTAAATTCCACATAGAGTCTGATCTCTCCACTCTTTTTTTGGATAGGTACAAGGTTAGCTACCCAAGTTGAGTGTTTGATAGGAAAAATAATCCTAGACTTAGCTAATTTGGTAAGCTCTTTTTTCATTAGTTCCTCTATTTTGGGGTTGATAGGTCTTTACTTTTGCCTAACTGGTTTAGCTCTAGGTGCTAACTCGATGGCGTGATGAGATAGAACTAGATCAAACCCTTTCAAATCCTTGTATTCCCAAGCAAAAATACCATGAAATTATTTACATAAGTCAATGAAGGCCTACTTTTCAAAAAGAGAACATATCTTATCACTTTTCAAAAGTTTATCTTTAAATATCAAGATCTTTTGATAGTTCTCTTCCTTTATATACATGCTTACCCTTTCCTTAATTCTTTGATCATCTTTATTAAACACACCCTCCAAAGTAACCAACCCTTTTGGTATCTTCTTTGTTTTTATTTGGATAACTTGTTCTCCATATTGATTGTGAAGCTTCTGTTTATTCTTTGAAGAAAATTCTATTTCATTTTGAATGAAGTGTATAATTTGTTTATCAATATCAAAAACTTACAAAGACACTTCATTATTTTGAATATAAGGTCTCACAATGACTTTGATGTGAGTTTGGTCCTTCTCTTTACTCATATTAGTAACTATATCAAAGTGTGCTCCTATCACAGCCAACCTGTCAACATGTTCATTTAAGTCTCTTGGTATAGATTGAATATTGAGAGCATCAAAGTCCTAAATTAGATCCCATACCCTATGCATATATGACTTAAGAAAAGGGTTCTTAGTTGTAGCTTGGTTTATCACTTGATGTATAATCAATTCACTATCTCCATATACCTTCAATTTCTTGATTCCCTTTCTCTTTACCATTGGAGGCTATGAACCAAGCCTTCATATTCTACCGCATTGCAAGTACAACTAAAATGGAATCCATATGAATAATACTACTAATTCTTTGAAGGATAAACCAACATGACACCAACTCCTACCCCTACCTTTCTTCTAGAGCCATCAAAAAACATTTCCCATATCCCTTCAAGTTCATGATCCTCATTAGTGAGTGATGGTATAGGAATGTTCTTCTTATGCATATAATATACTCCTAATTTAGTTTATTCTATGAATGAATAGGGTTCATGATCATAAGGTTCAGTACCATACTCATCAAGAAAGAGGTTAGAAATACCTTCAAGGGAAAAGAATGTTTCACCACTAATGTCACCTTCTTCTTGCTCACTAATCATATAATTCTGATTTGAACTTGTCTCCACATATGGTTCAATTTGGAACCTTTCCAAGGTTTGTGTTCTTATAGTTAATTTATCTCCATATATTGTTCTAAAATTTATAAAATACTACTTAGTCGAAAGATACCCTATAATCTTAGCCATGAAGTCTCTTGACAAACAAATAGCAAAATGAGCTAGAAGATCAACCACCATAATGTCTTGTAGGATGGGGAAACTTGGAAAATCATGCAAGAAAAATTTCAAACCTTTAACCAACCCCACCATCTTGGCTAGAGTTCCATCAAGCTACAACACACCCTTATTATGAGGCTCACATTTTTGTCCCAATTTATCAGCAACCACTTAAGCATAATTGTGCTACTGACCCCATTATCTATAATGGAGTTGTGAACCAATTTATCTCCCATAATGAGTGTGAGATATAAAGGTGGAGGATTTTAAGATTTGGTGGATGGTTCTAAAACATAATTAGTTATTTTGGTAATAGCTACACCATTGTGTTTCATAACTAGAGGGGATACATGAATGCTTGATAGTTGTTCTTTCACAAGCTCCTTTTGGATAGGCATATGCAATACTTCCCAAATAGAAATGTTTATCTTGGTATTATTTAAAGAATCAATAATTTTTAGAGATGAATTATTCACCTTTTATTTCATTCTTGAAGGAAATGAGGGAGATTGAACTTGTTATATTGGAGGTTTGGTATCCTTGCTCACATTCTAACTTTGAGGGGTAGTGTGACTAGTAGGATCTATTACATTAGTACTTGAAATTTGTGTCCTTGGAGAGGCACTACTTAGAATCAATTGTGATTTTGGAGTATCTCCTTAATCCCTCTTTTTAGCCCTTGTGTTGGCTACAATTGATGTATTTTAATTTAACACATAATCATCTTCTACTTGAAAATTCATAAAACTAGTCTTTGGCTGCTACCTTTTCTTTGAACATCTCTTTGCATGAGATTTTATTCTTATGATGTAACATAAGGAGTATCTCCTTCTTGAGTTACCAATGCTTGATTACCTTCTCCACCATTATGAATAAATTGACCTTGAGATTGCCCCCAATGATCCAAATGCTCCTCTCCTTGAACTAGATTGGTGTGGACTAGAACAACAGCTTTTGTCAATGGAATGGAATTAGGATTATAGGCATTAGGTTGCCTATTGAAACCCTATTGGCATTTTCCTCTTCCTTGGTTAGTGTATTGGGATGGAGGTATATAGCCTTATTGAGGATAGTATTGAGGATTGGGTGGAGCACTTGCATACATTTGTGCTTACTTGAGTTGGGCTTGTAAAGACCGAATCATCTCATCCTTATCTATATCATCATCCACCTTCTTGGGAGAATTTATAGGTTTGACATTAGTATTGGGAACTTGTGAGATGCTTGGGGCTTCAACGAATAATGAGACAACAAAGGCATGGAGACTCTTGGAGGTGATTTCCTAGCTTGTATCAGACTATTCTTAGCTTTAATGGCTATCTCATATGCTTTGGGTAAATTAAATCTTCCCATTTATTGAAACATTACTACTACATCAATGCCAATACCCTTAAAGATAGGTGGGGAATACAAATATTAGATGAAGCCTCATAATAGGTGGTAGCCTATGCCATGTTCTTTGAAATCTCCCATATATTCATTAGGAACTCTCTTTATCACATTCAAATGGTGAATTAGTGAAGTATGGTCACTCTTATTTTTTAACCTATTTACCAACAACTCTCCAAATCCATCCCAATTAGTAATAAAGCCACCTTATAATGTCCTATACCAATCAAGTGCCTTCCCTTTTAGAGACATGGAAAGTAGTCTAATAACTATGTTAGCTTGGGTGATATTGTGGAAATTATAAAAAATTAAAATATCCCTAATATGCTCAGATTTGGTAATAGGACCCTCTCCATTAACATTGGGGAGACTTTTGAAACATTAGGAGGAATATGATCATATGCAGGAAGGTTAATTGGATTTTGGGTGTTGAAGGTTAGGAAAGGATGTCTTCTAGCCATTTCTTCTTCCTCTTGATCTACTAATTATTCAATCTCCTCTTCTTCCTCTTCAAAACCTTCTTATTCAAGATCTCTAAAGGTTAGGAATGGTTCATGATGTTGTTATTCAAGAGGATTTTTAGGTAAAGGAACTAGATTAAAGGTTCTACTAGAACATGATCTAATGAAGACCATGTAGTATACTATGAAAAACCTGATCTACAAATAGAGATTCTCACCTTTTAGAGTCACCAATTGCTATATTATAAACACTTCTTCAAATTTAGACTTGTCTAAGCCAACATTCACCTTGACATGGAAACAATTAGGACCAACTATCCCACCAGGCATGCCACAACTGTTACCATCAAATTGTGCACCCTAGGAAATTCTATGAAATTCCTTCAATTTGATGCAACATTGAATCATCCCTCAAGTTTTTGGGAACTCGTAAGAGAGATGTGTCTCTAGGATTGAAAAGGGTAACTCCCTAAATTCTTCTCTAAGTGTTTATCACCTAATACCTAATCTAATGTTTATTCATGAAAAGAGTCAATAGTTTGCATAAAACAAGAAACTATGCTAAAGAGATGATCCACCAAGAATTTATTCCACTGACTATCACACTTATACTGAATAACAATTTTTTCCAAGACTAATTCCATGCATTGAAGGATATTAACATATTGTTTCAATTTAAAGGTAACATGCTTAAAACAATCAACAAGATACTCAACCTATGGGGCAAATTGCACACCATAAGTATAATTAAATAATTGAAAGAGAGTTTAATACATTCAACACACTTCACATGACTTGTTAACATCATAAATTTTATTCAAACATGAAGGATAAAGTGAGTAAGGATGATGCTATCACTTGGATCTGCTATACATCACTCACATACTTAGATAAAAGTCCATAACTCAAAATTGGTCTTGTATTCAATGTTAAAAATCAAAGTGTAATGTCATTTCAATAGGGTTTCACCATACCAAAATGTGGTCTTCTACAATAGTAAAAAAATGTCTCAATTTAGAGTAATTTGGGGAAGAGAGAGAGAAGAGAAGTTGAAGAGACATAAGGACATGTGTTCACATGTGAGAATCAGATACAGATGCATGAGAGAGATGGATGAGGTGAGCCATGTCATGATAGGAGGTATACTTGTCCAAAAAAATTCATGAGAATGGTGGCAAGTGGCATAAAACCTTTAGGAGTGGTACATGAAACTACTTATATCAAATATCATCCATGAGAGTTTGAAACTAAAAATAGAGGAGCCGACACATAACACTATTGAGGGGGAATGGAACTCATGATGAAATTTAGAAAATATTCTTTCTAACTGCTATCTATCCTCCAGATACTTGTAGTTGTCAATTTCATGGAAGCAATGACTCAAACCATCAACTCATCCATTTTGCTTGATTTGTCTATACCAGCTGATCGAGATTCAACCATTTTTTATCTCTATGTCTACTTTCATGTTCTTGCCAAGTCTTTTGAATAGAAACAAATATTCTTCATAGTTTAAAATTGACTTCATATGGGCTATCATCCTCTGTTTGAATCTCAATGGCTATCTTCAGACAATCTTCCTAAACATTTCCTTTAGCTTTTTTGTTTGGTCCTCTTCATTGTGGAGTACCCTTTGAGGAAATTGTTTTAGGAACTTTCTCTACAAGAGTTCCTTCAAAAAAGTTGCAAGTGTCCTTCAACTTTTTTGAAATGATCTTTTCTTCAAAATTTTTGTCTCTTACCTTTTTTCTGAAAGAATTCATCAGCTTTTATTTGGCCCTTCAGACTTTGTGAAATGGTCCATCTAGAAAGGACACTTTCCCAAAAAATACCCTTTAGAACTTTGTAGAGGACCATTTCAGCTATAAGGTACCCTTTAGAAAATTTACAAAGTACCTTTCAAAATTTTTGTTTGGTCCATTTTATTGCAAAAGAACCCTTCGTACTTTTTGAAATGCACCCTTTGAAAAAAGTGAAATGTACCCTTCAAAATTTTTATAAAAGGCATCCTATTTGAAAAGTGCCCTTCAATAAATATGAAATGATCCCTTCTAAAAATATGAATTGGACCATTTTAAAGGAAAAATGCCCTTTGGAAAAGTTGCAAAGTACCCTTCAGCTTTGAAAGGATATCTTTCAAAAAAAATGGATAGGGTAACTTTTTGGAGACTTAACCTTGGGGAAATTTGAAAATAAAAAGTCTAAAATAAATACACTTAAAGAAAAAATGCTTTAGACAAAAAGTCTAAAATAATTTGGCAAAGGTTAAAACAAAAACCTAAAAGAATTTGGTACATGCTTAAAAAAGACCAAAATGAACTTCCCAAAAGGAAAAGACTTGCATTTGTCAAAGAACATTTCTTCAAAGAAAAACTTAGTACTGGACTTGGCCAAATTTTAAAGGTGCAAACTTGGGGGGTAAAATTTGACCAATAGGTCCCTCTCTAGAGATCATGAAGATCATATCAATCAATAATTCGTGATGCACTCAAATTAGATACTTTTTATAAGACAAATATATTACATAAATGAATGTCAAAGCAATACCCTAAATAATGCCTCAATGTCATTCATGAGAAGGTGGAATGTCAAAAAACATTTGTGGTAAGGATAATGATAAAAATAAAATTAATTATTGATATAATAGTATAGTTTTCAATGGTAGGGTTTATAACACATGATCATGGTGAAGGTGGATATGGGAATTTTTTTTACTATATATTATTAGAGGGTATAACTTTGCTATCACCTAATTGAACAAGTGCTTTAAGGATATGGAAACAACAATGCCATATACTTAAGGATCTTTACTATATAAACCTAGATCTTCAAAATATCCATTATGTCATGCACTTTTGTCTAATAACTACTACCCTAAATGCAAAAAATACATAGAAGAAGCACAATCAATTGATGCCTTCTTGAAAATTCCTTCCAAGATATACCTTCAATTGGAAAACTATTGTGGGGGAAATAATAATAATAATTACTTCCTTCCATCCATAATTATATTTAAAAAAATTTAAAAATTATATTGAACTAATATTATTTTATAAATTCATAAAATCATGTTTTTTTGTACATGTTTATGTTGCAATATTTATCTCTCCTTATCTACAAAGGTATTTTCCTTGATATAAGGGTTGGATTTATCCTTGTAGGACATACCCATGAGGATATCGATGACACATTTGGAAACTTGTTTGAATGTATGAAGAGGAAATATGTATGGAGTTTGGTAGAGATGATGGACAATTATACAACATGTGAAAATACAAGAAACTTCATGCCATATTTGATTGAAAAAGTAGTATATTTCAAAGACTATGTTAATAGTTACTAGTTAAAGGGAATAAATGAAATATTAGTCTTGATAAAATGTCAATACTTTCTTCTATATGTGGAGTAAGGTTAGCCCATTATGCATTGCAAAAACTCTTCAAGAGATAGAAATTCCACCCCCCCTGATTTCATTATGGGGATCAAAATAAAATGGTGAGCCAAATGTTCCAGAAGGTAATCCAACAAAAATATTTTTTAAAGACTTGAAAATATAGAAAAGTCACAACATTCCATTGTTGCAAAAGTCTTAGATATAAGTATAAAAAAAAGTGAAAAAGAAATTAAATATAGCTTGATTGAGTGTGTAAAATAATTCAATGAATTTGGTTTGACTAGAAATAGTAAGTGGAAAGATCTAGCATATTACTTCCAAAACATCCATGACATAATTAAAGAAGACATGTTACCTTATGAAGTTGAATGTATAGGAGAACTCACCATGGCATACCCCTATATAGAGATATACATAAATGGTTCATGATATGACCCTTGATTTTGGAATGGCATCTATAAATACATATGTTGGTCCAAGAAGCAAAAGAACAAAATTTTCATTTGATCCATCTCAATATGTGAAAAATGGAGATATGTTATTTTTCAGACCTGATGATTCTACAAGAGTAAACTACATAATATGGGTTGTTAGACCTGAAAGCAATATTGAGATATACAAATAAATGGAGATATAGAATGAAGGGTCAAAATAGCTTAGTTCATCCTAGTTCATGCATGGAAAAAAGATGCAAAAGAAGAAAAAAACTATTGAGGTTGTTTGGATAATAAATAGAAGCCAAACCAAACTAATATATCTTTACCATCCATAATCATAGATAGTATCATCTACGCTTGTAAACCAAATAAAAAATGGAGAGGTCATACACTTGTTCTCACTAATTATTTAAAAGGCATTATAACAAACTATTTGAATGTATCGTCCCATTAGGCACTTTCAAAAATAGTAATAAAGGATTGGGAACTATTGTTTTCTTATGTGAAATTAAAAAATTTGAAATGGTGTTTCCTTAATTTTAGAATGAGAAAATGAATGGTTTTTTTAAAATTTAGTCCATTTTTTGGGAATGTATGATGTTTTATTATTTTATTCATTTATATTTATTTCTAGTGGCACTTCGTATTTTGGGTCTGGAAAATACACTTCAACATTTGTGTTTTATATTTTATACTATGATAGTTTAGTATTTAGTAACTATGCATCTATTTAATGGAATTTGAATGCTGGAATGTCCACTTTACATTTTTGTGTTTCAAAATGGTCTTTGGATTTTGTGTATTCCAAATAGCAAGATCACATTTCATGAATCATGAAAACCTCTTCATCTTTTGATTTTTCAAATTAAACTTCACATTTTGCATTCTTTAAAATGGTCTTCAGTAAATGGTCTTCACAATTTACACTTCATATTTTATGAATTGTAAAATAAACTTTAGCATTATCATGTTTGTAAAAAGGTCTTTGGGGTTTATGCCTCAGAATGTCGCACTTTGGAATTTATGCATCAATATTTGTTCTTTAGCATTTGTGTATCAATAAATATCTTTGGCTTTTTAGTTTTTTAAATTACACTTCGGCCAAGCACCTAAGATTATGCCACATAAAATAATCTTGATGAATCTACTATGCATAAGGATGACCAGTCTAAACAAAAGTCCTAAACAACATGAGCACCTAAGATTGTGACACATGTCACAATCTCAATAACTTGACTATGTGGGAGATTATATTAATAATATAAACATCGAGGAGGTGCCTAACAACCTGAACACCTAATATCAGGCCACTTAGCACAATCTTAGGGACTTTCTTGTAAACACAAATTCAACATGGGAGAATTGGTTTTTGAGTAATCGATACGTGGCATATGCATAAATACAAGAAAAAATTTAATAGTCATATGGAGTCACCTAAAGATTAAACAAATAGTTCATGATCCAATCAAATTTTAACATGTGGCATCCTTGTTATCTCAGGTGATTTAAATCACATATCACCCTAGCACTCGGATGATGTATGAATTATTTTTCCTTAAAAAATAAACTACTCGAGATTATTATCTATAAATGCATGGTCTATGAACTAGTTTTAATGGCCATATAAATTCAATTGAAGATATTAGAAAGACCACATGCCTTATGACTATTTTTCACATTTAGATAGATGTGATTTATTTGTAATAATTCAAACTATTTTTTTATAAGTCCATTTAATTATTGATAACGCTCAATTTATTTTAGTTGTGGTGAAAAAAGGGTATATTAGAAATTTAATCATTTCTAATATTTTAAAATAATTTAAACTTATTACAAAATACATAATTTAAATATATGTGAATTAAATAAATTATATAAATGTGATTTATTTGTAATATATCCAACTAAATCTTGATATAGTCCAATTTATGTTTGATAGTTTTCAAAAAAAAGATTACTACTTATTTCTAATTATTTTAAATAAGTTGGACTTATTACAAATACATTTGATAGATGTGATTTATTTGTAATAAGTCCAACTAATTATTGAAAAGTCCAACCAATTCTTGATAAACTCCAATTTATTTTTGATAGTTTTCAAGAAAATGATTATTAATTATTTTTTATTATTTTAAATAATTTGTACTTATTAAAAATACATTAGATTGATGTGATTTATTTGTAATAAGTCTAACTAATTATTGAGAAGTCCAATAAATTCTTGATGAAGTCCAATTTATTTATGATAGTTTTCAACTACTAATTATTTTTTATCATTTTAAATAATTTGGAATTATTACAAATACATTTTATAGATGTGGTTTATTTGCAATAAGTTCAACTTAATCTTGATACAGTCCAATTTATTTCTGATAGTTTTCAAAAATTTAGACTCTTGATAATTCCATATTATTTAAAATAGTTCTTAAAGGTGTTTTCTACAATTAGATGATTGCATGAGTCTAATACATTATTAATCAAAAGGAAAATATTGATAATAAGGCTATTGAGACTTAGAAGTAATTTTTTATGCATGTTATATGGTGGTTTTGTCTTTTTTTCCTCACTGTCAACCTCTCTAGACTCTTGCATAATCCTTAGTTGGATTTGTGCTAGGTATGGATTAATTGAAGATTGGTTTTATGGGATTCACTCATTTAGATAAATATAAATTCATTTTTGATATCACCAGGCTCTTTATCTCTTTATCCCTACTCTTTTTCACTTTATTTATAATCAATTCAGTCTAGGATCCAATAACATTATGAAATTAAATATTTATTTTGATTGCTATTTCACATTTTGTTTATTACTAGCATAACATTTTTGCATATATAAACATGATAGAATGGTAAAATAAACAATTTTTTTCATTCTATGTACATATTAGGAAGTTTGATTTCTATTAGAGGCTGAATCATGCAAGTATACATCAAATAAAGTACAAAGTCTCTCAATGAGTTCGCAATCTCTCAATGAGTGAATAGTCTCTCAATGAATGCCTTAATTAGACTTAACTACATATTAATTCATTAAAACATGCCATGTATATGGAATAGTCCACATTAGCCAACTTAGTGAAGAAAAACATACCAAGACCTAGTATATTTAGATCTTGGGGAGGCATTTTCCTCATGGGATCTCCCTATTTTCAAGAGAGGTAAGGATTAATAACCACTTCACCTAATTTTTGGATTTTGTTAAGAAACAAATCAATGAACTCGTACTTGAGATGATATATTCTTAGACATAATATATATAGAATAACATGCAAATATATGATTAACATTAGAATGCTCTTGATTCTTTGTCTATGTGATCTTATTTTCCAATCATGTGATCCTTGAATTGAAATATTGAATTTTCTTTTTCAGCTCTTCTATGAATGTTCTCAAAGTGACTATTTTATCTTTAAGGGATTCATAAGCCCATGCCTTAGTTACTTATAATCTAATATTCATACAAACATCATCAAGAGGATGTGTGGGAGATAGAGGGTGCTGAGGAAGGACATGTTAGTTGCTTTCATGATTTGGTAGCCTACACCTTTGGGTATTAACAAAATGGATGATAAATCTAATATAATCCATGAGTGAATAATACGAGAGGGATGGTGTTTTGTAAAACCTTGAGGCTTATGAGAATGAGTAATGAAAGGATTCATACATTCGCTTCATCATCTAGTAGTAACTACTAAAAACTCTGATTGGATTTTTAATTAATAAGAATTGACTAAAACTTGAGGTTTTTCATTAGTTGTTTGGCTCTTATTGGTTTTGTTTTTTTATTATATTATTTTTTATTATATTCATTATTATGGGAATACAAGATGTAATGAAAACATAGAAAGTTTGAAGTAAAAAAATGCTCCTCCAATGTAGCCATATATTATTTGAAAATTGAAAAGTAACAAATAAAAAATAGAAATTTGAAATTTAGGTCTTAGAAAAGGAAATTTTGTGTGTGGACAATAGTAAATTATTTTGAAATCCAAGATTAAAATAAAGTGATTTTAGTGGCAATTATCAAATTAAAGGTGAGAATAAAGTTCATTTAGTGTTAGATATTAAATACAAAGTTGAAAGACAATTATTTTATTGTGAGCTATTAAATCCAAGGTCAAAAGAAAGTTATTATTATGTCAGATGTTAAATAGTTTATGTAAGCCATAAGACATTTATTTTGGAGTAATTCTCAAATAAAATTTATGATTTCATTGATATGTTTTTATCATAATTTAGAATTAATTTGATGATTAAATTTAATTAATATAAAATGAATTGAAAGATGGTGAATGTTTAAAATGACTTGTGACTAGCATAATTAAGTTAAACATACTGAAATGGGCAAAACTCAATTGAATGAAAGAAGCTAATTATGAAAAACACAAGAATACTTAGTTATTTTATACCCTTGGTTTTTTTGTGTGTGATTGAGAGATGACTTAAATTGGTCAAATTAGAATTGATTATGCACATGCAACTGAAATTGATTTATCATTGTTATAGGTCAATATCAAATTAAAGTAGTCATGATAAACTACTATTAATTTTCTCTATGATTCAATCTTGGCATCTATAGTAAAATAAGAAACTAAGGATATAATCACCTGCCCTAGTTGAAATACACATATGTGTGGAAATTTGGCCTTTGATTGTGTATGAATGACCTAAAAGTGACTTATTCAAATTTGAAACCATAATATGGCTTGAAGTAGCTAAAAAAATATAAAAATAAAAGGGGCAGGTATAACATTATGAGATAACCTTAATAAACCCCTTCATAATTGATCATACTTATGTATCTAGAGTATTCTATAGAGGGAATCAAGCCCACAGAGTTCTCCCACTTAGAGTAATTTATGAAATAGTGATCATTTTTATACATGTATGCATCTAGATATGGATTGAATAATTTATAATACTTTTTTTGACTCAAGTAGAATAGGCTTGTGACTTGGCCAAAGATTGTTTGAATTAAATAGTATTGAATTTAGAAAGAATATAGAATCTTTTCTCAGTGTGCAATAGTATAAGTGCCTCACTAGTGAAATTTAAAAGTAGTATAAAATATTACTTTTGAAAAAGAAAGGGTTTAATTTTGAAAAATAATATTTTCTAGGTGGACATAATCTATCCATAAAATTCAAGACCAAATATTGATCCAAACTTATGTAGTTAGATACTGACCTGGGAAGGGTGAATTTTAATAGTAGAAACTTAAAAGTACTTACAGATGCTAAAATATTTTTCTACACATTTAAAAAACATTATTATTCATGAAAAATATTTCATTTGTATACTATATTTATCAAAAATGCACCTTGCATACATTAATAAGGTACATTTGATGAGATGAGGGTGCCAATCATTCCTCTACATCATTATTTTATCTCTTGCATGCCTTCAACCAAAATTCACATATATAATGGTAGAATATTTCTCATACGTGGCCATGCCATCATATTTAGTGCACATTTGACATTGAAACATGGTGGATTGTTTATATTTTTTCATTTATTCTATTTTTAACCTATATATTTTCTTGTGATCTCTATTTTTCTTATTTAAAATTATATATATATACACACTAAAATTTGGTCATGAATACTTGAAAATGTTATTTTTGACCCACTTTAACCTTATTCAACTTAAACACTTAATTTGGTCTTATTTCACAACCTCAATTTATCCTAAGTGCATGTATGGACACATCCCTTACAAGTTATTGTTTCAAATCTAAAAAAATTTAAAAATTGATAAAAATATCTCTTTTCATATATAAAGGATTTCAAATTTATAATATCAAATGCCACCTTTCCCAATTAGTATTGACTCGCACAGGTTGGGATCAACAATTGATCTTTCCCCTCACCCAAAAATGACTATTTTTTAAAGATTAAACCCTCCTTTATAGATTATTACTTATTTTTAGGATAGGTAGCATGAGTCTTACCCATTTTGGATTGCTATAAATTCACATCTAAGCCACTTATTCTACTACTTGGGAATTTCATTATTGAGGCAAACTTATACTATTGCACATTAATATGTTTTATGTAAACTTGTATTAATGTAATAATGATTATTTAATTACATATAAACTAATAGAATAAAAGATAACCATAGATTATAAGAATATACATAAAATATAATTCAATAACTATGATTCAAATATGATAATTCAAATTTCACCAAAAGGATATAGAATATCTTAAATTATTTATCTTACTATCCTCATATCTAGGCCTATTTTATAATATGATGATGTGCAAAATGGAATATATTTTATTTGTTCCTGAAATTTATTCTATTTTTACGAATACGTTTTATCATAATTTGGAGTAACTGATGTATTAACTCTAATTTATATAAAATGAATTGAAAGGTAGAAAATGTTGTAAATGACCTATAATTTGAAGAATTATAATACAATATTGAAATAGACAAATATTGAATGAATGAAATAAGCTAACTATGAAAATCAGAAAGAATACTTTGTTGATTTCTATGTGTAGGTTGACTGTGCATGCCTAAAAGAGAGGGTTTAAAGATTTGTTGTTTTGGTGAAGTTTAGGTCTGATTTTAATAAGTCAGGTTTAACATTTGATATTGTATAATAATAATCAATATGGACCAATACATAAAAATAGTAATTTCTATGATGAACATAATATATTCCCTTCTAGACATTATTAAATCAGAAAAATACCCTATATAGATAAGGGAAGTTCAATAAAAAAGCCAAGTTATTTTCTATCCTTTTATTTTTTTTACTACTAAATTTGAATTGTCATATTTGAATCATAGTTGTTGAGCTATATTTTGTGACAATCTATAGTTAAATTTTGTTCTATTTAGTTTTCATATAATTAAAGGGTTATTATTGCCTTAATCCAATTTTAAATAAAATATATTGATAAACCCAAAGTGAACCAATTAATTAGAATTTTGTGGTCAATATAAGAAATTATTAGCAAAGAGTGTCTTCAAGATTAAATTTTCTCAATATGGGATCGACTAATGGGTATCTACAATTTGATTAATCCCAATCTAAAATAAAGGTACTACACCTTATAAAATTATCATGTGAATGCATGCCCTTTATTTATCTATTTGTAAGTTGTTGTGGTACCTAAGTCCTCTTTTTAATGAATTTTGTTTAAACCCATTTACAAATTATGTGTTTTTTACATTCATATATTTTATTTATCATGGGAATTCTTGTCCTTTATCTATCTACTAGTTAGATATTCTAGTACTCAAGTCATTTTTTAATGCATTTTGTTTAAATCCATTTAAATTTTCTATGTTTTTTAAATTCATATATTCCATTTTATTCAAACTCATGACCAGTATAATTGTGTAAATATGTATAAATAAACACTGTGATATCTTGTTGTGTGAATAGAGTTTTGATAAATCCCAAGATAGATTAATCACATGAAGAAATTTTAGATTTATAAATTTTAAAATATAAATATATTTTTTCTCAATTTTGATTTAAAAAAAAATTGTAATCTATATATACACACCCATATGTGTTGTATCCAACATACCCTATAAATTTATAAACAATGACTCTTTGTTTCTTTGGGTGGAAACTCGGTCTATTTTACTTTTCATATTAAAATCATAGTTCAATTTGCATTGTGATATAATCTAGTTTTTAGAATTAAATTACCACTCTATTCTATGTGTGTATCCTTGATCTTTCACTTAAATTATATATTACTAAACATGGGACCTAGGTTTCAATTTATATTTTTTTCTTTCTTTAAATAATTTCCTATGACCAAAATTTATATCTATGGCCCTTTTTACATTTCCAAATTCTACAAACCTATCGTAATTTTACTAAAGTACTAAATGTTCACTTTAATCTAAGGTTCATATTTGAATTAGTGGTACTTGTTAACCAAAATTTGGCCCTTCAAGCCAAAATTGGTCACCCTATTTGAAAACATAGCCACCTAAGTCTATACCTTTGGATAGGTCTAGTTTGCATATTTCATTTGAAAGAAGTGTTCTATACAAGGCCGCAACAAATGCACAAATCCAATTCTTTTGGAAAGTTTGGTTTTGGTCTTTTGCTAAGCCTTTACATAGTAATCCCTTTTGGTCTTTTTTTTTTTTTTGGAATAAAGTGTTATTTTTTCAAATTTTTCATTCAACGAAAGTGCCCAATTCTTTCAAACAATTTGTCTAAGAAAAATTTCTTAAAGATGAAGACTAATTCCTTTAGGAAAATTATCCAAACAATTTTGTTGAAGGACCTTTTTAAGCTAAGGGATCATTTTCAACATTTTCAAAGGGTAGTTTACAAGTTATAAAGGGTGATTCTATAGGAAATGGTTCACTTCATTCTTTTTGAAGGATACTTTTTTTCAAAAAACTGTCTCAAGCAACTTTCCTAAAGGGCACTTTGAAAAAAAGTCATCTTCAACTTTTTTGAAGGGCACTTCAATTTTTCTAAAGGGTATTTGCAAGAAGGTCGATAGGTACTTTACAAAAAGTCCAAAGGGAACTTCAAATTTCCCAAAGGGGAATTTTTAGAAAGCTGAAAAGACACTTACAAAAGGTCTGAAAGATTGTTTTTGCAGGAAGGTGGACCAAACAAAAGTTTTGAAAGGATACTTCTCAAGCTAAAGGGGTCATTTGTAGGATTTTTAAAAGAGTCAATTCCTTAGAGAGATGGGCCATACACATTTTTCTAAAAAGGCACTTTCAGGAAAAAATTGAAAGATTGTTCAGAATAATTGTCTATGGAATTATCTAAAGGAAAAGTTTGAGGAATGAATTCTTTTGGGAGAAGTTTGAGGGAAACAAGAAGTCTAAGGGAAACAAAAGTCTGAATAAAATACCTACAAGATGATGGCCTACAAAAATTCAATTTCAAATTATGTAAAATAGCCATTGGTGTCAAAAGGCTTGGTGGAAACTTGAAGGCAAATATAGAGGTAAAAAATGGCAAAATATCATGAGCATTTGGTTCAATTATAACTTATTAAATTTTAACTAATTCATTTGGTGACATGGCATAGCTCACCCACCTCTCTCCCACATGCAAATATAATTGATTCTCTTATATAGACACATGCCCAACTGACCCTTCGACTCCCTTTGCATGACCTCCCTCCCAAAGCCTATATCTATGCATTCTTTTGGCTTTAGTAGCCTCCACTGGTTATTGGGAAAACTCTAGCTAGATTGTACTCAAAAAACTCTTGAAGAAATATACTAGTGTTGTTACCACTCATAATCTATACTATTAAGTAATGACTTGAATCTTATTGGTCGAGTCTAGTGAAAGATTGTCTTTTCTAGCTTATACTCTTGATGGTCTACCAATTTATAGAAAGGAAATTATTGAAGGTCTTTGCTAGTATTCTTTTCTAATTGTAGAGATTTACTAAAAGTGGTCCATTATTGTATCCCTCTTTGGAATCATTCATTCCCTTCCTAAGAATCATATACCTTCTTAAATCTAGAATTTGAAACATTGATGCAATAATGAATCCTAAGTTGTGAGTCTTGTGTGAGAAACACCTTGTTTGTCTTTAAGTAGTGGTTTTAGTAAATTAGGAGGATATTATAAATTGGTACATCACCATTTGGTTTTTTAGTTGTTTTCCTTAACCCTTTTCATATGAAATTGTTAAGTTAGAGAGAGAGAGAGAGAGAGAGAGCTTTAAAGGTGCATCAAGGGGAACTATCCCCTTATCTAGAGATTCATCTCAATGAAATTGTCACCCACAATAAAAAAAATGTTTCCATTATGCCACTTAGATGAGGAGAGCTAAGAATATCCTCAAGGGTATGAATCCAAGTGTCAATATTTTTTGGCATGCCCAGTGGGAAAATTTGTCCAAGGAGTTGAAGAATTATTTGTGTGTTCTTCAATCAATCAGTCTTTTAGAGGCATTTCAATCAACACCAATGGTGACTCCAAGTTGAATCAAATATATAAGCAGCCCTAGTGCATCAATAAATCATATTTGGTATGTATAATTACATTTTTGAGTAGTATGAACCTTGTGTTCCTTCATATTGTTTTGATTAATCTCATGTTGTTTATGGAATCACCTCAAGAAGCTCTCCTAATTGTCTTTCTCCTAGTCAATCCAAGAGTGATAGGGAGATAATGTTAGAGTTTGAGAGGCAAATTATAGAGATATATAGGTTGAATGAGTAGAATATGTATCAGAAAGATCTTATGTACAAGGAGTGCTTGTTTAGGCAAGCTCAAGCCATGTAATCCATGAAAGAGAAACTAGTAAGATGGAGGAGTCAATCCGTTCAAGGTAATCAACCTTATATACCTTTTTCCATCCCAAAGTATCCTTCTCCTATTCAAAATAAACACTCATATTATACATCAAATCCTTTCTATCAAATAGCACTTTCTCACCAAAATAAAATGAGCCAACCTTCTAACCGATCTAATGCATTAACTATTCTTGTTGTTAATCCTTTGCACCTAGTAATCCAACACCAAAGGACATTATAATAGCCTTGTATGGAAACTAACTATTTCAATTACTTATATTTTGAGCCCTCCTTTGAAATAAGTCATCCTATTTCCTTTGGAAAATAAAATATTTATCCTCAAGCAACTCTTACTAGTCTCCCTCAACCTCCTAAAGTCCTTCAAAATGATGTCAAGATCCCAAGTTGGATAGATGTCTATCATGAACCAGCTTAAGACGTTGAGAAAGATGAAGTTGTTGCCTCTCCTCAAGAAGAGAATTCTAATCCTAAGACCATGAGTTGGAATGAAATAGTAGAATCATGGGGTAAGAAAGAAGAGAAGAGTATTGTTTAATAGTGTGAAGTGAAAATGAAGCTAGTCCTCCTCAAGTCCCTCTCACCCTTCCTAAAGAAACCTCTTCTTTTCCATGTCAAACCTCTCGTATTCCTCCTCATCATGATGATGCATATGATATCCAAGAAATACTCTTCCAAGAGAATCTAGCCAAGCAAATTGAAGAATTAGAGTCAAGAATGAGGTTGCTTAGTCAAGGTGTAATGGAAGGTTTAGACCCAATAAAAGATCCCATGTCTAAACACACCCCATTTACACCCCTTTAAGAGAGTTATCAAGCTACATCTGATGTGGATGAAGTACTAGTCAAGTATAAGGAAGAGAATCAATTGATTTTAGCCCAGGGTTTACTTAATCTTCCTCATGAGCTTCTCAAAGAACACCCCACTTCTCATTCCCAATCTGATTTTGAGCTCACTAGTGCTCACCTCTTTTAAAGTCCATTCCTAAGTCCTCTCCTTCATCCCACACTCCATTTTGACTTCCTTCACCTTCCATTACCTTCCATATGCCAAATCATACATTTTAAACTCATGAACCTATCCATTCACCCTTCACTTCATTCCCTTCTAAAGAGGAACCTATTTTGAGGGAGGCAAGTGAGCAAGAGATTTTTTTTTTTTCTAATCAAGAGTTTATTATTAGTGATGATGAATATGAAATCATTATAGGTACTCCCCATGAGCATCATCATGGTGATCATCATCATGAACATGAGGTGGATAACATTATTAAATAATGTAGTCAAATCATATTTCAAGACGTGGCTATTCTAGGAGGTTTTCATGAGAATAAGGTTGAATAAGTGACTCTTGAAAGTTACATGATTCAAGGATAAGATATAGGGCACACATACATGCAAATATTCCAGCAATATGAAGATGATATTGACAAAATTCACTTGTCAACATTAGATGGAAAATGTAAGCATGGTGATATCTCTTTTTGTTTGATGAACCATCTTGTTGATTTGATAAAGATAATGACCAAGCCATGGGACATAAGTTGAATGAGGTTTAAGAGCATGTTGTTGAGTAGATAAATAATCTTTTTTGTGAACAAGAAGGAGAGGGCTCAAATTGGTTTAATAGAAGCATTGAGTAAGGCATTCTTGAGCAAGAAAATGATGATTTTTGGAATAAGTTAGAAATATTTTCCTGAGCTCAAATATCACACCAGCCACCCTTCCCCAAGAGATCCATGAGGAAGAAAGAGATCAATTTGACAAGCTTATCAAAGAGATAGAAAATAATGAGTTGGTCTATGATACATACCAAGAGAGCCATGAGTCAAATGAGCCCTATAATGATGATATTGTAGCTATTGATGCCTTGATGGACTACACCAACATGAAGGACCAACATGAAACATATCTCAAAGATAAATATGAATACATGGATGTGGAAGATATGTTTGACCCTGATGCATTAGAATACATGCCAATCAAGATGGCAAACAAAAAGGGTGAGTCACCAAGTTTCCACTCCAATAAATTACTTGGTTACCACCATGAGTTTTCTTGCCATGAAGAAGACCTAAGAAGTTTCCCCTTTGATCTAGGAGGAGGAGAAATATATCATGTTAGATGTACATATTAGTTGGCTTTCAGTTGTGTCTTATTTTTCACCTAAGTGCTTATGTACATGTGTTTGTCTTGTGTCTTTCTTTAATTTGTGTCTTATTTGTTTTGGTCTTGTTGTGTCTTCTGTCTTGTGTCTTGTAGCATGGGCTTTCCTTATAGTCTAGTGTGTTTTTAAAGGTTTTCAATCATGGAAAATGTTTCCTTGTTTGAGTTTCCTTAGATGACTCCTTCCCCAATAGATTAATTCAGCTACTAGTCTGGTTAGTATAACAGGCATACTACCCCTACCAGTCACCAATTTGTTGACCAAATTTTTTGCCCTTCAAGCCAAAATTGGGTGATCCTATTTGAAAACTTAGTCACATAAGTCTATACCTTTGGTTAGGTCTAGTATGCATGTTTCATTTAGAATAAGTGTTCTATAAAATCCTGCAACAAATGTACAAGTCTAATTCTTTTGAAAAGTTTGATTTTGGTCTTTTGCTAAGCCTTTTCATAGTAATCATTTTGGGTCTTTTGTTTTTGACTAAAGTGTTATTTTTTTGTACTTTTAAATTTCCCAAAGTTCCAAATTATTTTTGATAAGCTGTTTGAGAAAAATTTACTGAAGATGAAGACTATTTCCTTCAGGAAAATTATCCAAACAATTTCCTTGAAGGACCTTTTCAGGCTAAGGGATCATTTTTAACTTTTTCAAAGGGTAGTTTACAAGTTATAAAGGGTGATTCTATAGGAAATGGTCCACTTCATTCTTTTTGAAGGATAATTTTTTCAAAAAAATGTCTCGAGCAACTTTCCTGAAGGGCACTTCGAAAAAAAGTCATCTTCAACTTTTTTGAAGGGCACTTCAATTTTTATGAAGGGCATTTGCAAGAAGGCTGAAAAGTACTTTACAAAAATTCAAAGGGAAATTTAGCTTTCCCAAAGGGGTATTTTCAAAAATCCAAAAGGACACTTACAAAGTCTGAAAGAATATTTTCATGGGAAGGTGGACCAAATCGATGTTACAAAAGGATACTTCTCAAGTCGAAGGGGTCATTTTTAGGATTCTAAAAAGATTCAATTCCTTAGAGAGATGGCCTAGATACATTTTTTTGAAAAGGCACTTTCAAAAATAGATTGAAATATTCTTTAGAACATATTGTCCATGGAATTGTCTAAAGGAAAATTCTAAGGAAAGAATTCTTTTGGGAGAAGTCCGAGGGAAACAAGAATTTTGAGGGAAACAAGAAGTTTGAGGGAAATAAAAGTCCAAAGAAAATGCTCAAAGGATGATGGCCTAAAAAAATTTAATTTCAAACTATGGAAAATAGTTGCTGATGTTAAAAGGCTTGGTGGGAACCTGAAGGCGAATATAGAGGTAACGAATGGAAAAATGTCCCAAGCATTTGGTTTAATCATAATTGATTCAATTGTAACTAATTCATTTGATTCAATTTTAAATTATTTAATTATAGCTAATTCATTTGGTGACATGGCTTAGCTCACCCACCTCTCTCCCAGATGTAAATGTAACTGATTCTCTCATATATACACATGTCCAAGTGACCCTTGGACTCCCTTTGCTTGACTTCCCTCCTAAAGGCTATATAAATGCATTCTTTTGGCTTGTTCAATAGCCTCCATTGGTTATTGAGAAAACTCTAGCTAGATTTGTACTAAAAAAAATCTTGAAAAAATATACTAGTGTTGTTACCACTCATATGTTATAATATTGAGTAATGACTTGAATCTTGTTGGTTTAGTCTAGTGAAATATTGTCTTTTCTAGCTTGTACTCTTGATGGTCTACCAATTTGCAAAAAGGAGATTGTTACAGGTATTTTATGGTATTCTTTTCTAAGTGTAGAGATATCTTATAAGTGGTCCATTATTGTATCCCTCCATGGAATCATTCATTCCCTTCCTAAAAATCATATACCTTCTTGAATCTAGCATATGAAACATTGATGCAGTAATGAATCCTGAGTTGTGAGTCTTGTGTGAGAAATACCTTGTTTGTCTTTAAGTAGTGGTTTTAGTCAATTGGGAGGACATTATACACTGGTGCATCACCTTTTGGATTCTTATTTGTTTTCCTTAACCCTTTTCATATATAATTGTTAAGTTAGAGAGAGAGCTTTAAAGATGCATCAATGGGAGCTAGCCCCTTTTCTAGAGATTCATCTCAAGGAAATTGTCACCCACAACAAGAGAGGTGTTTACATTGTACCACTTGGATGAGAAGAGCTAAGCATCTCCTCAAGGGTGAAAATCCAAGTGTCAATAGTTTTTGGCATGCTTAGTGGGACAATTTATCCAAGGATTTGAAGAATTCTTGGTGGGTTCTTAAATCAATCAACCTTTTGGAGGCATTTCAATCACTAAAAATGGTGACTTCGAGTTGAATCAATTGGTTAAGTAGCCTTAATGCATCAAGAAATTATATTTTGTCTATATAATTCCATTTTTGATAAGAATGGACCTTTTTTTTGTTCATATTATTTTTATCAAGCTCATGTTGTTCATGGAATCACATCAAGCAACTCTCCTAATTGTCCTTCTCTTAGTCAATCCAAGAGTGCTAGGGAGATAATGTTAGATTTTGAGAAGCAAATTCTAGAGATAGATAGGTTGAATGAGTAGAATTGGTATCATAAAGAGCTTATGTACAAGGAGTAGTGCTTGTTTAGGCAAGCTCAAGCCATATAATCCATGAAAGAGAAACTAGTAAGATGGATGAGTCAATCTGTTCAAGGAAATCAACCTTGTATACATTTTTTGATCCCAAAGTAGCCTTATCATATTCAAAATAAACCCTTCTCTTTTACATAAAATAATTTCTATCAAATATCACTTTCTCACCAAAATAAAATGAACCAACCTTCTAACCCATCTAATGCATTAACTACTCTTGTAGTTAATCCTTTGCACCTAGAAATCCAACACCAAAGGACATTAAAACAACATTCTATGAAAACTAACTATTTCAATTCCTTAGATTATAATCCCTCCTTTGAAATAAGTCATCCTATTTCATTTGAAAAACAATACATCAATCCTCAAGCAACTCTTCCTATGCATGTGCAAACTCTTCCTAGTCTCCCTCAACCTCCTCAAGTCCTTCAACATGATGTCAACATCCCAAGTTGGATAAATGTCTATCATGAACTAGATCAAGACATTGAGAAAGATGAAGTTGCTGCATATCCTCAAGAAGAGATTTCTAATCCTAAGATCATGAGTTGGAATGAAATAGTGGAATCATGGGGTAAGAAAAAAGATAAGAGTATTGTTCAAAAGTGTGAAGTGGAAAATGAAGCTAGTCCTCGTCAAGTACCTCTCACCCTTCCTAAAGAAACCTCTTATTTTCCATGTCAAACCTCTCATACTCATCCTCATCATCATGATGCATATGATATCCAAGAAATACTCTTCTAAGAGAATCTAGCCAAGCATATTAAAGAATTAGAGTCAAGAATGAGGTTTCTTAGTCAATGTGTAATGGAAGGTTTAGACCTAATAGAAGACCCCGTGTCTAAACACACCCCATTTACACTCCTTAAAGAGAGTTATCAAGATACATCTGATGTGGATGAAGTTCTGGTCAAGTGGAAGGAAGAGAATCAATTGATTTTAGTCCAAGGTTTATGTCTTCTTCCTCATGAGCTTCTCAAAGAACACCCCACTTCTCATTTCCAATCTGATTTTGAGTTCACTAGTGCTCGCCTCTTTTCAAAGTCCATTCCTAAATTATATTATTCATCCCACACTCCATTTTAAATTCCTTCACCTTCCATTACCTTCCATACTCCAACTCTTACATTTCAAACTCATGAACCTATCCATTCACCCTTCACTTCATTCCATTCTAAAGAGGAACTTGTTTTGAGGGAGGTAAGTGAGTAAGAGAAAATATAGTTTTTGGCTGATCAAGAGGATATTATGATTGATGATTATGATTAAATCATTATAGGTGCTCCCCATGAGAACCATCATGGTGATCATCATCATGAACATGAGGTGGAAGGCATTGTCAAATATGAAAAATGTAATCAAATCATATTTCAAGAGGTCACTGTTCTAGGAGGTTTTCAAAAGAAGAAGGTTGAAGAAGAAACTGTTGAAAGTGACATGATTCAAGGAGAAGATATAGGTCACACATACATGTAAATGTTCTAACAATATGAAGATGATATTGACAAACTTCACTTTTCAACATTGGATGGAGAATGTAAGCATGGTGGGCTCTCTTTCCCTTTGTTTGATGATCCTTCTTGTTACTTTGATGAAGATAATGACTAGGTCATGGGACTTAAGTTGAATAAGGTTCAAGAGAATTTTTTTGAGCAGATAAAGACTCTTGTTTGAGAACAAGAAAGAGAGGGATCACATTGGTTTGATAGAAACATTGAGGAAGGAGTTCTTGAGAAAGAAAATGATGATTTTTGGAATAAGTTAGAAAGATTTTGCCTCAGCTCAAACATCACACCAGCCAACCTTCCCCAAGAGAGCCATGAAGAAGAAAGAGATTAGTTTGAAAATCTTCTCAAAGAGATATAAAATAATGATTTGGTATATGATACATACCAAGAGAACCATGAGTTAAATGAGCCCTATAATGATGATATTATAGCTATTGATGCTTTGATAGACTACACCAACATGAAGGACCATCATTAAACATACCTCAAAGAGCAATATGAATACATGGGTGTGGAAGATATGTTTGAACTTGATGCATTGGAATACATGCCAACCAAGATGGTAAACAAAAAGGGTGACTCACCAAGTTTCTACTCCAATAAATTACTTGGTTACCACCATGAGTTTTCTTGCAATGAAGGAGACCTAAGAAGTCTCCCCTTTGATCTAGGAGGAGGAGAAACATATCATGTTAGATTTACATATTATTTTTATTTTAGTTGTTTCTTGTTTTTCCTCTAAGTGCTTATGCACATGTGTTTGTCTTGTGTTTTGCTTTGCTTTATGTCTTGTTTATTTTGTTCTTGTTGTGTGTTTTGTCTTGTAGCATGGGTTTTCCTTCTAGTCTAGTGTGTTGTTCAATGTTTTGAGTCATGTCCAATGTTTCCTTGGTTGAGTGTCCTTAGATGACTCCTTGCTTAATGGATTAATTTAGCTACTAGTCTAGTCAGTATAGCAAGCATACTACCCTTGCGAGTCACCAATTTGTTGACCAAATTTTAAGCCTTTAGGCCAAAATTTGGCACCCCTATTTGAAAAATTAGCCACCTATGTCTATACCTTTGGGTAGGTCTAGTATGTAGGTTTAATTTGGAAGAAGTGTTATATATAAGCCCACAACAAATGTACAAGTCCAATTCATTTAGAAAGTTTGGTTTTGGTCTTTTGCTAAGCCTTTGCATAGTAATCCTTTTTGGTATTTTGTTTTTGACTAAAGTGTTATTTTTTTGGACTTTTCATTTGATGAAAGTGAAGAATTATTTCAAACAATTTATCTGAAACAAATTTCCCAAAGATGAAGACTAATTCCTTAAGGAAATTTTTCTGAACATTTTCCTTGGACCTTTTTAGGCTAAAGGATCATTTTCATCTTTTCCAAAGGGCAATTTACAAGTTTTGAAGGGTGATTTTATAGGAAATGGTCCACTTAATTCTTTCTAAAGGATAATTTTTTCAAAAAAATGTCCTGAGCAACTTTACCGAAGGGCACTTCAGAAAAAAGTCATCTTCAACTTTTTTGAAGGGCACTTTAGTTTTTCTGAAGGGCATTTGTAGGAAGGCTGAAACTTACTTTAAAAAAAGTCCAAAGGGAACTTCAAATTTCTGGAAGGGGCATTTTTAGAAAGCTAAAAGGACACTTACAAAAGGTCTAAAAGATTGTTTTCATGGGGAGGTGGACCAAACAAAAGTTATAAAAAGATACTTGTCATGTTGAAGGGGTCATTTGCAAGATTTTGAAAAGAGTCAATTCGTCAAAGAGATGGCCCATACACATTTTTTTGAAATGGCACTTTTAGAAAAATATTGAAAGATTATTTGAAATAAATTATTCATGGAATTTTCTAAAGGAAAATTCGAAGGGAAACAAGAATTTTGAGGGAAATAAAATTCTGAGGCAAATATAGAGGTAAAAAATGGGAAAATGTCCTAAGCATTTGGTTCAATCATAACTGATTCATTTGGTGTAATTTTAACTTATTAAATTTTAATTGATTCATTTAGTGACATGGCATAGCTCACCCACCTCTCTCCCACATGCAAATGTAACTGATTCTCTCATATAGACACATGTCCAAGTGAACCTTGGACTTTCTTTGCTTAAACTCCCTCGTAAAGGCTATATATATATACATTCTTTTGGCTTGTTCAATAACCTCCACTAGTTATTGGGAAAACTCTAGCCAAATTTGTACTCAAAAAGTTCTTGAAGAAATATACTAGTGTTGTTTCCACTCATATGTTGTAATATTGAGTAATGACTTGAACCTTGTTGGTCTAGTCTAGTGAAAGATTGTCTTTTCTAGCTTGTACTCTTGATGGTCTACCGATTTGCAAAAAAGAGATTATTGTAGGTCTTTTCTAGTATTCTTTTCTAAGTATAGAGATATCCTAGAAGTTGTATATGATTATATCCCTCTTTTAAATCATTCATTCCCTTTCTAAGAATCATATACCTTCTTGAATCTATCATATGAAACATTGATGCAGTAATGAATCCTAAGTTGTGAGTCTTGTGTGAGAAACACCTTGTTTATCTTTAAGTTGTGGTTTTATTTAATTGGGAGGACATTATACATTGGTGCATCATCATTTGGTTTCTTAGTTGTTTTTCTTAACCCTTTTCATATATAATTGTTAAGTTAGAGATAGAGATATAAAGGTGCATCAAGGGGAGCTAGCCCCTTATCTAGAGATTCATCTCGATGAAATTATCACCCACAACAAGATAGATGTTTCCACTGTGCCACTTGGATGAGGAGAGCTGAGCATCTCCTCAAGGGTGTGAATCCAAGTGTCAACAGTACCCTCTATATTATAACTTATCTTAAGTTTAAAACCTATACAATTGATATGATTGAATTAACATTCTAATGGGTTCAAATTTCTATAAAATTCACCAAAGATAAAGAGAGAATTCCATTAAACCCATGATATCTACCCTATGATTGACTACCATGTGTATATTAATTTTATGGTCATATTCTTATTAAAATAAAATTGTTTGCATTGGTTTTTAATTTTGTAAATATAGTTTAGTGTACAAAAAAATTAGACCCATGAAAACACTAAATTATATTTTAAAATCTAACAGATGCACAAACCTTAATAAAATAAAGATGACCACATGAACCCCATCGATTCTATGATTGTAAATTAATAGAAGGACATTATGTGTAAATTTGTTATTTGGCATAGAAAAGCGTGAACACAATAAAATTATAAATAAAAATAAATGAAATCATGTATTTTTAGGATCATTAATAGCTAAGGGATACTCTACATAGTCTAATAACTCTATGTTTATAATCCAATCCATGGTATCCATGTATCTCAAGATGATTGGTCATGGTGAAATCACATGAATGAAGGAAATATATGAAATATTGTGACATTTATGACTCCAAAGCAATCATAAGAGACCATGTGGTTCATTAGTATTGATCATGGAAAAAAATAAAATATTGAGGCTACATTATAACTCTATGAAGTTAAAAAATCAAATGTGGCAACTTGTCACTACCCATCATAGTCAAAGGAAGTGTGTTATAAAATAGGTCCCATAGACTTTGTGAACATGATATGATATATGGTGTCCGTGTGTTTTTATGAATTTTTTCATGATGAAATTAAAGAGAAAATATGAAATAGGAACATGAAGGAATCCACAAAATGATTTTTCCATGTGAAAGGCTGTGAACTTGGGTGTGACTAAGATATTAACAACATATAGCCAATTTTCACACAGAAATACTGTCATAGTGTTGCTCATGTCACGAATCGAAGGCATTAAAATCATATTGTTACCCATATTAAAATTATAATGCATCAATGTGGCAAAGAAATTTAATTCCTAACAAACTCCATCTGCCATTAATTCACATAGGGTGATATAAAAAATTAGGGCCTCCTAATTCATAAGTGATAAATGGTCATGGTAGAATTAAAATCTAAAGAGACATGCATTAATTCAATGCATTTAAAGATATGGTGTATTGATTCAATGTGATGATCCCAAAAATAAAATAGTATGGACAACACAATGGTCATTAATGATAAAATATGGTCATAAACATTTAAAATTCAAATTTGGTAAAATTTAAAATTATGGATTTAGGGACTTTGATCGACCCTTTTTTGTTATAAATACCTAGTTTAGAAAAGCTTTTACATTTTAAAGTTTTATAATAAAAATTTAAAGTAAAATAAACCTTTGTTAGACATTTTATCAATGGACAACTTATCTTTCATAGTCATGTTAATGTTGAGTATGTTCATAGCTTGAATATTATATTGGTGATATTTCTTTTCCCTATCTGATGAGTTGATTAAATTATGCATTTTATAGTTTAATCATTTCACTGATAAGCTAAGGGCATTAATAAATTATTATAGAGAAATGTATCATTCATATACTTATTTTTATAAGGTTTATGAAATTCATTTATAAATTATTAAACTCAATTAATTGTTGGATTTTATAGTCATATAAAATGCAAAAAATGGTAACTTGAGAGTGGATAATGAAACCCAACCCATATGTCCCTCTTGCTTACTCTCATTACCCTCATAGGTTTGTTTTCATTGATTCCCAGTCATTCATAGTCTTCTAGACCTGATCCTAGTTGAGCTAGGACCCTCTTTTCATGACCAATCCATCCCTCTAGGTCCTGTCTACCTAGGACAATAGAGCCACACTAGGACAATATTACCAATGCCACTCCTATCCACTTTTAGTGTTGCTGTCCAAGATCATTTTTGACACCAATAATCAATTTATTATAGTTCCCCATCCTTCTCATTGTCAACCTAATATAATTAAATTTAATCCATGACCAATAGATCCCTATAAAACCCCATTCAAATATATTTGGAAAGGGTTGGCAAATATTATCAAATAAGAAAGAATACAAGTGAAACCTTTTAGGCAATCTTCCCTATTCTTTGCATATAGCCATCGAGTATAGTCTTAAGCATATTTAAATCTCTACACCAGTCCCTAGCCACCTCAAACACATCTAGTTTAACATTGATTACATTTTCATATCATAATTTCACCAAGCACTTTCAAAGGGAGAACTACATATGGCTTGATCCCTCTTCATAGTATTGGTATGTAGGCAACATGCCCACACACAAGGTGTGAAGCACATCTAGTGCATATAACACACACTAACCCCTTTTGTCCCTATTTTCCAAAGTTTTATTCAAGTACATTGAAGGCATAAAAACAAATAAAATCATCTCTATAGGGAGCACTATTGAAAGTGAGGCTTCACAAATTCAGAGACATTATCACATATACCTATTGAACAAAACCCAAAAAGCTTAAATCCTTAGGAAAATAGTGCTAGACAAGGAATGCAACACTAGTGCCACTCTTGTATACTTTTAATGCTCTTATCCAATTAGAAAATGAAAGCCAAAATCTTGTTTACGATAGTGACCCAAGCTTGCACAGTGAATATTAAACCTTGTCTCAGTCGGATCAACATAGTTTAAGCTAAGTCTTATTTTCTCCCTCTTATTACTATTTTTAGAAAAGCTCTAATTAAAAATAAATTTCACAAATTATTAGCTTATTTATTTCATATTAGTTAATAATTTATCAATCCAGACCCTTTAACTAAATAGGAATAAAACCCCAATATTTCCAAAAATTTTAAATCATTTGGTGAACCCGACTTACTTAATTTACATACAAAAACCCTAGAAGCCATAGGGTTAAAATCATACTAATTTTTCTTATAAATTTATAAATTTTTACTTGAATATTTAAATCAAAAATCCATTTCAAATTTTAAACTTTAGTAGTAAATTGTAAAATGATTTTCTTTAAAACCCTAGTTACCCATAATAGGTCCCAATAATTTTTTGGTAATTTTCCAATCATTTTATAAATTTGTCTTATCATATTTAAATTAAAAAATGCATTAAAAATTCAATAGTAATTTTAAAAAATTTATTTTTCTTAACATCTTAGTTTCACATACTAGGTCCTATTCAATCAAGATTCTTCCAATAATTTTCTAAATTTTTAGTTGCATATTTAACTCAGAAATTCACTTTCAAATTCACAATTTCATAGTAATTTGTCAAAATTATCATATTCCAAACCATAGCTACATATAATAGGTCCTATTTCTTGTGATATATTACCTTACATCTTTAATCAAATTGCATAAAATGGATCTCACTTAAAAAAAAATCTCACATTTCTTGCAAAAAATAAAGAAAACATCATTGGTCTTATCATGTATATGAATGATGAAGTTTATCATATGTTAGTACAAAGCTTAATTCCTTATATTTCATGATTATTTTTCATAATATGGGATGATTTTAAAAAATTTATTATTAAACAACATGCTAAGATATCTTTTGCATCACCTCCCTTAGAGTCTCTATCCCATGCTGAGTCATGTTGCATGGTCCATTTTACCCTTCCCTAGGTCACTACCCATCACTATAAATCCCAGTGGACACCCTTTATCCCTCCACCACCTTGACCTATCAATTATATTTACTCTCCTCCCATAGCCTCTACTGGTCCTATACAGATAGTAGATAATGTGGTTAGAACTATTACTCAGGTGATACCATACCTCCCTTACCTATTCATGGGCCTTGCCATCCTCCCATTCCTTCTCATCTTAGGCCTAACCCACCCACATAGGTAGATCTACATAAGGAATATGATATTATTGATTAGTTGAGAAACATTCCATCTAAAATTTCCATGTTAGAATTGCTTCAGAAAGATAATGTGTTCAAGTTCATTATTTATTAGGCACTCACCTAAACTTTTATGCCCATTGATTTAGAGCCTTCTTATTTTAAATCAATGTTCAACAATCTAAAATCTATCAAATATGTTATTACTTTTGATAATGATGAAATGCCATCTCAGACAATTATTGATCAAAATTTACCACTATTCATACAAGATCAAGTTAAAACTAGCATAGTTAAAAGAGTTCTAGTTAATACTAGTTTTAGACTTAATATATGTAATATTAGATTCTTACAAACCATGGGCGTAGATATGGCATCCATGTAAAAATCATATAATCACATTAGAGGTTTTGATTATACACCACAATAGATAATGGGCACCATTACTTTGGATATCATGGTAGGACCCAAAACTCTCTTGACACAGTTCTAGGTCATGCGAGGTCTTTTTCATTATAATATTTTACTCACACAACCATGGATACATGTTATGGGTGAAACTAATTTTACTCTATCAATTTGTTAAGTTTCTCCATGAAGCATACCTATACACATATCTAGTAGATAACCAACCATTTAGATACTATCAAACTACATAGTCATCTTCAACTATTTTGCCAGATGGGACACCTCATTGCATTTCTCTTGATTAGATACATACATATGAGGTTGGAGAGACTATCACTTCTCACACTCCTCCACTTACAATTTTTTATTTAGCTCCAGATATTTAGCTAGTCACAGTAACTTTAGTCATTCTAGCTACTCCGTCAATCATGATCCCTACACCTGCTACAAGTATACATTCATTGATAGTAGTTACAATAGTACTAGTTGATTCTATAGATATAGTTACTTTATCTATTAAAAATAATCCCACTACTACTATAGTTTATAAAACTCCTATATCATAGTTACCCCTTGTGGTAAATTTTAAGTTAACATATGTACATGATGTTGATACAGATTCCCAGGCTTCTTCAGATGATGATACGACACCCACACTCACCAATAACTATTTTTATGGATTGAGATTTACACTGGCTAGCCCAAGAGTGTATCAATATGACTCCAAGCTCTCATTAGACATCCTACATCACTCTTAGCATCTCACACTACACTCTCAAGATATGCTCTATATTTGCAATCACATATAGATCACTTAGCACATACAATTCACATGGTTAAATCTATGGATATAGATCCAAAATTTCAAATTCAACTAGGCAACATACATCATCAACCATATATTATATTATATATGTTACTTGGTCATGGATTAATCAAATTACCTATAGTATGACATAGATCTATTAGTAGATTATCATAGTAGGATGGTCACCAATTTTTTCTTTTTCATAGGATCACAAATCATGATACAAAATCATGTAAAAATTTACAAAAGAGATTGGATAAACTATAGGTTCAAGGTATTATTTAAATTATAGCACCACCAGCACTAACTTCACCACTTCTACCACAATAATTTACTACCCAAGTTAAACATCCTAGAGGAGAAGCAACATCTCCACCACTAGAGCAACCTTCAATTTACCTTTGACAGGATGACACCATGTACACAACATTTGAACCATATGATGATAATTATGATGATGATATTGAGGCATTTGATGGTGTTCATGATCCTTTCCTCTATCTCCCTCCCTAGTGAGCTCCATCCTTGGACCCTTTTTTCCCTCTGACCTAGTCTTTAATATTATTGTGTAGATATTACTTTATTCATATGATTTTATATAGATTTATTTCAAATACTTTTACATAGTCTTCTATGCTTGATTGTATATAGCTTCAAAATCTCAAAAATCCAAGAATAATATAACATTTCAAAATATAAAAACATTAAAATATGTCAAAACACCAAAAACATTTCAATTGTATGCATCATCCATGCTTTACACTTTTACTACAATGTTAGACTTACATTTATCATTATATGCTATTGTTTGTCAATTTGTCTACATTACCATGCTTCACTTGATGTATTTTGAGTGTGTAGTTACATCCAACTCATTAATTTATTCACTCTACCCTTTGAGAGGCCATCCTGCTTTTACATCAAGATATACATTGATATACATACCCACTAGGGGCATCCTCTACATGACTACACCATCTAGGTTATGTCATTACTACACCACACACTCTAGTTATCATGTTGATGTACATTATTTACTATATTACATAGATTACTCTATCAACACTCACTAGTATATAACACTTGTGTATTTATTACCATATACCTAGTCTTATACTAACATGTCTTGTATACATTCACTTCTTGCTTTGACTAGTTAGATGCATTTATAATTCTAGTTTCTTACAAGATTTATTTATTTTATTAACATTATCTTTATGTGATTACATTTTCTTAGTTCCTATTTATCTCCTATATGTGCCTTAGGACATCTACCAATGTTTTTTATTTGTACTCTTCCATGTGATTGTGGCTTTCACACCAACTTGCTTGTTTTAATTGTATATGTATGTGGAATTTGAACATGCCTTGTATGTTTGATTTCTAGTTTGAGTGACATGTAGCCATGTCCCTTGTTTTCTTGGCCCCTTGGCCACTCTTGAATGCTTCTTGATTTTTTCCTTGTGTGCTTGTTACTTGTTTGCTTCTCAATTATTTGTAATGCCATGATCCATATCATGCATTATTTGTGTTTTATTGGATGCCACGATGGACATCATGCTCCATCCCTCCAACTAAAAAATAAAAACTAACCATAATATAAATTCTAGTTTAGTACATTATACATGCTATTACATTGTTACATCTATATAGGCATACCCATATTGATCTAGTAATCTCTTAATATAAATCATGCTATATCTTGAGATATCTTACTGATTATCATTGCTATATCATGTATCTTTGTATGATGACACACTTTTAGGGCTCTTTATTATAAAGGTAGTCATTATAGGGTCTTCATTCCTACCCTCGGAAGTGGGGGAAAGAAATAGGGGTTTTGTCACAGAGATCAGACCTCCTAACAATTGAAACAACATTAAAAATACCTAAAACAATAACCAAACATCAAACCAATTGGAACTGACTAGGTAGATAGTCAAGAATCTAGAACAATAATCATATTTGGCCTAGGAAAATAGTTCTAAGATTGGATTACAACACTGGTGGTGCTACTATCCATTTCCATCACTCTTGTCTAAACAATAGACAAACTAGATTTTCTAAAAATAGATAGAAAGGTAAGTTTAATTACTATTTTGTTAGCTATAGTTCATACTAGAATCAATAGTTTAAGTATAGTTTTCTCACAAAATATAGATATAGGGTCATTATGTATAGCATGATGGCTCTTGATTCCATTTTTAGATAGGGTAGTTGGTATAACATCTATATCAGAATCCTTGTTTTAGACACTAATGATTGGGGGCAATGTACATGGCACATTTGTTTTCTTTCTTTCTAATTTCAACATTACCCAAGCATTCTCAGTAATTTCATGTCTTAATCCACGTGTAGGTGTTTGGCATAATTTTGGTTTGTATTTCATACAAGCCTAAATTTCGAGTTCCTGAGTTCTCAAGTTCTCAAGTGGATTCCACATAAGCTATATTTTAAATTTTAGAGTGGCTTTCATATAAGCCTAATCTCTATCTTTTAGAGTGGCCTAGTTTTTGGCATACATTTGGTTATCCATGCCAACATTATTAGATCATAGTATATTCAAGGGCCTTAGGAGCCATCTCATATGACACACATTTCATACCACTAATAGTTTATAGCTTCACTTCATAGGGCAATGATGGAGCCAAAGGACTAGCTAGCCTTTGTATTCTTGAGCCACTTATTAAGAGGTATTAGATACACAATATAAAGATTGATTGACACACATATGACCACATAAATTAACTTAGTGGGTGATGATGCAGCCAAAGGGATAACATTTACATTCTTGAGCCACTTATAGGGAATTGAAAACTTAGCTCTGTTCATGATATTAATCTTGGTACAACACACATCCAACATCACACAACATCACAATAGGTTTTATATTGGTTCATGTACCTGATGAGTTGTACTCATTCCTTTCTCTTCCTTTCTCTCTTACCTAGCTTTGTATGTTCTTATTTTAGATATACATTGTCTAGTAAGAATTGATCGACTCTTTATTTTCACTTGTAGATTAACACTTCATAGTGTGCTCTCTTTATGCACACCCAACATCATATAGCTTCATGAGCTTCACCCTTTTAGGTAAGTTTAGGTATACTTTATATTTTTCATTTATCCTAGTATTTCACTTTGTTGCATCACTAGAATATAGGGGGGGGGGTAAATGCAGTCATATAAAATGTAAAACTTGGTAACTTGAGCATGGCTAATGATACCTAACCCATAGGTCCCTCTTTCTTGCTCTCATGACCCTCATAGGATTATTTTCACTGACTCCTAGTCATTTGTAGTCTTCTAGACCTGATCTTAGATAGGCTAGTACCCTCTTTTCATGATCAATCCATCTCCCAGGTCCCATCTACCTAATACAATAGCACCACACTAGGATAATAACACCAATGCCATTCCTATTCAATTTCAGTGCTTATTATCGAAGCTCATTTTTGGCCCCAATGGTCAATTTATTCTGATTACCCATCCTTTTCCTTGTAAGCCTAACATGATAAAATTCAATCCATGACCAATATATCCCTATAAAATTGCATTCAAAGATCATTTAGAAAGGGTTGGCAATTATTATCAATCAAGCAAGAATACAAGTGAAACGACTCAAGAAATCTTCCTTATTCTCTACATACAACCATCCATTACAATATTAAGCATATCTAAATATCCATACCAATCCCTAGCCACCTCGATCACATCTATTTTAACATTTATTTAATTCTCATATCACAATTTCACCAAGCACTTTCAAAGGGAGAACTACATATGGCTTGATCCCTCTTTAGAGTTTTGGTATGTAGGTAGCATGCCCACACATGGGGTGTGAATAAAATCCAATGCATCTTACACACACTAAACCATTTTTACCTATTTCCAAAATTTTATTCAAGTAAATTGAAAGCATATAAATGAAGAAAATCAGCTCTATATGGAGCATTGTCGACAATGAAGCTTCACAAATTTATAGATAGTGTCACACAAACATATCAAACAAAACCTTGAAAGATTAGATACTTAGTAAAAAATCACCAGACAAGGACTATAACATTGGTGCCACCCTTTTCAAATTTTGGTTCTCTTTTCCAATTAAAAAAATAAATCTAGAATCCTATTTACGATAGTGTCCTAGGCCTGCATAGTGAATATCAAACACTATCTCAGTCAGATCAACATAGTTTAAGCTAAGTCTTATTTTCTCCCTCTTATTACTATTTTTATAATATTTATAATTACAAATAAATTTCACAAATCATTAACTTATTTATTGCATATTATTTATTGATTTATCAATCCAGGCCCTTTAACTAAATTAGGAATAAAACCCCAATATTCCCAAAATTGTTAAATCAGATTTTATAAACATTATTTTTTTTCAATATATCATATCCACTAATTGCTTTAGAATATAAAAACTAAGTGAAAACATTAATCTTCTTCCCTATCCTATATATCCTTCTTTTTTATGTTTTTTTAAAAATCATAATTATGCCATTTTATAGGTGGATATAAGCATCATTGTGAATATCCATCTTTATTTATTTATTTGTATTGCACTTATTTCATGGCTATGTTAAATAGTGTTGATTTTCATTTAAGGCATTTGGAGCAACATGTAAAATCAATATATTCCAATAATAACTTCTTTTGGGAACCATAAATTATAGCTCATGCACTGGGTCATATCCTGGTGATCTTAAATGAGAGGGTGAAAATTTGTTATTTATTAGGTGGATTATAAACCCATATCAACAAAATATGGCACTAGAAAGAGGGTGAATTGACATTACACCCATGTGATATTTAAATTTTTTTTAAATAGCCTCTACAAAAATCATGACTCAATGAAATAGTCATAGGCATACTTGGAATTTATCATGATTTACCAAAAGATTCCTTTAGGTTCCTACCTAGATTTAGATTTGATGCAAACATAACTGCTAAAAAACATGTCCATCTTATAAAACTACCATGATAATATTGAATATTTTCCATGAATATGTAGTTTATAAAAAAAATCACTTTAGAGGATTCTTTTGATGAATGGTTTTTAATTTTGATGCTTGATTTGATTAATTATTGGAAAAAATTAGAACATGTGTTTATATTATCAATTTTCTAGATGATTGATACTTTTATATTATATAATGAGATGGCTATTCTTAAGATAGAACCATACCATTTTATATGATATATAAACTTAAAGCCTCCGTAAGTTTATTAAAACTATTTGATTAATCACAAACCCCAGAGACATTAATCATGGATTTGTATTTAAATGCTTTAAATTCAATCATTTCCATGTTTTAAAATAATTTCCACTAGTAAATCATGGTTTTTGCCTTTGAAGAAGTAATCGAAATGGGTAATCAATTATTTCCTCAATACATAGACTATTTCCATGAGGAAAGTCATCATCTTTATGACAATGTCACAATAATCAATTCCCAGTCTCAAGAAATCCTAATATTTCATGTGATTGAATATTTAGATCAGAGTTTTATTCATGTAGAGTGCATTAAGTTAGATATAAATCCCATTAATAAACAAACCATAACCCTTATTGTGAATACTAATGAATATGATTGATTTTTAAAATAAACATTCTAACTTTGATGAAGGTGTTTAAAATAATTCACACACCATAGGAATCACATGATAATGAGTAAAAATTAGTGCCTTACATAGGACTTATCCAACAAAATTATTTTGAAGGTAGCTTATTGAATCATGAAATAATAGAGGATTTTTTGAATTAATATTTTAACATGTTTTGATGATCAAGTTTTGTATTTAGAAGAACACCATAAAAAATGTGTAAGAAGAGATTTGTTTAATAGCATATCTAGACCATGTAAATATTCAAAATATCATTATCATGTAATTTTAGGTAAAAGAGTCTCCTATGTATGTTTGATCTAACTTTAAGGTAGTTTTATCTAAAATTAGTTCTTGTTTTGATTTCACTTTTGGTGGAAACCACCTTGTTAAGAACTAACATGTCAAATATTTTCAATTGAGGGAGATTAAATGGATTGAAATATTAAATGAGTACAAGATCTTCCTAAAAGACTAATAATTATTAATGGCAAAATAATTCTCTTTCCAGATAATGGAAAATGTTTCACACAAATATTCCAAGCCCATTTCCCTAATTTGACTATGATAAATGTTTAGTTTAGGCAGCTTAGGATTATAGTATTTTTATTTATTCTTCATCCTTAATTTGACTTTTGTAACTTTAGCTTGTTGTGTATTTATTTGTGTCTTCTTAGTTTATTTTATTTATATTTTACTTGTGGATGTTGTTGTTCCCCATGGTTATTCCATTTTAAAATGTGTAGAGTTTCAATAAGCCTTGATGAGAAAACAAAAAGAGAATTTATATACTATAATTTTAATGTCCACCCCAATAGTGATTGATTTCTTCTTGACTTTTGTTATGACTATGGTCCAAAAACAAATACATATATTCCTAAGTTTGAAATTTTGTATCCATATTATAATTATAAGGAATAAAGATCACTATGAAATGTTGAAATACTCTATAAAAGAAGGTGACTTTTTTAAATAGTTGTCAATGTTACATTTGATTTTATTATATTATCATAGATAATTTAAAGTTATTATTTTAAAATCATATGAATGAAAAAAATGGTTACATATAGAGTAAATCATAACTACACTTAGTCACAGTAAATATTGCTTTGAGTAATATGAGAAAGTAATAGAAAAATCGATTGTGACTGAACTTTTCTATTTATCATTATATCCAGATATAATGGTTCCTAATTTTGAGAATAAAAAATAAATCCAAAAATAATATGAAATATTCAAATAAAATTTAAAATTTTATCTTTATGAGACTGATTTGGGAAACCTTCACTAGAGCTAAAAATACTTGGCTAGTACTAGAGTAGGGCCTAGATCAAAGCTAAAGTATAATAATTATAGAAAATATAGGATCAAACACATATATGCTAGACATAGCTCATGTCAAGCATAAGAGATAAATAGAAAGATATGCATCAGTTTGGGTACAATAGCATGCCACTATTATTTTATTACACTACACAAAATACTTTTTATTTTCCATTCCATTTTTGAAAGTGAGTAAGGGCCTTGATTTCATGGAGCATTAAGGCTCTCATAAATATAAGTGGTTACATAAATTCAAGTTTTTACATAAATGTAGGTAGTTACATAAATTCCATGTGGGTGTACAAATTGGAATTTAGTGAAAAATTCCATGTGGGTGTGTAACTTAGACTTTAATTCAAGTTTCATTTAAAAATTAGATTATTTTATAAACAAGAGAATAATAAATCCTAATAAAATTACTTAATAAGTAATTAGACCTAAGGTGTAATTATAAATTTGAACTAGTACCCACCTTTAAGTGAAATTTAGGGATTGTGTAAAAAATTTAAGATAAACCTTTGAAATGAGTCCTGACACTAGGCCTCATGAGGTGTGAATGTACAATTAATTTCATTGCAATCCAAATAAATTTTAAAAGTTGATAAGATATTCTTCAAAAATACCCAAGAAGATAGTAGAACACACAATAAGTAGTAAAATATGATGAATGAGAAGTGCCTTGGTTGGGCTGAATCCATCATAAAATGTACATTATGTGGGTTTATCCACCACTAAATAATTCCCATAAGTAAATTTTGAGATGTGTTACAAGGATACTCAAGATAACTACATAAAACACCCAAAGAAGGAAGTATAACACCCCCTCCCCCTAATTCTAAATGGGTGGAGTAGATAAATAAATATATAAAAGTAGTATAAATACCATAATTAAATATTGAATATATTTTTGGAATGCTAAAATTCACTCAACATAAGGATTTTTTTAAAAATGTCAATTTGTCAAAAAAATATATGAAAAAAATAATCTTCTCAAGAAATTTCAATAAGGCATGTAGAAATGGGGCTCTAAATATGTCTTAGTAATAATGACATTAGTTTAAGTAACATATTAAACTAACCAAATATTTCTTATCATTGAGAATAAAATCAAAACAAGTGAATACACAAGTGGTTTAACCACTACTTGAACGCCAGATTCAAAAATATAGGAGTGCTATCAATAGTGCCATGTGAAAATGAGACAACGAGTTCCTCATTAGGTTCCCGAAAATGAGGCATGTTAGCTACCATGTATAAATTAAGGAAAAAATTATACATTTTAATTTCATAATAACAACATTATTACATTAAATTAAAAAAAAAACGCGGTTTAAAAAAAAATAGTGTATGGCCTTGAATCATAGAAAAAGAGTTAGCTATAACTTATTCAATAGGGTTCAAAAAACAATTTAATGTTAGGTACCATACACAAATTAAGGAAAATAACCAAATTTTTTACATAATAACCACATTGTTGCATATAACATGAAATATCACATGGTATAAAAAAAGATTGCGCAAAATAGAGTTTGGATAGAGGAGAAAGACCTATGAAATATCCATGGTGAAGTCATAAAATGGCAAAAAAGTGTCCACATAAGTGGAATGTGTGTTGAAAAAGGTCCCTCACAAGAAATACATTTAAAACCTAAAATTTACCCTAATATCTTCTAAAATTAAAGCTTGTAACAAATGAATAACCCAATGACAAATGTGTTTGGTAACTATTATGTGCAACAATTTCTCTCTCATGAGCAATCCATGAGAAATGAGGGCCAATAGAGTCCAAATTATTAAATATTTTATAAGAATAGATAATTTTAAAAAATTCATGTCAAATGGAGTCTATATCAATGATAATGGGCCTTTGGGTGTTTTCATGCAAAATGGGTTACACAAGGTCAACAGGGGAAAAAGTGTACCCTATCTCTCTCATGGGCTATAAAAATGGGATTCCTAGTTATAATAGTGTACATCATGTGCACAAATAAATAACACCCAAGTTCAATTATATACTCCACTTAAAAAAATTCCATCCCTTACAATAACATATGCCACTTTGATCATAAAATCAAAAATCCCCATTTGGATGTAGCATGGTCTGAAAAATAGGTGGTGAAGCTTTAGCTCATGACCTTCCCCATCAATCCAACACGTTATAAAAATGAGATAGCCAACATGGCCACAAATTTACAAAGTAAATGCAAAAATATATTTTTTCTTTACAAAACAAAAAAAATGTAATTGAATGGGTGGTGTGGGGGACAATGTCTGAAGAACCTAAAATTCCATAAATCTAGTTGGCCAACTAGTTGGGTAGTGGGTTGGGTTGGACAAGTGGGTGGGATAAAAATATTGAAAAAAATGCACAATTGCAATGCTTCCATTATTTGAATTTGATGATAATGCCAATAATAGGTAGGGTTGGCTAAGAGGATTGAGTAAAAAGGCAAACATTCTATGCTCCAATTATAATTATAATACAATGTTAATTACATCAATGTCCAATATTAATCCCATGACATTATGTACAAAAGGGAAATTTGTGATCCCATCCATAGGAAATAGGAGGAAACAAACTATGATGGCATGAAGTAGATGGATAGTGAGGTTGAATGGTAACACAACTCAAATATAACAAGTAGGTTTTAGGTGGAGGAAGTAAATGTGGAGAAAGTAAGTAGGGGACACAATCAGATGGTGGTGGAAAACAAGTTGGGAGGTCATGAAGGTAGCAGATAGGATAGAATTAGGGATATTAGGGGGAATATTGGTGGGTGGCAAAGGTTTCACTCATAAAAGTTTTTATATATTTTAAATAATTTAAAAAAATAACACCTCCCTCCACTCAAAAATTTATACAAGCCCCCTCTAAACTTCTCTTTAAAATTAAAAAAACCTCTAATAAACAAACAAATAGCCACAATGTTTTTCAATCAACCCATATTTGATTAAAAAAATTCAAATCCATTTATCCACATATGGTTAGAAATGACCAATATATTTCCACAAATTAGGAGAAAATAGTCATTTTTCATGAAATGAGAGCTTATCCTCTATAAATCAACCATTTTAGAAACATCAGTATGGTTATATTTTTAAAAAACACTAATTATATAGAAAATAATTAACAACACACAACATGATACATATATCTAGAGCTTTAGTTGTCTATTTTGAGCAAAAAAGGTTGAACCACCTTTTTACACTGCTATAGACATACACGTGACGTCTGATATACTCCAAACTAAAATAAAAGTGTATGGCATGAAATAATAGAACTTAAACAAAACATCCACCTCAAGAATAAATTTTAAACCCCTAAAAATTTAGTCTTCTTAAATGTTCTAGACCCTTTTATACATAATATTTGAGATGAAATTGACCCAAAATGCACCTAAAGCACACCCTACCTAACAAAACACATCTAAAATGATTAAGCCAACTTAATTATCAACTAGATAGGATCATAAACATATATTCTATACATATCTCACATCATACTTAAACTAAAGATAGAAAGAGACACCTAAGTTTGGATACAAATATATACCAATAAAATTATATTTCACTACAAAAAGGTAGAGAATAAACTATATAATAAACCTCTCACTTTCTCTTCACCATTAAGTTTTTCAAAGTGAGGCATATCCTTGTGTTTAAATAGCATAAAGGCCCTCATAAATCTATTAGGTCTATATATTTCTAGTTAGTAGAAAAGTAATACCCATCCTCCCCTGCCCCTCCCAAGCCATACATTTTTATAAAAATAAGATAGATCTTTAGAAAGATCTAATCAATATTTTGAATCTTTTGCCACATAAAAATATTCAAGGTAAGGTAAATTAATCAATTTTCACACTCTTTGACTCTTCAATATGTATGAGACTTAATATGTCATGATGGAATTGAAACTAATTTTCAAACTTCTATGAAATTATAAATTTACTTGCAAGACTAATTAGTTTTTTTATAATAAATTTGGAAATTATAAGTTCTAAAATACTAATAAATTATCCCCACCACACCCACCTTGTTTAGTTGTCATTTTTTGTGGCCAACATGCTTCATTTATTCATAAATAAGGACACTCTATTTCTCAAGGCATAAACTAAGTATATTTAAGTTTTTAAGGTGCATTCATAGTTTAGTTTTCATCATGACTTGGTATAATTTTTTAATTAAATTTTCTACTCTATTTTGTGTGTATCTTAAGTCTTTTACAACCATTTTATATTATAAACCTAGCACCTAGGTTTAAATTTATAATTTATGTCATGTTAAAATGTTTTCCTAAGACTAATTTTCATATCTACAACCTTTTCCCATTTCTAAATTCTATGGTCCCATTGAACTTTTACTTATTACCTAAAGAGTCACCTAAATCTAAGGTTCATACTTTAAGTCATGAACCCCTCTTTTTTATGACTTGGATTAAGTCACAGAACTATGCAATTTATATGTCATAATTAACATTCCAAATGGTCTAAAAACTTTGAAAAACTAAATATACCACCTAATTGATACCTCTATCAATGGCTTACGATTGATCACCACATGTATATTATTTTGAAGGTCACCTTTTTATTGAAATAAATTGGCCACATTCATTTTTAATGTTGTATGTATAGTTTAACTATGACCACATTAGTTTTTAATGTTGTATGTATAATTTAACTATGGCCACTTATTTTTTTAACAAAAACATAAAGTTGTGGAAAAAATAAAATTAAAATTATAATAAAAAAGATCCATGAAACTTAATTAATTAAAAAGGATACCAGTGAATCCCATGGATTATGTCACTATGAATGAATGCGAGCATATTATGTGTCAATTTGTGATTGAGCATGAAAAGGATAAGATGCATGAAAATGATAAATTAGAATCAATGAAACCATATATCTAAAGGATATTTAATATCCAAGGGATATCTTATGTAATATTTTAAATCCATTAATTTAATCCAATTGATGATAGCCACATGGATTGCGAGGATTGTTTATGGTGAAATGAAATTCTTAAAAAATTTCCAAGGAAATCCATGAAAGTGTGCAACCTATGTGACTCTAAAATAATAAAAAGAGGCCACATGTATTGCTATAATTTATCATGGATAAAATTAAAATCTTGAGGCCATATGGTGACTCCAAAAATTAGAGAGAATGGAATGTGTTCACATGTCACTCCCCATTATAGTCAAAGGTAATGTGAAACAAAAGAGTTATTATGGACACAGTGACCATAATCCAATAGAGTAATTAATTTACTTAGATAAATCTCATAAATATAAATATTAGTAACATATTATCAATAATATTTCATAGTTACAAGATAAAAATAAGTATATACACACCAATAGATGATAAAAAATTAGAATAATTGATAAATAATATTGAGCCAATTTGAGAGGGAAACCTAAAAACCACGCAATAATAAAAATCATAATATGATCCTCAAGTACTAAACACTAGCTCTTATATATATGCTACTTAATCCATATGATAACCCTAATAATTATATGAGGACCTAGATAAATTTTACAAGATAAGGTAAAAGTTTTTTAGGCCATAGATCAATCACACATATCTATACGAATTCTATAGATTAAGGGAATAGGACGACCCTCCCATTTAAAAAATTATTTTCATCAACATAAAATTACTTCAAATGTTACTGTAGGATGAATCATCCTTCCACATTTCATCCTTGATGGTCATATTCTTCCACTTAATCAAATAGTCCTTAATTTCCCTTATTCATATCCTTTTAGTGTGCGTCTGAAGGATCTCCTCAAGTTTTAGAATTCTTATGCCTTCTTAATTTAGTATTGGTAACTTATTCTATGTGGAAACTATCTAAACAATTATGGTTTTTGGGTAAGAAACATGAAATATAGGATGCACATGTGTAGACTATGGTAGCTCCAGCTCTTATAAACCACTAAAACTTTAATGCATAGTGTAAAAAGGGTCATAATACTTAGGAATTTTTTTTCATCATTTATGTTTATTTATGGATATTTTATTTTATATATAGGTAGACAAATAACTAATCACCCACTTTAAAATTCCCCTCATTACCATGTGTATTTGGTTTCTGCTTCATTTGATTGTGTCATTGTTAAATTCTCTCTTAGAGTAGCTAGTACTTTCTACTAGTGTTGAATGTGTTCCTAAATAGATAATATATTTGGTTTTACCCTTAAGGATGAGGTAATGGATGAGTATTAGTACCCATATAGTGCTTAAAATGTATAAATTTTTGAAGAGGTATGGAAGGAAGTGTTATGACACCATTCTACTAGTGGAAACCAATGAACCCATCTTTCTTGTTTATCTAATGAAAAATAATGGAGATATTCCTCTAAGAATTCATTGACCACCTCTATTTTACGAAAATATTAATAATTATAGGATGAGATATGAGCCAAATAATTACTCAGACATGAAAATAAACTAGTCTAAAAAAACACTGCTAAATATATGATCATGATCACTTACTATGATCTTGAGGGTGCCATGTAGCTTTTTAATTACATCTATAAAAGTAAAAAATAATTTATTTTATACAAATGGATATGAAAAGGAACAAAAAATTGGTGTATTTTTTGAACCTATCTATGATTACCATGATATAATATTTGTCTTCTGACCTATGCAATATTGTTATGAAATCCATGCAAATATCCTCCCAACTTTGGTTAGGAATAAATAAGGGTTTTAGAAGACCTAGGGTCTTAATATTATTAACTTTGGTTTTATAAAACACTATGAATTTATCTATAATTTTATGGATATCTCCATTGAATCCATAAAAAAAAAATCTTGATTCTATGATAAGTTTTCGAAAATATTAAATGCCCCCTATTGAATATGCATGGAGCTCTATAAGGATATTGTTCTTGAGGGAGAAATTATTGAATAGGTAAAACAAATATTTATACCTTAAGGCATTCCATTTCCACTCAATTTTTATTTAAGAACTATAATCTTTTTAATGATTATAAATCACAACCTATGTATCCATTCCATTCTCTCATTCGCATCTTGATCATCCATCCAATTGTCATGACATATGAATATTGCACACAACAATGAATTTATAGGCCCATCCCTCCTACATAGTGCATCTACTATGATTTATTTTTTAATATATACATATTATTTATAATTCATATCCTAAAATTTAGTCACCCAATCTATTTTTTATTCATATGATAACCTCTATTCCAATAAATATTTTAAACTATTATGATCAATCTTCACATTAAACTGTTAGCACGTTATATAAGGTCTCCATTGTGTGACTAAAAGAATAATAGTGATGATATCCTTATAATAGATAGGATTTCTAAATTACTAATCCAAAAGATAAAAAATCTCAAATGTAATGGGTTTCCCTTCCTATATTGGTAATACCCCCATTACATATCCTCACACATCACATTCAATAATGAAAGTATTTTAAATATATATGTACCAAAAAACACATTAGTGCACAAGGATCATTTTAATTTCTCCAAGGCCTTGATGGAAATTTAATTCCAATGTTTCTTAGCCAAATATTAGAGTGGTACTCCTATGCTACCATAAATTTTCAAGAATTGACTTTAGTAACCTATTAGATCTAGAAATTCTTAGAGGTTCTTTTGGGTTTTTGTTCCTTTGCATTCTATCATTTTAAAGATCTTATGAAGGTCTACTTTTACACCTTTATGCAAAACAATGTGACCCCAATATTTCACCTATTTTACTCTTAAATAACATAAAGACATAAATATAATGTTATTATATATTTATCAATACCTAATTCACATGGTGAAAAGTGTTCATCCCATGTTTTACTATATATTAGTATGGCATTACAAAATAATAAGACAAATTTATGAAAAAATGTCTAAATATAATTTCCGTCAAACTATGAAATGTTGATGGTGCATTTTATAGACTAAAAGGCATTCCCAAAAATTCATAATTTCCTTCATGAGTTTCAAAAGTTGATTGAGGGATAAAATAATCTCTAATTTAGATTTTATGGTAATTAAAATGAAGATCTAGTTTTGTAAATTAGGTATCACTATGTAACTCATCTATAAAATCATCAATTAATGGAAGAGGCAAGTTATATTTCATGGTGTATTTTTTAATTTCTCAATAAGCCTTACATCTTATAGGCATCATCCTTATTATGCACCATGACTACAAGGTATGAATATGCGATTTATCTATGTTTAATAATACTTGCATCTAACATCTCTTGTAGCATATTTTCAGTCTCACTCATTTGGACATATGGGTACTTATATGGTTTGATGTTTGGTAGTTGACTCCATGGGATCAATCAAATGGAATAATAATATTACCTTGTTTGTATTATCCATTTTTGTATTGCCCCAAAAAAAATTGAGTAGTTATCAAAAAAAATTTATAAATGAGACTCCATAGACATTTTTTTGGTTATACTTCTATTTAAAATAGTCATTCTATAAATCTTTCTTTCATTTTTTTTTATAATATTTTGCATCTTATGATAACTAACCAATTTTGGAGACTTTGTGTGTAGTCCATGCAACTCAAATGCCATGCATTTAAAATCAAATTACACGAACAACTCCTATAAATTCATATCTATTGTGCCCAACATTGTGAGCCATTAGAATCCCAAAACAATATCTCCCCAACCTATGGGAATATAAATTATAGGACACTCAAACATGTAGTATCCCATATAAATTTTGATTTAATTTGCATTTCCTTGAAAATTTTATTTTTCCACCATCTACAATCATGACCTAACAGTCTAGAGATGGATAAATAAATCAGTTCAAGCATGTCACCAACCAATTATTGATGAAATTATGATTACTCCTAGAGTCAATCAACACTATTAACTTTTATTTATTAAGGAAAATCATGTCATTAAGGGTTTATGGAGTGATAATACATCAAATTTTGTGGCATGATATAGGTGATTGGGTATATTATAATTCATCCTCTGGATCTTCCTCACCCTTATTGCTACATCCTCATCTCTTCTTCTTCATTGGAAATTTAAATACAGGAAAGAATATTCTCAAAATATTTATGTTGTTTGTTTTATTTTATATAAAAATTGAGACATAACCTCATAACATTTTTGTCTTTAATTTTTTCATTCATGGGATTTGATGTGAGTTAAATAAAAATCTCATTTGATCGACATAGGTGAATAGATCCTTACCATCAAACTTGTGCACTTCAAATTTTGGTAGCATATTTCATGATATTGTATTTAAACTAGGAATGTTCTATCTAGGAGAGCCTAAGTGGCTAGATGAATAGTTATTAGATGGTGGTGTTGTGTGCATATTAGCTATGGGCATAGAGAGAATTTACACTTTCATATTGATATTGGTAAATATTAATTTCATTGAGTCCATTTCACCATTGATCCCATCAAAATATTATTTTTAGTCATGATTTTCACATCAACATGGAGTTATTTAACTAAATTAAAAATTGTTGAGTCAACATTTTTACCATGCTAGCCTTTTTTACAAAAGTGGATTGACATTTTTCATGGCCTCTAGTGTTTGGACTAGACACACATAAAATATAGGGTGTATGGTTTAGGATTTTAGATCTAGAAAACATGTTCCAAGTACTTATACCATTGCAATCATATCACCAATTTGAATCCTACGACTTATATTTTTCACTAGGGTGTGAAAAATAATGTCAAAAATAAATTAAAAAAAAAAAAAAACTAAACAATAATAAACTGATAAAAAGTCCTTACAGATTGCAAGTTATGTTTTTTCAATCCTTTAGTTCATATAAAAATCACTACACTAGATCCAAAAAACTACACCATAAAATATTTTCCAAATCAAATATTTGTTGGAAATATTGTCATTGATGTCAAAGGTCTAGTATTATTGGTGATAAAGGCCCCATTGCATTTAATTTTGTTTATCTTGGCTAATGTGAGTTAATATTTATTTAATATTAACAAGTATATTTTTAGTTGCATATGAGACAAAAGAAGGGCCCATGGAGAAGTCAAAGAACCACGGGGTAAAGACAAAAGAAGGATGGGATGCATTTTCCCATGAAGAGTCATCTTGGGGAATACCAAGAGTAAGACAAAAGAGTAAGGGTGGAATTTCTCATAAAGGGACACTTTAAGGAATACGAGAAGTCACCAAGATAAGGACAAAAGATGGAAGGACATTTTTGGTCATGAAGGGTCACCACATGACTTTTCAAAGGCTTGACTATGAAGGGTCATACAAGTTTGGCACCATTTTCCATGAGGATTGAAGGGTCACAAAGGGGGAAGGCCAAAGGTCATTTAGAAAGCTATAAATAAAGGCTTGAGAATCCATTTGTAATATGGAAGATAGAGTTTGATTTGGTATTGTAATATCTAGCTTAAAAGAGCAATTGTGAGAGATGAATATGATTTGTATTTGTTATATCTAGCTTAGAAGAACAAAGGTGAGAGAGAGGAAAGAGATGTTGTATTGATCTATCATTTGTAGAAATAGAAACATTGAGAGATAGGTGTGTGGTATACACAAAGGGGTTGGTGCTCCTGTGGGTTGGTGCTCATGAATTTTTGCTGGGTTGGTGCTCAACAAAGGGGTTAGTGCTCCTATGGGTTGGTGCTCATGAATTGTTACTAGGTTGGTGCTCGACAAAGGAGTTGGTGCTCCTATGGGTTGGTTCTCATGAATTGTTGTTGGGTTGGTGCTCGGTAAAGGGGTTGGTGCTCCTATGGGTTGGTGCTCGGCAAAGGGGTATGGTGCTCGGCAAAGGGGTATGGTGCTCCTTCAATCTTGGCTTGCGAATATTGTTTGGGTTTGTGATCATTCATATACTTGAGATTGTTCTCTGTGGTTTTTCCCACATTGGGTTTCCATGTTATATCTGGTGTCTCTCTCTATCTTGTGTGGTGTTTATTATTTGAGTTTTATTACATATCTTGAATTTTTGATTAAGTGAAATTTGGTTAAAGGAAAGTTTTATAAGATATATGATATACTGATTCACCCCACCCCTCTCAGTATATCCCATGCTTAACAATATTTAATATGACTTGTATTAAAATTACTTAGATAAATCACATAAATATAAAATATCAAGAACATATAAAAAAATTTATGGTAGTAAGATAAAAATAAGTAGATCCACACCAATAGATGACAACAAAGAAAAATACTTGATAAATGATAGTGAGTTGATTCAAGGGGGAAACCTCCACAACCATGAAATAAGAACCTAATTCATAATATGATCATAAAGTAATAACCAACACCTTATATATATACACTAATTAATACATGTTTGGTCTATATTTCATCCATACTAACAATATGAGAACCTAGATAAATGTGACGAGGTAAGGTAAAAGGTTATATAATCCACAGGTTGGACACACATATCCCTTGACATGATATAAGTTAAGGGCATGTCAAATCAATGGTGGAAAAGTGTTTCAATGTGATTGGTTAGAATAAAATTGAATAATGGAGAGGACATATGAATTCTATGAAAGAATTCAAAACATGATTATTACATGTGGAGGGTTACAATCTTAGGCATGACTAAGGAAGTAACACCATAAAGACCATATTCACACATAAACATTACCATAGTATTATTGATGTTGATACCAATGGACAATAAAATCATATGGGACCTCTTATTATATTTACAATTCATCAATGTGACAAATAAATTCAATTCATAGTAAACTCCACCCACCATCAATTCACAATGTTGGAGACAAAAAAAAATAGTTGCCTAATTCATTAGTGAGAAATGATCATGGTAGAATTAGAATATTAGGAGACATTGTGAATTGATTTAATGAGGTGATGAAAAAAATAAAAATGTATGGGAAACATGGAATTTATTGATGATAAATGATGGCCGCAAACATTTAAAATGAAAATTTGGTGAAATCTCAAATTAAGGCTTTAAGAAATTTGGTCCACCCTCTTTTTTTATAAATATCCAATTGTGAACCTTTTGTAAGTTACAAATGTTTGATATACAGTTATCAAGAAACATAAATCCATGTTGGAAATTTTGTGAGTGGATGCCTTATCCTTGTAATTAATTTTAATGATGGCCATGTTCATAATTTAAAGATTATGTTGGTGAGATCTATTTTTCGTATTTTATGAGTTGACTAAATTATATATTTGGTAGTTTAATCATTTCATTGACAAGATATGTTTTCCACTAAATTCATGAATGGAAATGTTCTATTCCATTTACTACAAGGATTTATTTTTCCATTAAGGTCTATGAAATTCATTTATAAATTTATTCATTATACTCTAGCACTATGTCTAAATAAAGTTGAGTGAATACTAGATTTTATAGATATTAGTTTTAAGAAATATATTATTTTCAAAGATTGGTTTATAAAAAAAACTAAGTTACAACCTAAATATTCATATTTACCTTAAATTTCCTTCTCTTTTATGTTTATTTATCAAAATCAGACCATTATACAATAATATTTAGGAATCATTGTGAATATCCATGTTTGTTTTTGTGCTTGTTTTATGGGCTATGGAAAACATTGTGATTATAATTTAAGGTTTATGAATCCAAATTTAAAACTAATATATTCCTAAAAGGACTTATTTTGATAACCATAAACTACAACTTGTGATCTCAATCATAGCTTTGTGATCTTAAAATGAGAGGGTGAAAACTTGTTATCTATTAGGTTATTCGTAAACTTACATCATCAATATGTTTCTTAGAATAAAATTTATCTAGTGGAAAATGTCATGGGTACCAAAAACCTACTTTATTAATGTTTGTTTTAATAACCTATTTTTAAAATTAGTTTTTTTTAAAAACTTAGCTATTTATGTGTAGAGACACACTTGGTCTATAAATAATTTATATGCATTAGCTATTGTATATTTTTGTAAGTGGTGTCAAATTAATATTACCATTTTTGAGGTATGTTCCTATTTTTTTAATTAAGGCATTTATGTCAAAGGTAGTTGAATGTCATTGATGTCCCAAAGGTACTCTTATGAATATGTATGATTAGTGATCATAATGACATTAAACATGGTTTGGTAGTCCTTGAGTTCTATATGAGGTCTTGGCACATTTTTGTGGTGTAACAAGTTGATGAACATGTTGAGAAAGTGTATAAATGAGGTTTGGCATGTGAATGATTCTTAGAATGCATTTACAGTGGTAGGAAGGTCCTAAAGAGGTATGCTACCTAGTAGGTCTATTTGATAGAGTAGTCCTTGAGCATGATTATGACTTGTAAAGGCATGATGATGATGATATGGATGTGTTTAGAATCAAAGATATGAAATGAAGTGTTATAGCATGTGAGAGAGGTGTTGAGTCAGTCACATGACTCTCAAAGTGAGATAAAGGGGTATTCTCTTCATTAGTGGTCTTCTCATAAACCTTGTCTTAAGTCCCTAAATGGCATGATGAGGCTTCATGATCAGTTTTGGAGGATTGTGAGAATGTGTAAGCATGGTATGAGGGTTAATAAAAATTTTATGAGGTTTTGAGAGTAGTAAAAGAGGTCTCAAGGTATCTTCAAGGTCTAACATGTAACTGACAATTCAAAACCTAATGTGTAAAGATACCTAGTGTGGCCTAATGAGGGGTCAAAGCTAGTTTAAAATGTGATAGATCTCATTTGAGTTTTGCAATAGGTGTTATAGGTTTTTACAATATTTTTCATGAAGTTTCAAGTCCTAAGTTGACAGATAAAGTAATAAAATGAGTTTGAAGGTCTCCTATGTATGCAAAATGAAGAGATGAGGCCCTGAAAAGAAACTTATTTTTATTATTGGCATGTGTGACTATTTAATGGGAATATAAGATATTTTTGAAAGATCTAAAAGGGTCTTATAAATACTTTACAATCATTAGGATTTGGTTTCAGTTGTAGAGTTGTATGAGTAAATGTTAAGAATGAAAATTAGTTTAAAACCCTCTCAAATCCCTTATAGTGACTTGATAAGGAAAATCTTGTTGGAAATGGTCCATAATGGATTGTAAATGATATTTTTATGATTGGATAATTTATAGGACCCCCTCAATCATCTCTATGTGGTAGTAGTTTATCAAGACAATGAATGAAACCTATAGGAAAATGCTTGTTTCTAAAGAAGTTGATATAGTAGGCAAACGTTGCATTATACCAAGTATGAAAATGGATTAATGGAGAAGATAGAGACTAATTATTTATTTTTATGAATTTATTTGGACAAGTTTTATCATTTGTGTCAACTATTTTGGTCATTCAAGTTGACCTATCGCTAAATTGGGTTAATAGTAAAGATAGTAAGAACAACTAGTCAAAGCGAGAATGTGTTTAGGGATGAGTTTCAGTGGATTAGGAATGAATAAAATTTATTTAGGTTTTTATTGATTACCTTACCTCATGTCCATATTTTTTAGATGCATTAAAAATGGTGTTCATAAAATGACCTATCTGAGTGAGTTAAGATAGTGAAGGAGTAAGGTTCAGATTTTGATCTATATGTTCTATATTTGCCATTACACCTCTGTACATTTATGATTAGATATTTTATAAATATGTATAAGGATCATAAAAATTAATTATAATTTCATGGAAGTTATCCTATATGTTATCTAATTCATATTCACCATGATTGGTTCTTAAGACAGATTAACAGGTCTGGGTATTCAAGATGAAGTGAAGTGTTTGAGTCTCTATGATAGGAGTTAATGTATATAATATAATTTTTTATGTTTTTAAGGATGTATATGACATATCCATGCTTTATGAAATATTGATAATCAATTTAAGGAGATGTAATATGGAAGCCAAAATGGCTTATCTAGCTGTGTAAAGACTGTGATAAAGAAGCTCAAGAAATTGGTCTATAATACCAATGGTTGAAACTAGAACCAATGATATATCTATTGGATAATGATATTTAGGTAACATATTAACTATTCATGTGAATGATAAGTCATGAAAGGTCCTTTACAATTACTAAAGACATAATTCATCATGATTATTTTGATATGCTTGTTGGTAATTTTGTGTAGTCATCTTGAAGAGATGAGTTTGAGATGTTTTGGAGACGAAAATTATAATGCATTTAGAGTCATATTTTTTCACTTTTCAAGAGTGTAAATTCAAATGTTCTTGATTGTATGTTGATAGTTCGGAGTAAGCCTTTTATAGGAGTATTCTTGAAGCCTTTTGTCTTATATGGTGAAGACTAAAGTACATTATGGTGACCTTGAGGTCATGAAATATCCATTCATGTGATTTTTTCATGTGGTTATATGGAAAATTTGGATGTATGCTTCAATTATTTGAGATAGACTTTCTAGCAGTGAGAAGGGCTAATGGAGAGTAGACCTAATGGTGTGTTTCAAAGAGTCCAATGAGATAAATGGTGTTATGGACCTTTACGGAGTCTATTAGGGGTCTATTAGAGGTGTATTTGAATTTTTTCATGCAATAGTGGAGAATCAAGATGTTTCAAGATGTTCTAAGTGTAATGTGTGCTTTAAGAAGACCTAATTACATTAGGTTTCCATTAGGCCTAATGGTGGTTGTGGTCCTTATGAATAATAACCAACCTATGTAGTGAGAGTTTCACTTGTGAAACATGTGTGTTGACCTATTTCAAGAATGATCTAATTATGTATAGATGTTTGGCTGACCAAGATGGGTAAGAGAAAGATTTAAGTATAAATGCAAGGCATAATAGGCTTATTTAGTCTAGAGAAAATGAATGAGAGTGAAAGCAAATAACGTATCACCTTCAAGATAAAAATGGGGTATTGAGTACCATCATAAGATGTTAAATAAATTATGATGAACATATAACATAACTTCTACATGTGGATAACAAGGTCAATTGACCCAATAAGCTCAGTAAGAGGTGTATTGAGTGAGCCTAGAAGCCTATTTGAAAGATAACTAAGGTTGAGAAGAGCTAAATGAGTTGATTGCCTATTGATAAAATATAAATCTTTATTATATATGTGTTTTTAATGTATTATAGAGATTAGAATCTAGATAGAGAAGATACAGAGTTGAAGAAGAGGTCACCATCTATTGGTTGAGAAACAAGGTGTCTTGAGGTGATCAAGTTTGTCTTGGCTAAGTAGTTTCTTAGTCAAGAGGGAGTGGGAGATTCTTCTAGGTTGGATATTGTAGAAGTGTTCTTAAATTAGTTGGGTTGGTACCAAGTCATTTAGGGGGTTAGATCCTCTTTGTAAGTTGGAGCTTACTAAATGACTAATTAAGTTGGTAATTTACTAGTGAGGGGTTGGTGCTCCTTATGGGGTTATTTCCTCACTAAATATTAATCCATTACTTATAGAATAATATTAAAAGTCATGTTTTAGTGGATTTTATCCCCCATGAGGGTTTACCATATATCTATTATTTTTCATGTATTGATGTTTGGCTTCATGTTTATGTGATTGCTTCTTTATGTATTGCTTGTTTAATAGATTGCTTTGAAAGGTTAATGAATGACATATGGAATTGAAAGAAAATTTTGTAAACTAATTCAACCTCCCTCCTCTATATGGTTGTGATTCCAAAAATTGGTATCATATCATGTCCTTTGAATAAGGTTTGATAGCTTGAAGGTGATCCTAGAAGCACAAGATGACTAAGCTTGTGTAGGTGAGTTGCAAGATCAGTTTGTTTATGAGATTATGGAAGAAAAAATCTTGGTGGATGCTTGTTGAGTCTTATAAGATGTTTCATGACAAGAATATTTTTTCATAATTCTTAGTATAGAAAGATATAATTTTAATACAACTTAATCAATGAGGTTTTAAAGAGGTTTGTAGGTCTACAAGAGTTCTTGGGGAGCAAGTCAAGAAGAATAAATAGGTATAAAGGAGATGAAATATTTGTATATGATATTTAGAAATGGTACAAAGATTGTTTAAAAGTATTTGAGTTGATATAGGATGCTATGAGGGTGCCCTAGATACTTTGGTGAGATTTTTGTATTTCACATTATCTTTTGGAGTGAAGAAAATGCACTATCCTAGCTAAGAAGAACCAAACTATCATTGGATGTCATGGAGGTATGGCCAAGTTAGAATGTTTGTGAATTTATTATGTGTACTTGAAAATTTAAACTTGGTCAAAGGGATATATGAATATTTTATTCTTAGTGTCAATACCCATCCCTGCAAGTTTGGTGTCTTGAAGTGTTTTCAAGCTCAAGTTTCAAACCTTCAAAGTTGATCTTATATGTTGTGATGTGCCAAAGGTTGTCAAATTTTTGCTTTAGGAAATAGTCATTGAGCATTAAAAAATATAACCATTGGAGTATAAATTTAAGTGACTGTGTATGAACCCAAGAGTATTATTTTACTTGTAGAAGCCATGGAAGAGGTCAAAACTTGTTGGTGTAAAAGGCAAAGTTGAAGTAAAATTCCTATAGATTATCCTCAAAATGATTTGGATATACATACAAGTGAATTTATTATGAATCAACTTTAGAATTTATTGAATTTGTTGTTTATTAGAGAACCTAAGGGGACTAAATTGGATTTAAAACCTCCCTATTGGTCTTGAATTGGTGTTCTACGCATTGGATGATGTTTTTATCTCATTATAGTCTTGTTCCATGCATTGAATAAGTTTTGAAAGTGTGAATTTGTGTTGTTAAACATTACCATTGATCAAGGGAGAGATTGTTGAGCATTATCTTTGAGTACTGAGATTTGATGTTTAATGTTATCATTGATGTCAAACATTCTAATGAAGATGCATGGTTCTTTAATTAATGTCAATCTAATGTAGTAGATGTCAAAGGTTCTTGTGAAAATACTTGGTCAAGAAATCCTTGAGGTCAGTATAAAAAATTTAAAGTATCTTGTAATGCTTTGTGTATACCTTTTAAGATAGTATTTTCATATGGCAAGATGAAATGTGTAAGCTCTGAAGAAGAAGTAGTTTGCTCCAAAGTTATGTGCAAGCAATACCAAAGAAGCTCTGACTATGGTACAAAGATGAGAATGCTCTGAAGAACACTTGATAGTGTTTTAGAATAAGTGAGATTATCTAAGGTTTTATATAAGGTATTTAAGACTTTATAGATGAGTAGAAGGTCAAATTGAAATCTCTGTCTTCCAAAGATATGTGTATGCAGCTCTAAAGATGCTACAGTTGAGCTTCGAAGATCTATAAGTAACTCTAAATAAGTTTTGTTGAAGTTTTGAAGAAGAGTGAGTGTATGAGATTGATTAATCATAAAAAAGAGGCATTGAAACATAGGAAATTTTCAAGGTAAGGCCTATAAGGAGGCTAGAAGGTTAGATACATTGCTTAATAAGACTTACAAGTCAAGGCTTAGAAAGCAAAAAGAGAGATGGTGGCCAGATGAGATAACATGATCATTTTCCATGACTTAAGTGTGTAGATGAAAATTTTTAGAGATGATTCAAGTTGTTTTAGGACTTGGTTTACAAAAAAAAGGATTGAAACGTGTTTCAAGGTTTTATGAGTGCATAAAATGAAGAGATCTCTACTTGAGAAGGGTTTCTCAGTACTCATTGGCATGTGCAAAAGATGCATGAGATCCTAAGTTGTTCATGGTAGATTGGTAAGGATTCTTTCTCAAAGTTATAAATGTTGGTTTCTAAAAAAAGGAGCTAGTTTTATGAATGATTGTTAAGACTGGAGGTTAGTTTAAACCCTTATAAAACCCTGATAAGGACCCAATATTGAGGATTGTGTTAAAAATAGATTAGAAAAGTTTGATATGATCAAAAAAATGATTCGAGGTTAAATTAAAATCTCCTAAGCATCTCCAAGTGTGATTTTTTTCTCAAGTGAGTGAGAAGACAATATAAACAAGTGTTTATCTTCTAAAGATTTGTTGTAGTAGACAACATTGACCGAGTCAAAGTTACTAAGTAGATGAAGATCAAAGTGTGAGACTTGTAGGTGATGATCATGAAGGATTATAGATAGGTTATAGATCTTAGATGTGTGAAGATAGTGATCAAAGTTGGCTAGTTTCATAACAGACCTTGTGATGCAAACTATGAGGAAATTAGATAGAAGAGAGAAGATGTTTCATGATAGAGTGATAAATTGAAATACATGATGATATTGTTTGAATTTATCTATCCATAATTTAAAAAATATTTTAAGTTGGTGTAATATTTTGAATCATTAAATTCAAAATGGCCTATCTGGCTGTATATAGTCTGTGAAAGAGAAGGTCAGAGGATTGGTCCGTAAGACCAATAATTATCATTAGATATCATGATTTGTTTAATTTAGGTTTTTATGAGGATTTTTTAAGATCATTTATATACATTAAGAGATATTTAAAGATAATAAATAATTTTTTAGATGTTTATGTTTCCTTGACTATGTTTTTGGAGTCATTTGGCAATACTGAGTGAATATCTTACAGAGGAGTGTTTAAGCCTATTTTACCTAATTTGATGAATTAGATAAAATAGTGATAACCCTAAGGTCATGAGTATTTTGAATATATAATTTATTTCCATATTTATTTAATAAAATTAATTATATTTCTCAATTATTCAAAGTAGAGTTTCTGTATATACACAGGCCTTTTATAAGTAATGATTTGAAGAAAGGTTCAAGTGGTAGTTGGACCTAAAAGGTGTTGTATAGCTAAATAAAAATTGGATAAGGGATATTAGAGTGGCATGTGATGTGTTCCTGATGTATGAAGAATTATAGATAAGCTTAAAAGAGATCAAACGGTAACGTGTTGTTGATAAGGCTTATTATGTCTCCATAAGCTTAAAAGAGGACTAAGGGCTAATTGATGTATGAAAAACCTATTGTAGGTATTTATTCATGACTAATAAATGTTATTATAATATTATTTAATCTATTCATGGCCAACCTAAGTGATTTGAATGTATAGCTAACCTAGAAGGATATGATCAAATGACTTGTATAAAAATAAGGTAGTCAGGCTTGTTTTATGTTATGCTTAGATGAAGAGAGGTAATGCCAATAGTGTGATAAAAGTGATAGATAAACATCATAATATAATGACATAGATCATTTTTGAGTTTAAAGAAGTCATGTGGACCTTTAAATATATCATGAATATCTAACAAAAGTTCTACAAAAGAGGATAAAGGTTAGAAGACCTAAATAAGCCATGAAAATGGATAGTTGAGCAAAGAAGGCTGAAGATCAATTTGGGAGGCTTGAAGATTACTTTGAGTGGGTTAAAGAGATAAAAGTGAATAAATATTAGAACATCATCTATTTTAGAACCAACAAGAATTTTTAAAGGTGATCAAACATTCAAGTGGTTGAGTTGGTGTTGAGTCATCTAGGGGGTTGGAGCCTCATTACAAGTTGGAGATTTCTAAATCCAAGTGGGTGATTAGTAAATTAGGGGTTAGTTCTCCTTTTTTAATTGGTGATTAGATAAAGACTTTCAAGTTGTTTATTTATAAATTGGGGTTGATGCTCCAATTTGAGTGGGTGCTCAACTGAATGTTGATGTTTTTCTTATAGGACTGTAGTGCATTTTCTTCATCGGTGGGTTTTTTTCCCCGAGAGGGTTTCCTATGTATATGATATATTCATATGTTTTATGCTCTTATGTTTTTCTATTTATGATTGATGAGATGTACATGCATGTTAAGATGGTCATATGTAGTTAAGTGGATTTAAATGAAAAGTTTTGAAGATTTATTCACCCCCCCCCCCCCGCAATCATCTTGTTTCCAACAATTGGTATTAGTGGAGGTCCTTAGAACATGCTTGACAGCTTAAAGGAGATCCTAAGAAGCAATGATGACTAGTCAATAATCTCAAGGATATTTCTCTACAATCAAATCTCCATTGTTTAATGGATCTAACTATGCCTTATTAAATGTTAGAATGAAGATATATATGATGTCACAAGGATATGGTATTTGGTAGTTAGTTATAGATGGATATATTGTACCTCCAATTCCACCTATATATGTAATAGGAAAGAAGGCTAGAAAAAATAACTCTAAGGTAATGAATGTTACTTTGTGTGGTCTATCATAGGTAGAGATAGTAAAGGTAATGCATTGTGTTTTAGCCAAATATATATGGGACAAATTGAAAACCATCTATGAAGGAGACACTAAGGTGAAGATGGAAAAGTTACAAACCCATATAAGATAGTTTAAAATCATGAGAATGATTAAATATGAATTCATTGCATCATATATATTAAGAGTTGATGAAGTTGTCAACATCATTAGAGGATTAGGAGAAGAAGTGAAAGAGTTTACTATTGTCTAAAAGGTATTGATATCTCTAACTTATAAATTTGACTCTAAGGTGTCTACAGTAGAATAAATGCAAGATTTGGATAAGCTAGAGATGGATAGGATTCATGGAATCTTGACTACCTATGAAATGAGAATAGATGGAGGAAGACCTCTCAAGAAGGAAGCAGCCTTAAAGGTTGAAAAGAAGTCAAAGGCTAAGAAGGTTAAAGATGAGGTAAGTTCAAAAATTGATGATGATGAACTCATAGCTATGTTTGTTATGAAGATGAGATTTGGATTAGGAAAATACAAGCGTAATTTACCTTTCAAATGTTTTAGATATGTCATAATAAGGATAGATCTGAGCATAATGAAGAACATGATAAACCTCATGAAGATTAAAAAAATGTATACAAGTCTGATAAGAACAAGAGAGACTTCAATAACAATGAAGGAAGGAAAAGATATTTCAAGAATAAAAAGAGGTTCTACACTAAAGATAGTGCATCTGATGTGAGTGATTCAGAAACATCAAACAGTGAAGATGATATAAATGAATCTAAGCATGAAAATAATGAAACCTTGTTAATAGGTATAGAATCAAAACATGAGGGTTGTTCAAATTAGAAAAATCTCATGATTGACATAAAATCAGATGAATAAATATATTATGATAGTGAAGAAGTTGAAGTAGATCTTGAAGTAGAACTCATGGGTGCTCTAGAATAATTGAAGAATGTGAAGAATATGAACAAGAAAATGAAGTCATTGGTTTAGTACTATGAGGAACAGTTTGGATTATTTTAGGAAAAAATATGCAACACATCCAAAGAATGTGAAGAGATCATCTAGTAAGTTGAAACCCAAAATGAGAATATGGTAGAAAACCTAAAGGTTAAAGAAGACTGTAGTAGTTATGAAACTAATATAGAATCATTGAGAACTATGTTGGATTAAGTATCTAGCAAGGTAAGTAATTTTTTGAAATTTGACAAGAGCATTGAGGCTCTAGATGATATTTTGAGTAGCCAAAACTTTGTAAGTGACAAGACAGGTCTTGGATTTAATAAAGACCAAAAGATATAATTATACAAGATATGGTAATTATTTCAATGGTTATTTTTTTACGTGAATTTAGTTTGGTCATAGAGATAGAGAATGTAGAAGATCCTCTAGGAATGAGTACTCTTAGAACTATGGAAGCAGAAGCAATTAGTCATAGGGAGATCACAGTCATCAACATTCAAATGGTATGTATAGAGTGGTCTATTACTACTATTATAATTTAGGACATATTTTAATATTCTATCCTAATAGACTTAGAATATCATTCAATCAAGACAAGAAGGTTCATAGTCATGTCACTAAGAAATGGATTAAGAAGACAAATCCTATGGATAAGATGAAGGTGGATAAAAAGACTAAAGAAGAAGATTCTATGTAAACTGAGTATAGATAATGGATGCTCAAGCCACATATTAGGAGACAAGTTAAGTCTTGATTCTTATATGATTGATCAAAGTTTTAAGAATGGAGAAGTAAACAAGAAGAAGAATGATGACAAGGTGAGTCATGATCAACTCATAAATCAAGGTGAAATGTTTGCTACTATAGAGTATAAGTCAAAACTAAAGGAATGTTAAGAAAACTTGTTATCTACATGTGTTGACAAGGTAGTCAAAAAAAAGAAGAAGAAGGATAACAAAGTTGATAATGAGATCAAGACTAAAGACCCAGTCAAGTACAAAAGTATGCTAAATAATATTCAGCCTAGTAAAGATATGGAGATCTAGAAATCTCTTGAGTTCACGTTGTTTTAGTGCCCTATGAAAATGGGTGGTTACATTAAGCTTCATGGAGACATTATTATATCAATAGAAGTGTAATATTTTACTCAAATGATGCTCTAAAGATAGAATGCAAAACATTCAGCATTTAAGAGGTAATCTTTTAAAATCTATTTATTATAAGTAGTTGAGCCTAATCTATGAAGACAAAGGGGGAATCTATTTTTATGAAACTAGTATTGGTTTATATCAATTTGTATCTAGTATGGGATAGCTTGTTGTGTATATTCAAATAGTTTGGTATCTTCTTTAGCCATGTCAAAGAAAGGTGTGTGATCTTGAGTTCCTAGTTTAGTGAAAGAATTCATGCTTGGTCTAAGGGGGAGCTTTGTAGCTCTATGTTATTTATTAAAAGAGTGACTAATTTTGATATGCATAGAGATAAGGAGAGATTGTATCTGAGATGATTCATAGACTCTATTTGTTGATAATTGTTGATGAATCAACTGAAAGAGTAATCTAATAGAGAAGTTTCTAAAGACTATGTGTCTTTGAGAGATTGTATCATCTCATAAGAGAAGTAGTATATGATTTTGGTAGTTATAAATGATCTTTGATACCCACTGCTAAGAGAAGCATGATAGATGATTGGTTGAGGGGGAGCTATACAAGTAAGTTGACTGAGCCTAATCTATGTTGAATTGGTTCTTGTAATTTGGGTACATTCTAAAATAAATAATAGTTTTGGAAGTACTTTGTCATTAATGTAAAATGGGCTAAAAAATAAAAAAAGGGATTTTTTTTTGAAATATTAGAAAAGGATGAGAAAGGAAAAAATATCAAAAATTAAGAAAGAATCTATAATTACCAAGTCTAAGAGATGATTGCCATCAAAAAGTGGTTGACAATGTTTTTTGAGTATGTTTGCCATTAATGAGAAAGGGGGAGATTATTGTACATTGTCATTTATTAAGGGAGAGATTGTCGAGAATTGTATTTGATTATTGATATTTTATATTTAATGTTTTCATTGATGTCAAATGTTCTAATGAAGATGCATCGTTATTTCGTTAATGTCATTCTAATGTAGTTGATATCAAAGATTCTTATGCAAATACTTGGTCAAGAAAGATTTGTGGTTAGTATAGAAAATGTAAAGTATATTGTAATGATTTATCTATACTTTATAAGATCACATTTTCAAATGACAAAATGAAATGTGTGAGATCTGAAGAAGAAGCAATATCCTCCAAAGTTCTATGAAAGTAGTGCCAAAGATGCTCTGACTATGCTATAAAGATAAGAATGCTTCAAAGAAAACTTGATAGTGTTTTAGCATAAGTGAGATTGTTTGAGGTTGTATCTAAGGTATTGAATACCCTGTAGATGAGTAGAAGGTTAAATTCAAAGATCTATGTGCTCCAAAGATCTATGTATGCAATTCTGAAGATGTTATGGTTGAGCTCAAAATATATATAAGTATCTTTGAAGAAGTTATGTTGAAGATCCAAAAAATAGTGAGTGTATGATATTTCTTGAGAATACACAAGAATCATTTAAACATAGGAAAGTTTCAAGGTAAGGCCTATAGGGTGGATAGAAGGTCAAATATAATGCTTAATAAGACTTGTAGGTCAAGGCTTAGAAATCACAAAGAGAGATGGTGGCCAGATGAGATAACAAGATTAGTTTCCATGACCTGAGTGTGTAGATGAACATTCATAGAGATGATTCAAGTTTTTTTAGGACTTGGTTTGTAAAAAAAGGCTTGAAAAGTGTTTCATGTTTTCATGATTGTACAAAATGAAGAGATGTCTACATGAGAATATTTTCTTAGCACTCATTGGCATGTGAAATAGCTATATGAGATCATAAGATGTTCATGGTAGATGAGGAAGGTTTCTAGCTCAAATTTCCAAGTGCTAGTTTTTGGAAACAGGAGTTAAGGTTTATGAATGATCATTCAAACTAGAAGTTAGTCTAAACCCTCATAAAACCCTAACAAGGACCTAATATTGAAGATCTTGTTAAAAATATATTATAATGGTTTGATATGATTAGATAAGTGATTGTATTTTGAATTCAACTCTCCCAAGAATATCCAAGTGTGATTGGTTTCTCAAGTGAGTGAGAAGACCATACAGACAAGTGCTTATCTTCTACAAATTTGTTGTACTAGACAACATTGATCAAATTAAAGTTGATAAGTAGGTATAGATCAATGTGTGAAAATTTTAGTTGATGATAATCAAGGATTATAGATAGGTTAAATATCTCATTTTTGTGAAGACAGTGATCAAAGTTTTCAGTTTCAGAACAGACCTTGTGATGCAAACTATGAAGAAATCAGACATAAGAGAGAAGATGTTTCATAATGTGTTTTCATGAAAGAGTGATGCATTGAAATACATGATGATATTTTTTGGTTATTGAATGATATATAAATTATTTTTATAATCTTGGAAGTTAGTGTAATATGTTGAATCATTGAAGCCAAAATAGCCTATTTGGCTATTTAGAGTTTAAGAAAGAGAAGGTCAGAAGATTGGTCTATAAGACCAATACTTCTCAATAGATCTCATGATATAATTAATTTAGGTTTATCTAAGGATATTTTAAGATCCTATGTATGAATTTAAATCTCTTGAAATATAATCAATAATTTTTTTATGTTTGTGTTTCCTTGATTGTGTTTATAGAGTCAATTGGCAGTACTAAGTGAACATCTTATAGAGGATTGTTTGAGCCTATTTGGTCTGAGTTGAGGCATCAAATAAAGCTTATGATAACCATGGGTTCATAATTATTTTGAATATATTATTTTTTTTCATATTTTTTTGGAAAAAATTATTATATTTCTTAATTGTTTAAAGTAGAGTTTTTGTATATGCACAGGCCTTTTATAAGCAATGATTTGAAGAAAGTTTCAAGTGGTAGTTGGATCTAAATGGTGTTGTAGACCTAAATTAAAATTGTATAAGAGATATTAGAGTGTCATGTGATGTGTTCCTACCATATGAATCATTTTTTATAATATTCAAATAGATCAAAGGGAAACATGTTGTTGAGAAGGCATATTAGGTCTTCATAAGCCTAAAAGAGGAGTAAGGGCTAACTGATGTCTAGCCGACCTATTATAGTGATTGATTCATGACTAGGGCATGATATTATAATATTATTTAATATATTCATAACCAACATAATTTATTTGAATGTATAGATGACCTATAAGGATATGATCAAATTACTTGTATAAAATCAAGGTAGTTAGGCTTGTTTTATGTAATGCTTAGAGGAAGAAGAGAGGTAATGCAAAAAATGTGCTAAGGGAGAGAGAGTAGAATAGGATAAGTGAATGATAGATAATTTGATATTAAAAATAGGTCATGCAGACCAATAGATATATCATGAACATCTAATAGAAGTTTTGCAAGAGAGGATAGAGGCTAGAAGACCTAAACAAGCCATGAAAAGGGTTAGTTGAGAGAAGAGGGATGAAGATCAATTTGAGAGGGATGAAGATTAGTTTGAATGGGATGAAGAGAATAAAGAGTATATTATCATATATTTTAAAATCAACAAGGATTTATGAAGGTGATCAAATAATCAAGTGGGTGAGTTGGTGCTGAGTCATATAGGGGTTGGAGCCTCCTTACAAGTTGGAACTTGCTAAAGTTAAGTGGGTTCTTGGTAAATTAGGGGTTGGTGTTCCTTGTTGAGTTGGTGCTTTGATAAATAATGTCAAGTTGGTTCTTGATAGATTAGGGTTGTTGTTCTAATTTGAGTGGGTGCTCAACTAAATGTTGATGTTTGTATTATAGGATTGTAGTCCATTTTATTTATTATTGGGTTTTTTTCCCCAAAAGGGTTTCCCATATATATATATTGTGTTCATGTGTTTCATGATCTTATGTTTTATTGTTTATGATCACTAAGATGTACATGCATGTTAATATGGTTCATATATAGTAAGTAGAATTGAATGAATAGTTTTGAAGATTGATTTACGCCCCCAGTCATCTTGTTTCCAACATGTGTAAGTAAATCTTAATGAAAGAGGACTATACTTAAGATATATGTTTTTGGAAGACATTGAGTGACTTGTTGAATGGTTTGGAGATCTTGGTCACTTTGGATGGATGATAAATTTATTGAATATATTCTTAAGGTCTTTATGTTCCTTTTAAGTGTTTGTAAATGATTAGATTGATCCTAGTTATGAAGGTCTTGCTAACATTTTGGCTTCACAAGCCAAATGCCAACCTTTTTCATTTGAAGCATGTTCATGACCTTTACTTTGGCTTGCTATGATGCCTCATAGTGTCCTTGTTCAAGAGTAAAATGACTAACATAAGATTAAATAACTAGACCATCATCAAAACATCATGCAAGAGTAATTTTGTAGAAGGAAATGTGCAAGGGGGTATCAATAAAAGTTATGGAAAGTAACTATTTAGGTTAAAATATCATTGAGATTGAACACATTGCCACCAAGTGTCAAGAAATTTCTTGATTTTATCATAGATCAATGGCACAGGGGAAGTCAATAGGTTAAAAGGTCCCTAGAATGAGATCAATAATCTATGTTTAATCAGATCAAAATATCAAATGATGAGTAGTTGAGGATGATGTTAGTGGGTCCCAAAGATCTAATAGAGTACATTAAATCAAGCATCAAAGATCAATGAAAATCTCATAGTCAAAAGGTTAGCATATCCTAGGATTTAATACATAGATGAGAGGTGGAAATATCTTAGGTGCCCATATGAATATCTAAGGGTACACAGTGATGGATAAAGCTCGTGGGTCTAAGCTGATTAATGGTGTGTGATCCATCATACCAAAGTAGATTGATGATGATTAAGAGTCCAAAGAGTTAGCATATCCTAGGGATGAATATGGAACTAACATATGGTACAAGTGAAATAATGGATGGATTGACTATAGGATCTTGAGAAGGGATGCATCCCTAACAAATGGTATGATCTAGGATCTTGAATTGACATTGGTGGTTGATATTAAAAGTCAAGTCCAAGAGACTTCAAAGTAGAGATTGAATATGGTATAGGTCAAACAAAGAGAAAATGGTTCAAAGGGATAGAGTTGTACTAGATCTCAATTGAATAACATCAAATAAATGCATCCATATAGTCAAGCTTGCTAATAATGAGGCTCTATTACCATTACATCTTAGATGTAGGATATGTCTATTTAAACCTAGTAAAGTTTAGAACAAAGCTATGTGATATGTGAATCTTCATCAATATAATGACTACATGAAAACCAATGTATTGGATTAGTTTTCAATCTATATTAAATATCTATATCCAAGCTGGGGTAGATGTAGACATAAATGAGATATGTTGAGGTGTCTCATCCTTCAACACAATCCTAGCTTCAACAAGCAGGGACTTATAACTGCTTGAGGTAGTTATAGTCATGGATTTATCAAGTGCATGAATATGAGAATTTTGTCCTTATATTGAATGGAATTCATGCAGAGGAGCTTGAAAAGGATTCATACAATGGGGGTGGTTACTTCTTGTAGTGGTCTTGACCTTCATGATCCATCCTTCCATACCAAGAAAAGATACAATGGTATCAATGAAAGAAAGGGCTCAATGAAGTTTTAAGTAGTTTTCATGACTAATTTTAGTGATAATATTGGCCTTGATAATTATGACCCCTTCTCCAGTTTCCCACACATTCCTTATCCTCTCTCCCATCCCATTCTACTATAAATTCAAGCTTTAAGCTCTTAATTTGGAGAATCTACTAAGATTGAGCTTTGTAACTTTTTGAGATGAATAAAAGACTATGTTAAGATTTCATTGTGCTTATCTAGTGTGTTCATGTCATATGATTTCATGTGTTCTTGTAAAGTCTTGACCTCACCTAGTTGGTAGTTTTTCATGTTATGTAGGTCATGCCTAGTGTTTGATGCCATTTGATTAAATCCAATAGTAGATACATTGATTTGTTAGTGCCCATCACTCCCATAAAACTTTGGTCAATTAATGAAACCTATGCATGAAACATTGATGCATAAGAGACTTAGGAGTTATAGATCTAGTTATTTGTTTTATCTCATTAGTGTTTTAGAAAATCAAGTTAGAGTGGATGAACAATCATTCTAAGTGTATCATTAATAGTAGATTAAGGTTTACATTTTAGTTTCATTCTCCCCCTTTTCACCCCTATAATGAGTAGGTTTTAGTGAAAATGAGCTAAGTGATACATCAGAATATCTAGCTCATTAAAAATCCTAGACTTCTAACCCAAGATTAGGTGACCCATAGCCTAGGATCATTCACATGTTAGACTAGGTTTGAACAAGAGGACCTGAACAATCCTTTGCTCAGCTAGGGTGTAGCTTAAGCCTCTAATAGTTATAGCATGCATGGTGGGACCCAATTTTAGATATTGAAGCAAGTATGTAGTACATTCATTTTCAAAATTAGTTTCACGTATTCCTTGGTCTTGATCTTAAGGTAAGAGGCATATTCTTGTTCTTGGTTTCATATATCTTCATGATTATCTAGGCTATGGAAGATTACAGAGAAGAATTTTATCATTCTTCTCCCTTTCAACATTTTTAGTGTGATCCTCATGATCTATATCATCCCTCCAATGACCCATATCAACCATATAAAGAGTGTGCATAGCCTTATTAGTAATATGGAAGCTCATACCAGTCCTATAACATTGATCCATATGCATCTAATCCTCATTTATATGATACTTACTCATTCCAAGATCAACCACCTTTCCAAAACTCTTTGAATTTTCATGATGAGATAGAGGAAATAAAGAGGATAAGCTAAATGATTGTTGAAGAGATATCAACCTACAACTAAGATCTATTAGATAATCAGTCTCAATCTCATGTCCCTGCATGTGTCCTACCACAACATTCATGTATGACACTTATTATTTCATTAAAAATCAAGTCTCAAGCTTTTTCAAGTCATTCTTATCATCCCCCAACTTTCCCATCTTAGAATTTAGTTTAAGAAACATGTCAAGACAAAAAAGGCTAGTTGTGGAGTAACAAACTGTCAATAATTAGAAAGCAAAGTTATAGAGCTTGATATCACTATGAAGAAGTGAAAATGAATCTATAATGACACAAAATACCATCTATCCCCATCAAGAGGAATATACTCCATTAAAAGTTCCCAATTTTATGGCTTCCTCCCCTAAAGAGTAGTCCATAGAGGTACCAAGTTTCATACCAATTCCTACCATTCCTCATAAAACCCATCTATCTCAAACTTAGAAACCTTCATGGGTTATACACTCAAATTATGTGATGCCTAGACTTTGTCATGAGGATCCTATTATGCTTAGTCCATCTGATCAAGCAAAGGAGGTTGAAGAGGTCAAACAATTCAAGGTTCCAAGCTTCATGAGCTTCCTCTATGGAGAGGTTTCCCAAACAATTCAAGTTATATCATAAGTGTATCCATCTTGCATTTATACCATTCACACTCAAGAAAATGAGCATATCATATGGGAACTAGAAGAGGAATTTTTATATTCAAATAAGCTTTAATAGGAAAGTGATAAGGAGGATGCAAGTGTCTATGAAGAAGATATTGCTATTGGTACCCATCTTGAATGTGAAAGAGGCATTTCTACCTTCAAATATGAAGAAGTAAATCTGACATCTTATGTTGATAATAAATAGGTTGATACTATCAACTCCTTGCCACCTTATGTAGAGCTTGAGGAAATGGATGTAATAGCTAATCGAATTGATGAATTTATGGGGTAGATAGAGGTTACCAATTAGTTAAAAGCCTCATTAGAGGAATTGTTTTAAATTTTAGAAGCAAGATACCACCTCTTTGAGGTAGATTATGAGTTGGTCCAAAACAAAGGGAAAACATCTCTGTAGATATGTCATCTTAAGAGGTTACCCCATTTTAAGAAGGCTTGTTTGAGATCCTCAAACAAGGTTAACAAACTCTTGCTCATGTTGTAGTGGTCCCTTTCCATAATGAGTAGTGTATAAAGCTTGTGAGGCATGATGAAAAGACACTTGATATGTTTGCAATAGCTAGTAATTTATGAGAATGTATGCAAGGTGTTAGGGTGGTGAACCTAGAGTTGGAAGGACTGTTTGATCCAAAAATGAAGCCTGAAGATGAATTTACAATAGTATTTGAGTTTCTTAAAAAATATCCTGAAGTATAGAATGAGTTTGTCTTTTTTGGTGATTGGTTTGATGTTGACAACTCACTTGAGGAGATTCTATGAGAGTTGGTAGGCAAGAAGAGTGCCTCATTCAAGGTTATGTTCAATAAAAATCTTGCTTTGCAACTTGTGCCATCTCTTGGAGTGATTAAGGTTATGAATTTTATTTTAGATCCAAGTGGATCATGCTTTGTCTTAATTAGTTAGGTTCCTTTTACATAATTAGTTGTTCAATTTCCTCCAAGTGCTTTCCTAGCACATTAGTTTGTTTGATCTTGTTTTTTTTAGGTTAGTTTTCCTATTTGTTTTGTTGGGTGTCATTTTTTCAAGAGGTTGCTAGTATTCAAGGTTTAATTTTTAATTGTCTCATGAGACCAAGAAGTCATGTAAGTCTTTAGGTTCCCAAGCATAGCAGGTGTGATTCCCATCTAAATTTCCATAAATGTTAACATTTTGGCCTCACAAGCTAAATGTCAACCTTTGTCATTTGAATAATATTGATGACCTTTGATTTGGATTGCTATGATGCCTTATAGTGTCCTTGTTCAATATGAAAATGGATAACATAAACTTGAGGAACTAGACCATCATCAAAATGTCATGTAGGATAAATTTGGTAGAAGGTGACATAAATAGGGACATCAATACAAAACTATGATAAGTAACCATTTGGGTTCAAATATTCCTAAAATTGAATGCACTACCACTAGGTGTCAAAATCTCACCTAATCAAATCATAGATCAATGGCATGTAGGCAGTCAATAGGTCAAAATATCCCTAAAATGAAATCAAGGATCTGTGTTTAATCAAATCAAAAGATCAAATAGTGAGTGGGTGAGGATGATGTTAGTGGGTCCCAAAGATCCAATAAAGTGCATTAAATTTTACATTAAAGACAATGATGATATCAAAGTCAAAAAGTCAACATATCTTAAGATTGAATGTGTAGATGACAAGTGGCAATATCTTGGGTGCCCCTACAAAGATATAAAAATACATAGTGACTAACAAAGCCAGTGGGTCCAAGCTAATCAATGGTACATGATCCATCATACCAAAGTAAATTGATGGTGAGCGAGAGGTCAAAGAGTCATAATATCCTAGAGATGAATGTGAAGCTACCATATGGAACAATTGAAGGAATGGATGGAATAACAATTAGGATCTTGAGAAGGGATACATCATTGATAAATGGCATGATTGAAGAGCCCATATAAAGATCAGTGGTTGATATTAAAAGTTAAATCTAGGATACTTCAAAGTAGAGGTTGAATACAATTCAAGTCAAACCAAGATAAAATGTTTCAAAGGATATATTTCCATTATATTCTAGTCAAATACCATCAAATAGATGTAGCCATACAGTCTCAAGTTTGCTAATAATGATGCTCTATTACCATTAAAGCTCAAATGTAGGATAGGTTTGTTTAAACCTAATATAGTCTAGAATAAAGCTATGAAATTTGTGGATATTCATCGATATAATGACTATATGAAAAAAAAAATATTGGATTGGCTTCCAATATATAGTAAAGATGTATATCTATGTTGGGGTAGATGTAGACATAAATGAGATATGTTGAGGTGTCTCATCCTTTGACATAATCTTAGTTTTGACAACAAGGTTATTACAGTTGCTTGAGGTAGTTATAGTAATGGATTTGTTAGGTGCATGAATATGAGCATTTTATCCTTATAGTGAAGGGAATTAATGAAGAGGATCTCAATAAGGATTCATGTAGTGGGGGTGGTTGCTTCTTGTAGTGGTCTTGACCTTCATGATTCATCCTTCCACACTAGGAAAAGACACAATGACATCAATGCAGGGAAGGGTTTAATTAAGTTTTAAGTAGATGTTATGACTACTTCTAGTGGTAATCTTAGCCTTGATCATTATTACCCCTTCTCCATTCTCCCACACATCCCTTCCCCTCTCTCTCATCCCATTCTACTATAAATTCAAGCTTTGAGATCTTGATTTGGATCCCTCTCTTAGGCATGACTATACTCTACCAAGATTGATCTTTGTAACCTCTTGAGATGAATAAAACATTGTGTTAAGTTTTTATTATGTTTATCTAGTGTATTTATGTCAGTTGATTTACATATGTGGTAGAGATTTCTCCCTTGTCAAGTCCTAAACTCACCTCGTTGGTTGTTTATCATGTTATATAGGTCATGCCTAGTGTTTGATGTCATTTTATTGAAGCCAACAGTGGATACATTTAATGGTTAGTGCCTTGAGTTAAGCTTATTCTATCACTTCCCTCAAAATTAGATCAATTGATGAAACCTCTGCATGAAACATTGATACATAAGAGACTTAGGAGTTGTACATCTAGTCATTTTTTCTATCTAATTAGTGTTTTAGAAAATCAAGTAAGAGTGGATGAAAAATCATTACAAGTGTATCACCAATAGTAAATTAGGTTTCCCATTTCGTTTTCTTTCTCCCCCTTTTCACCCAAATAATGAGTAGGTTTTAGTGTAAATGAGCTAAGTGATACATCGAATGAGCTATCCTCATTAAAAATCCTAGAGGTCTAACCCAATATTAGGTGACCCATAGCCTAAGGTCATTCCCATGTTGGACTAGGTTTGAGCAAGAGGATATGAACAATACTTTGCTTAGTTAGGGTGCAACCTAAGCCTCCAACATGTCTAACTCAAAATATAGGGGTATGAGGGATTCAATCTTCATGTGACCGTAAACCCTAAGGTTTGTGTTCATAAGGTAAATGACTATGTTATGGCCTATGAAGCTCAATGAACACTAGACGGAATGAGTGCAATGTTTCCTTCAAGAAATATCATGCCTGTTATGAGCTCAAGGTGTTATCTAAGTAACAAAGAGAGAATAAGTGGTGTGAGAGTTGAGGATTGGTCTACAAGACCAATGATATTAAAGGTATAGATTGTTTGATCATATAGTCCAAGGTTTTTTGGTGTTCTAAGAGTGAGATGGCAAGTTATTTGTGCCTTGATAATGTTCATAAAGTTCTAGAAATGATCATTATCTTATAACATCATAGGATCTTGTAAACTTGATAGAAGATAACTTTAGTATTCCTTTGAGTTTGTGTCATTGAATGTAATGTTTTTTTAATATCAAGATGACCTCATAAGGTCATAAAGGGATAGGTTGTCATGTTGACAATATGTAAGTTCTATGAAGAAGATAACAATGATCTAAAGATGACAAGTTTACTAAGTTTTATCAAAGAGTCTTGACTGATTGTATAAAATTGATTCATTATGAGTATTATCATGAGGTTTCAATGTTTTATATGCATCAAAATGATCTAGGTGGAGCATAGAGTTAGGGGGAGCTAACTCAGGTCTATTAAGAAGCTTGAAGAGAAGTATGCATGGATAAAGAGGGAAATTGCCTGTTATATGTGTGGTCAGGTCTAAGGATTAGTGGAATATGTGTGAATTACCTTGTGAGAGTGTATATGACCCTTTTTAATTAATGTCAAAGTGGGAGAAATAATTTATTGTGATAAAGTCCACCTTGGAGAAATGAGATTGATCTACTTTGCTAGAGTGTTTACCATCAATGACAAAGGGGGAGATTATTGAGGTATGTTCCTATTATTGTACTAGAGGAATTGATGTTGTCACTGATGTAAAATGTAGTTGAATTTCATTGATGTCATAGAGGTGCTCTTATAAAGATGTATGTTTAGTGATCATGATGACATTGAGCATGGTTTGGTAATCATTGAGTTCTGTATGAGGTCTTGGCACATTTTTGTGGTGTAACAAGTTGATGAACCTATTGATAAATTTTATAAAGGAGGTTTGGTATGTGAATGAGTCTTTGAATGCATCTATAATTTTAGGAAGGTCTTAAAGAGGTATGGTACCTAGTAGGTATGTTTGATAGACTAATACTTTAGAATGATTATGGATTGTAAAGGCATGCTGATGATGATATGGATGTTCTTGGTCATGAAGCTAGAAATTAAGTGTTAGATCATGTGAGAGAGGTTTTGAGTCAGTCACATGACTCTTAGAGTGAGATAAAGGGGTATTCTCTTCATTAGTAGTCTTCTCATAGACCTTGCCTTAAGACCCTAGGTGGCATGATGAGGCTTCATGATCAGGTCTAGAGGCTTGAGAGATTGTGTAATCATGGTATGAGGTGTTGATATTATTAAAATAAGTCTCACGGTATACTCAAGTTGTAACATGTAATTGGTAGTTCAAAACCTAACGTGCAAAGAAACCTAGTGTGGCCTAATGAGGGGTAAAAGTTAGTTTCCAAGGTGATAGAGATCATTTGAGTTTTTACACATGTGTGAGAGGTTTTTTTAAGATTTATCATGAATTTTTAAGTCTTGAGTCGAATGAGAAAGAAATAAAATGAGTTTGAAGGTCTCCTATGTATGTATAATGAATAAATGAGGAATCAAGAAGGAAATTATTTTAATTATTGGCACATGTGACTATTGCATGGGAAGATAAGATATTAGGGAGAGATGGAAAATGTTCATATTAATAATTTAAAATAATTATGAGTTTGTTTTGGGGACATATCTATATAAACAAACATTAAGAAAGAAACCTGGTCTAAAATCCTCTCAAAACCCTTATAGTGACATGATAAGGATTTTTTTTTGGAAATGGACCATAATGGATTGGTAAGAATATTTTTATGATTGTTTCATGTATAGGACTCCCTTAGACATCTCCAAGTGGTAGTGGTTTCTTAAGGCAGTGAGTGAAACCTACAATAAAATGTTGTTTATGAAGAAGTTGATATAGTAGATAAAAGTTGCATTAGACCAAGTATGAAAATAGATGAATGGATAATATATAGACTCATTATTTATGACCATAAAGTTATTTTTAAAATTTATATCATATTTTTAAACTATTTTTTTCACTCAAGTTGACCTATCACTAAACTAGACTAATAGTGAAGACAATGAGAAAAACTAGTCAGAGTGAGAATGTGTTTAGTGATGAGTTGTAGTGGATTAGGAATGAATATAATTGATTGATATTTTTATTCAATACCTATAACTAATTTAAATATTTTTTATATGTTTTGGAGTTAATTTAAAATGGTATTCACAAAATGACCTATCTGAGTGAGTTAAGACAGTCAAGGAGTAAAGTTTAGAGTTTGATCTATATGTTCTATATTTGATATTAGAACTCTATACCTTTTTTATTTATTTTTTTATAAATATATTTAAGGATAATATAAATTAATTATAATCTCATGGAAGTGATTATATAAGTGCTCTAAGGCATGTTCACCATGATTGGTTCTAAAGAGAGATTGACAAGTCTGGGTATGCAAGATAAAGTCAAGTGTTTGAGTATCTATGACAAGATTTAATGTATATAATACAAATTTTGATGTTTTTTAGGATTTATATGACCTATGAATGCTTTATTGATTATTTATAATCACTTTAAGAATATGTAATGTGGAATTTAAAATGGCTTATCTAGCTATGTAAGGACTGTGAGAAAGAACCTTAACAAATTGGTCTATAAGACTAATGGATGAAACAAGAACCAATGAGATATCTATTTTATAATTATATATATATATATATATATATATATATATATATATATATCACATATTAAATATCAATGTGAATTATAATTCATTAAATATCCTTTACAAGTACTAAGGACATCATTCATCATGGTTGTTTTGATAGGCTTGTTGGTAGTTTTATGTAGTCATCTTGCAGAGATGAGTTTGAGGTATTTTGGATAGATTTAAAGAATATATTTCATATTATGATGTTATATATGTATATTAGGTTCATGATAATTCATTTAGAGTTATATTTTTTCCCCGTTCAAGATTAGAGAGTCAAATTTTCTTGATCATATGTTGGTAGTGCTTGGTAGTTTTGAAGAAGCCTTTCATAGGAGTATTCTTGAGGCCTTTGGCCCATGTGGTGAAGACTAAAATAAATTATGATTAAATTTATGTCATTAAATATGTATTAATTTTATTTTTTCATGTGATTATATGTAAAATTTGGTGGTATGCTTTAGTTATGTGAGACAGACTTTCTGGCAGTGAGAAGGGCTAATGGAGAGTAGACCTAATGTCATGGTTCAAGGAGTCAAACAAGCTAAATGATGTTATGGACATATATGGAGATTATTAGGTGTATGTGAAGTTTTTAATTAGTTTTTTCATACTCAATATGTTTAAAGATGGTCCAAGTGTAATGTGTGCTTTAAGAAGACTTAATTGCTTTAGGTCTCCATTAGGCCTAATAGTGGTTGTGGTCCTTGTGAATAATAACTGAGCTATGTAGTGAGTGTTTACCTTGTTAAATGTGTGTATTAACATATTAAAATAATGATCCAAGTATGTATATATGTTTATCCAACTAAGATGTGTAAGACCAAGAGTCAAGTATAAATGCAAGACATAATAGGATTATTTGGTTTAGAGAAAAGGAATGAGAGTGAAAGAAAATAAAATATCACCTTGAAGATAATAAGGGGGTATTAAGGACCATAAAAATAGGTTAAATAAACTATGATGAACAAATAACTTGTACATGTGGATGACAAGGTTAGTTGACCTAATTATCCTAGTAAGAGGCAATTGAGCAAGTGAGCCTAGAAGGTTATTTGAAAGAGAAAGAAGGTTGAGAAGAGATGAATGAATTGATTTATTATTAAGAGAATATAAATATTAATTAGATATGTGTTATTTATGTATGATAGAGAGTGGAATCTAGATATAGAAGATAGAGAGTTGAAGAAGAGGTCACCTTCTGTTGGTTGAGCAACAAGGTGTCTTGAGGTGATCAAGCTTGTCTTGGATTAGTTGGTGCTTAGTCAAGAGGGAATGGGAGCTGAATTTTTGTTTGGATAATGTATAAGTGTCCTTGAAGTGGATGGTTTGGTGACAAGTCACTTAGGGTGGTATATCCTCCTTTCAAGTTAGATATTTCTAAAGGAGTAGCTAAGTTGGTGCTTGACTAGTGAGGGGTTGGTGATCCTTGTGGGGTTAGTTCCTTAATAAATGTTGATATATTAATTATAAGATAGTATTCCAAGTATTTTTTTAATGTTTTTTTATCCCCCATGAGGGTTTAATACATATCTCTTGTTGTTCATGTTTTGATGTATGGCTTCATGTTTATTTGATTGTTTCTTTATGCATTACTTGTTTACTAGTAAGGATCATGAATGATATATGGAACTCAAATAAATTTTTGTAAGCTGATTCACCCCCATCTCAATGGTTTTTATTATAAAAACCATGCCAAAATAATTGTTTAGATGTTGATTTGTGTGTGGGTGTGTGTGTGTGCATGTGTGTACGCATGGACACATGTGTGCATGTGTGTATATATGTATACATACATGCATGTGTGTGTGTGTGTGTGTGTGTGTGTGTGTGTGTGTGTGTTAACTTATTTTAGGTCTAGGATATTTAAATATGTTAAAACAATTTAAATCTAGATTACATAAAATAGGGAATTCCACATGGAAATTTAAAATATTTAATACAAATTGATTATGCTTACTAAATATATAAATGGCCAATGGATATGCCACTTAGTTGATATAATATTAAGTTTTTATCACTACATAGGTATATTGTTATAAATTGTCCCTAGTGGTCCCTAAAATATCTCATTATTACATGCATATGTTTTAGTCTCTGAAATTTATGATGGGACACTAACTTAATATAGGAAAAATAGAAAAAATTAAATTTATACTTAGTGCAATTTCATACATAGAACTTTATTCATATTTGTAACAAACATATATGAACTTATTATCATTACTATTATTTTATTAAATCAAACTTAAATATTATATGAGAATACATTCATTCAAAAATAAATATATACTCAAATCAATATAGATTTTTATAAATGTCAAGATACATTATATATAATAATACCAAGTCAAATTATTCCCTAAAATTCTAACATTTCCTTTAAAAAATGCATGATATATATAGTCTGCAAAGAGAATATGTATTTTTGTCTTGTTAACCTTTAATTTATGGTACAAAAGTATCTACAGTATTCAAGTTACTCATTCAAAATTCTATGTGTTTCATTAACCTCTATTAAATTTTATTTTATACAAAATATTCCATGGTGTACACTTTTTTCATGTTTAACTTACAAAAATGTTTGTGAAACTTTCCTATTAATAATTTAATGAGCCAAAATGGTCATATAATCCTGATAAAAATATGTTTTTAAGTTTATGTCATTAGGCCAATGTGTGAAGATGGATGTAATTACTCTAAGTTGTGATGTTTGAATAACTAAGAAGCATTTGTTGTAATTTTTCTAAAAATGTCATTTACTGGTTTTACTTCTTATTCTATACTTAACTTCTTTTTCATGTTTTCAACTAAGTAATATACCAACCTTAAACACTTTATGGGTTTTAAAAAGGTTTACATAACTAGGAGTCCATCCTTTATTGGTTTTCATCCTTACTGGCTCCATTCAAAAATATTTCTTGCCTCCAAGATTATTTTTGCAATCAAAATTGATCAAAACTATGAAGAATGTAACACCTTGGTATGGAGGAAGATGCATAGCCTATGAAGATCTAGAAAAGAGTTTCATGAAGAGATTGGAAAAATGCTCATGATGTTATATATGATGATGAAAAAAATATTTCTATACAAGTTGTTGTTGTGGTGGAGGTTTCATTGATGGAAGCTACTGAGGCTACATGATATGAGCTTCCTTATTTCCATAAAAAAATATTTGTGTTATTTGTGGGTGGGTTGTATTTTAGCTCTTCAATTATATATTAGATTTAAGAGTTAAGTTTGGTTAAATATTTATATTAATTCATCAATCTACCAATGTATCCTTAACCATGTTGAACAATATGTGAAGGAGAGCTTATCTTTGCATGATGCCTTAAACATCACCATCAACCTTAGCTATGATGATTGGTCAATGTGTTGAATTTTTTTTTGTTATTTCCTACATGATCTATTTGATTCCATCAACATAACATTGAATTTTTAATCCCATAAATGTGTTGGGTAATATCTCTATCTCCCAAGTGTGCATTCTTCTCATGACATTATCTCTCAATGTCATTTATTCCTACAGAATGTTGTCCATTTCCATGATTACCTTTTATTTATCTATTTGGGATAAAGAAAGTTTGATATATTTACATGCATCTTGGATATATATTTTATAATTGATCATCTTCATTGAATGTTTCCTATCTTGAAACACAACTATGTCTAGAACTTCCTCATTTTTTCTAGTAATGTGAATAGCACCTCAGTGTCACACATGAGATTTCATTTCCTAAAATAGTTGTGTTATAGACCAATACTATGTTAAATTAATGATAAGAGAAGTGAAATAATTTTATATGACATCAATTGATCACCAAAAAGTTTTTATACCAATATTAGGTAGGTATAATAAATTATCTTGTGAGATTTTACAAAAACACCCTTATAATTCATAATTTTTCATTCTCAATTAGGTGATATCTTATTCAATATCGACTAAATTTTGTGTAATAAAAGTTTGGATTGCAACATGACCTTCTATTTTTTCAAATGGAAATTGTGAAGCATCCAAAGTTACTTCATGAGCTTAAGTATGTAGGGAAGTTTGAGTCAATGAACCCAGAGATATCATTGGTGGTTTTTTTATGCATGTGACTAAAAGGGTGAAAGTTGTACTGAACCCAAAACCATAAAATTTATTGATGGTTGCATCTAAAATTCACCTGTTGTAACCTAAATTACTCTAGTTCCTTGTTGTTTCTTCTCTCGTCCTATAGTTCCCCAGCTTGCCATTTTTTGAGCTTGGCATGTGACTACCTAGATAAAAAATTTAACATCTTTCTACACCTTATTTTCTTGTTCTTCTTTATCCTTCATAGCTTTATTGGATAAATCTTTCAATTTTTTTTGTCTTTATTCTTGTTCTTTTGTTCCTCTTGCTTGCATAGATCTTCATGGTGGTTCTTCTCAACTTATTTGGCTACTCTATTTACCTTTACCTTAATTTCATCCTTACATATTTTTCCTCTTCCTAATTTTTTTTTAGAATAAGGCATCCTTATATTTATAACCCTTATCCTTGTGTACTTTTTATTCCTCTTTCCTTTACTTAGTTGTGTCTTGTGTTGGTAACTCTTATGTTTGAGCCTAAAATTTTGGTTAGTCTAGGTTTTATTGCTTCAGAGGTTTGCCCTTTTATCTATATTCCTATTTCACCCCTCTATCCAAATACTTAGCAGTTTCTAATCCAAAAGGATTTCATTCCAAAGGATTGTGGGAATAAGGTGAATATGGGGTTTTATTAGTGGAGAATATGATGGAATAGTCATGTTGAAATGTGTGACTTGGTGCTTAGGCATGGAATATTTTATTAATGTATATGGAGGTACAATATTTTTACATATATTTTCATGGCACGTATAATATCTCTTCCTATCACTTGTTTTTTTGATTCCTCACTTGTAACCTATATAATTTTGATTGTATCCATTCAATATAAGAGGCTAAGGTGTGGATTCATAGCTCTTAGAATGTGAGGGTTTCATACCAGTGACCTAAAGGTACTATATTATTAATAATTTATCACCATGATAAGAGGCTACCCTAGGTATTTTTTTCCTTGGGCCACTTTTGTGATTTTCCCCACTACAATTAACTCATGTATAGTTGTAATTTCTTATGCCTTTAATGTTTATCTTGATGCCTCTTCTTAAACTAAAAATTTCACTCTATGAAAGTCTCCTTATCTTATTTCACTATTATATCCACTACAATGGATTATGGATGTGGATAAATTTTAATGAATAGAATGGAAGGGATGTCACATAAAACTTGGTATGTTTGAGCTAAGTTATAAAATAAAAAATATTTATCCTCTTCCTCATCATAGGTATAGTCCTTGATATCTTCAACGAAAAAATTATACACCATTTGGGTATTACTCTAAAGGGATGTGTATTATATTTAGTTGTGATGGTGGGAATTTGAGTCACTCAACCATGGTTCTGATCTATGGGTCTATTTCTTGGGTTACAATGATTTTAGACTGAATGCTTTGGATTTTACTAGAGGTGATAATGACAAAGAAGATGATGGTTATGGTTGATCTTACGATTTGGCCCAAGGTTATGATTTTTATTATGGATATGGTTGTGATTACATTTTAACTTATGGTTTACCTTGTGGTTGTTAGACTCTTGGTGGTATGGATGACATTGGTTGGATGCTTCAAGACACCAAGTTAAGTTTCCTAATAATTTTTTTAAGCCATGTGGATGTAAATAAGGAAAGATAAAACATTTGTAGTTTTTTAAACTAATAGAATATGATATGAACTCAATTATGTAGCTTGGTAATCATTCTATTAGGCCCAAGATATTTCAGAACATCTACATGCATGTGGATGTGTTTCTATCATGTTTTGAATATGCAAGAACTATCCTATGAACTTCCCCACTTGGTGATGGTCTTGTCCATTTTAATGCCATATCAGATTTTGGAAGGCATCAACTATGTAATAAGTCACATCTATTGAAATATATCCTTTAGGAGACATCCACTATGTGAAGCAAAGAGAAAGTGCCAATAAATTATACTAGATTGACTATGTTTTTATGCCCAAAAATGTTTTTTATTCATTTTTAGCTATACTGAAAGGATTCAATATAATTTTATTCCTCTCCTAGCCTCACCATATGGTGCACATTATCAATTCCTCCCTTCATAACCTTATTGGAAAATTTTTGCCTAAAATTATTATCATAAAGTACAATACATGACAACTTTGATGAGTGCATCAATAACTTGTTTAATGGGATCTCCTTTAGTTATTATAGTGTATCATTCCTAAATTTTTGAGTGGATGGGTGAGTTTATTCTTGTTATAGACCTATAATGACTTCCACCATTATGAAAATAATGTGACTTACACAATGGTATTGTAATTGATGTGTATCATCAATTCATGTGAAAAAATATTAAATTCCTTAGTTCATTTACTAAAGAGTGTCATCATAAATTCCTTGTGCTAGCTAAAGATAGGTAATCACATAAAACAATCAACATCTAAACCTCACAATCTATTAGATAGTGAAATTACTCCATGTTTAGGCATAATTTCATGTATCCTTAATGAATTTAATATTAAAATATCACATATTAAATTAATTTTATATTAGGAATGATTTTCTGTAAAATATATTCCCTTTCTACATTAGTTAGTGAAACCCAAAATTTGACCATTTCTATGAAATAAAAAAATAATTCCAAACCAACACACATGGAAAATTATATTGAAATAAAAGGAGTTAAAAATAATTAGAAAATAATGGAATAATATCTCCATAATATATCTAGATTGAAACACAAATTTTGAGCAAAACCCTTACCACATTTACATGAATACACTATAAATACTACTCGAAACATAATATAAATTCACACCACTTATAGGATAATTAAAAAATAATAGAAAATACTAAAATAAATTTAAGTTATAATAGTAATACACATGATAGATTTTATAATAGACCTTAAAATTTAAAATCACTCCTTCAACCTGAATTACACCAACAACCCTCATAAAACACTGAGCATTAGCTAAATCTGCATTCCTTGAAGCTCAATTACAATTCCTATATAGAATTATATATCTAGACCATAGGGGTTTTATCATAATATAATTTGGATCAATGGTTTTATGTCTATATATATCCTACATCCAAGATTTTTCTATTCTAAGATGGATTGATGAACACTATCCAATAAGATAAATTGATTAGTTTGGTAAAATATGGAAACTGATGAGGCTACCTGTCTTAAATAAAGTTGGGGCATAGAACCTATAATCCAAAAATGTCAATAAATAATAATAATAATAATATACTATTTACATATTCTATCTCTAACGTAGGTAATGATAAAGTTTCCATATTCTCCTTTCTAAAATATACCCACTAAAGATTTGTCATCATCTCCTTTTTACACATTTCTATTTTCTACCCTAAAGATTCTCCACTTCCCCTCTCTTATAACTGTCATAGGTTTTGTTATAAAGTTTCCATAAAGATATCCTCTTTCCAAAATCAACCAAAATTAAGTAGTAAGTAGACTTTTCAACCTTGCCGATTCTAAAAAAATAATTAATTAATTTTTTTTTCCAATTTTTTTTCCTTATTATCCCATAAATAGATTTTGGTTAATTAATTATTAAATAGAAATTAATTATAAATGGGACATGACAAGTCATCCCTCCTCAAAATTTATTTTCCTCAACAAATTCAAGCTTGTATGAATTAAAATCTATGGACCTTCTCAAGTGGCATTCTCAATTGGAAAGCTTTTCCAATGAACCAAATATTTAGTAATATCTATCTTTCTCAATATCTTAACCCTAGTATCTATCACCTATTTAGGAATTAGGATCAATTTACCCTCCTAATCCAAAGGTGAAAAATCATGGAGGGTGAAATATTTTAACCCAAATATCTCTTTAGACAAGAGACAACTAAAACATTATGAATTTTACTATTTTTAGGAAGTTGCAATTCATAGGCTACCTAGCCAAATTTCCTCACAATTTTATAGGGTCCATAGAATTTGGGATTGAGTTTATCTAATCCACTTATATTAATGTATGATTTCCTATATTGATAAAATAGTATATAAACCATGTCACATAACTCAAAAATATCCGAATGTGGTTTTAGTCTACATAATAATTATGCTAATTTTATGTTACATGTAAATTTTCCTTGAGGATTTTAAATATTTCTTGGTGATGGTGAATGAAATCAATTGTTGTTTTAAATGTATTATATGTATAAACCAAATAAATTAATGTCATTACATCATAAACATATAAATATTTGAATGGGGATACACTAATGGACATATGGTAAGTGGTATTGTAGCATAAGTCTCCCGAATGTATCCATTTGACCCATGAAAATTAATGACTTGAGGCATAGTAACTTAAGTAACCCACCACCCATTTGTTTATAATTTATATTTGTACATAATTTTGAGGGTGGTAATTAGTTTTAGGAATTATTTTAGTACCTATCAATCTGAATAACTTTTTCCAAGAAGAGCTAAGAACCCTGTTATCCCTATCACTAATAATATTGTGTGGCAGTCCATGCAATCTAAACACTTATTTAAATAATAATCCAACCACTTTAGGAAATTTAATTTTTTATTATATATAAAATAAGTGTTCAAAATTAGTTACTTTATCCATTATTACATAGATTCAATATCTACCATTTACCTTAAGACAACCTGTGATAAATTCCATTGATATACGCTCCCATTTTTTTATTGAGAATGGGTAAAGGTTGAAGTAATATTGATGGAAAACCTCGTTCCCATTTGTTTTGTTTACATAGGGTACCCTCCCTAACATGATTAAGAACATAATTATTGAGGCCCTTCCAAGTGAATCTTTCTTGAACTTGCTTATATGTCTTTTAGTACCTTGAGTGTCCTTCTACTGTCACATCATGTACTACTCAAAATATTTTCTTTCACTGTTGATTCAGGTAATAAAAGGACTCTATTTTTATACAAAATCAACTCATCAAATATTACATACTTTTCATATTTTAATACTCCCTTAATAATTTTAGTATTAAAAACATTATTTTCATACTCCATCATAATAATGGCCTTCTTATTTAAGGCTATAGAACTAATACACATTCA
>JARHVA010004687.1:605000-662500 GCA_037957365.1 Torreya grandis
GAGATATTATAGTAATATAGTGTTTTTTTATACTTGATGAATTTTATAAGGTCATTTTGATCTTATGTGCAGCTTGCATGGTGTGTGTCTTAAATATACTTTCATATAAAATCATTATTTTTTCAAGTTAGTACTCTTTAGATCACAAGTTGATATCATGACACACATTTTAAATTTTAATATGAACCTCCTAAGTCCAATTACCAAACTTCCTTATTTCTTCCATGTGATTTAGTTCAAAAAATGTTGTTGTGTAGATTATTTATCCATTAACCACATTATCATTAAAATTTTAAAACTTGAAAATATATATTCCATCAGAATTACATCTTCCATTACATACACAATTTGAGAATTTTCATATCTAAAATCACATTTATAATTTGTTCTATAGGCCCATAAGATTGTTCGTATGTTATATTCCTAGTCATCTCTTTGAACATTGTAGATCTTAGTAAGCATATTCTTTAGATTCTTATTAGATGATTCTACTCGAAAATTCACATGAGGATGATATGTTTTACTCTTATGATGAGAAATCATAAAATATTATACCACTTATCCATTATGAGGGAATTCACATCTTGATATAATTTTTTCAAATAAAAAATTTGTAGCATTTGTGTTGAGATGGAGTCATAGCTGCCTCAACCCATTTAGTGAAATAAATTGTCACAATGATAATATATATATATAATTATATCACTTAGATTTGGGATTAATATCCCCCATGAAATAAAAACCACATTTAAAAAAAATAATTATAGCATAAATTATATTCAATGACATCTCATCCCTCTAACTATTTTCTCCCATTCGCTAATAGACATTATAATGTTTAACAACCCAGTGTGTATCCTAAAATAATTTTGGCCACAAAATCCCACTTATTATTTTAATCATAATAAATTCACTTTCAAAATGGCCTCCTACTATCCACTGATGTACTTTTTCCAATATATGTGGTCTCTTAGGTTATAGTTCCATTTTTCACATAACATCATTCTTTCATATCTTATAAATGATTTCAAATGGTAAATCTCATGCAACCAACTATATATTTTTACACTCTAAATAATTATCAATAATATATCATGCTCAAGAAAAGTTGTGATATCTTTCAATTATTTTGGAATTGTAGTCACTCTTGATAGGTGTGTGTATACATATTCTTCTTCAAAATCTTTGTGTTCCTCCCTTGTTTTAATGAAGCTAAGGTGGTCTCATCCAAAAATTTCCTTATCTATTTTTATATTGGTTTTGAACTAAAATTCTCAAAATAACATCAAAGAGATAAATTTTTTCCTTTCAACATTGATTTATTAGTCGAGTATCAAAAAAGTTGGTGATTATTGAAAAAGTCAAATGGGTATCCAAAAAGTAATTTTGGAACTTTTGAAGTGCAAAACCCATAATTATATCTTCTCACTCTCTTTTATTATAGTTTTTATCAACCATATATAACTTGTGACTTGTAAAGTTAATTGGTGACCAATACCTCCATCCCCTGGTTGTGTTAGCCTAACTTCTACTATTTTTCTTGATGTATTGAAATCAATTAGGAATGGTTTGTTATAGTTTGTATATACAAATATTCATGTTGTGACTAACTTCTACTTCAAATCTATAAAATATATATAATTTAGGAGATCATTCAAATTTATTTTATTTTCACAATAATTGATCTACAGGTGCTAAAATGTTTGTGCAACCATGAATGAACTTGTAATAATAACCAATGTGACATATGAATGATCACACCTCTATTTGGATGGTGGGTGGTTTGATTCCCACTATGACTAAATTTTTTTCCTAGTTCACTATAATTTTTTCACTACAGACAATATGTCCAAATAGTATGCTAAATGGTGTGAAAAAATACGTTTATTTAAATTCAATGCAATTCATAGAGTTGGTGATAGTTACTATGCCTCTAGCTAGGTACATGTTATTACTACACCAAGGGATAATACATCCCATCCTATAGTTTCAAATGAAGGTAATTAATATATCCTTCCTCAAACCTATCACCCTCCCACCCTCAAAATACATGCTCATGGGGAAAACCTTAGAAGCTTCATCCTTTAAATATTATGTTTAATCTTTCTAATGATCAATACATTACTTATGAGGATCTCATGGCTAGCCAAAAGTTTAATACCTATTCTTCCTTTGTATCATATCTTTATATTTATAATAACAAAAATATCAATGTAAATTCAAATAATGATGAATGTTTTGAAATTGATAGCATGGTTTATTTTTACCCTTATAATTATGACTCCACATATTTAGAAGATGATTATGAAGAGACTAGTTTTCTTGTTTCTCCTACATTTCATATATTAGAATCTAATAATGAGGTGATTTAAGAAACATCAAGTGTACCGTTAGTTATTGCATTTTATGAAATTCAATGTTATAAAATTAACATGCATGAAAATGTTATTCTAAATGTTTAAAATATAAATATTTCATGCATATATCACCCTAAATATGAACCACTAGTTGAATGTACATCCTATTTATTCAATGATGAGTATGTTGCAAAGGAAAAATGTTTATCTTCTTTACAAAACATTGAAAATTTTATTAAAATTTAATATTATATTCCTTATTTATCTCATATAAATATAAATGGTGAAAATAATTATTTTTTATATATCTCCATGATAAAAATTCATGTACTACTTCTCTCCCTATCATTTTAGGTTGGAAATATGACAATGATAATACTAGTCAAAAAAGTGTAGATGAATGTTCTTCTACCATTTTTCCTATTCAATATAAACAATAAAAAATATTTTCCAAAGGTTTCCTAATGAAATAATTTCCAAAACAAAATAGCAATAATTCAACTTAGTATGCAAATGATAGTTATTCTAATGTTCCTTTCTCATATGATAGTGATATTTCTAAATTATAAAGTGATATTGCATATTCTATCCCTTTCTATTTTAAATTCCAAAATGAAAGAGAAACTTCTATTTTTATTTTCTATTACTATGTCTCATTAAAAATAGATAATATCCCACTTTCTCCCTCTTTAAATTTTTTTCTAAGAAACATGTTCCAATTTTGCATGAAAATAATGAAAGTACATATTTTATTCCTCTTTCATATAATGAAAGTTCAAGTAGTTAATCCCTTTTTCTTGATAGTTGAATTGACCTTTGAGACATCCAAAATGATAGAATTACCTATCTTACATCATAATGTAATATGAATGATCCTTTACCAAATACTTTTCAAATATGTCATTATCCTAAATTAGAATGCAATGATAGCTATGAAGAGTCCATCATTCATATGTTTCATATGGATGAAAAATTACAACCTATGAGTACATATTTAAACTCTCCAAAGGTTACTCCTAGTGACATAGTATGCATGATTACTAATATATGATATATTCAAAAATAAAGGACAATTCTTAAGTTACAAGTACTTTCACATGATGCTACTCTTAACGATAACATTATATAAGATCTACTCATTACACATAATGTTTTTTAACATCCTTATTCTACCAAATTTTTTATGCCTATGTTACCTTCATTTGATGGTTAAGGAGACCCTAAAAATAACTTGAAATAATATGTACACTCCTTTTATTATTGGACTAAATATGGATGCTTATTATTGAAATCCTTCTATAGAAGTCTAATATGAGAGGCTACTACTTGGTTCTATATCCTTCCAAATGGGTCCTTATCAAATTTAAATAAAATTGAGGACATATTTTTATCCAATTTCCTTAAGCATAAACTACTTGAGTTACCATTGGAACATTTTAAAAACTTAACAAAAAAATGATGAGTCTATTTGAGATTATGTTATTAGTTTAAGGATGCATCATATTCCTTGAAATATACACCATCATTTTTAGAAATTCAATTTATATTAAGTATATACCTTTTTATGCACTAAAATAAAGAGAATTTAATAATCCATTTACTTCATTTGATATCTTAAACATGGATGCATGTAAATATGCATGTGCACTAATTTATACCAATATCAAATCACCTACATGTTCACTTGAAGGTAAACATGTTAGAAATTATTCATTTAAAGAAAATCAATGAACCAAGGATGTTCATGAACCATATCCAATACCTTATTCTAAATCATAAGTTCATACCAAAGAACAAATAGTAAACATTTTACATAGAGGAAAAGAATCCACATACATAATACATCCTACAATTAATACATATACCTCTGTTAATAAGAAACCAATTCAGTTTGATCAACTATGAGATAAAACACATGATATATTTCATACACTATTAGTAAATGGTTGATTACTCTTCCTCCAAATTTATATCATCCACCATAAAGATTTGAAATGGTGAAAAGGACAAACCTTTTGCACTTACCATGGTATTAATGGGTATCGTGACATTAATTTTTTATCAAAATTTTATACAACTTATAAACCAATGGGTTATTAAATGTAATAAAGAGACAATAAGGTCTCTTTATCCTACTTATTCTATAGGTTACTCTAAAAGGGTTGAGCCATCCCATATCACTCCTTACTAAGGGATATATGGTCTATCATCCCTTGTATAAACAAACAACTAGAATAAGACTTTCTCCTAGTAAACCATTGATAACAATCAATATTTCCCACACTAATCCTACAAAATAACCATTTGTTAATCAATCTCTTGTTATAGGTGTACTTGGGGGAATCACAAAACCACAAGTTTCAAAATCTAATCATACTTCAAAACATATTTTTTATACACAACAAGAATGGGTACCTAAACCAATTCATAAGGATACAAATGAAACAAACACCCTTTATATTTTTAGAGATGCACCAAATATTGTGTCAAAATATAAAATGAAATCACATTTGGCACACGATCATTATAATTGAGCATTTTAATTCCCAAATGGATTCCATTATGTATGGTGATTACATCAATTATCACTAAATCAAACTAAATTAATAAATACCAGTACTTTACCAAATTATAAAATATTATATTTCAAACATATTATACAAATAAAAGTAAAATATTTGAAACAATAAACACATACTCTATGTTGTACCTTCCATAATGCATGGTTGTATTAAATAAATTAATACTAATAATGTAATCATAGTTTATGGAATTTCATATGAACATCCACTTAAACCAGATTAGTTTATTCCCAGACAATTAATTATACAACCTACTAAGGTTAATCATACATGAAAGGGTAATCAATATGCAATCCCCTTTCATAGGTGACCCATATTTGAGATATCATTTCAATAAAGATACATAGTGGATTCCACACAATCCTTGGAACCTATGATATTTTATTTATGTTAGTAGATAACATATAATTTATTTTATATATACACATAGTTTTCACACACATATTTATCTATAGGTGGATATATATATATATATATATATATATATATATATATATATATATATCAATGGTCATGTCATAACTCACCCTTTCATCATATTGGGGGTATAATTACCTTAAAATATCCCTCTTAAACATATTTACTAGGTCAAATTACAAAGTCACAACATGATTGAATCTATAGATAGGTTTACTCTTTTTTTGCTCTATTTATTTTTAAGAATTTCAATTATTTCACATTTCAGATTAAATGCAATGATTTATATTATAACATGCTCATGGTTATAGTTCATACACCATAAAAAAACTCAAATTGGGCTCAATCAAAGGCAAGATGATTTTTACACACCCAAGTATGTATTCAATTCCTTAAAATATCATTTCATCATTATACATTACTAGATTAAATGGTTGGAAAATGTAGATACTAAAATATAAGTTATATATCATCTCAATCTTATACAATTGAAAAATACCTATCAAGTCTATACCCTTTAGCTTTATATCTTATTGATGTTGAAAGGATCACGTTCACCATTTCACTAGGACTTATTTATTATTTTTTGATTTGACCCTATCATTATGATGACTTGAATCTCAAGTACAATAAAAAATTATTAAGACCTAATATATATCCTTGACTATTAGTATTATATCCTCACCAAATTTATAGCATGTCAGATACTTACGTCCCACATAGGGACACTTATGTCAATGAAAGTGTCTAGATTCTTATTTATTTGATGTACCTCAAAAGACATATAAATTTTAAATATTTTGAATTCTATGGGTCAACCTATTTATTTTATTTAACCCTTCCATGAGATATTTTTAAAAAGTGTGGTATAAATAAATATCTAAGCTAATCATTAACTATCTAGAAAAATACCAAGTAAACACTTATTAAACCTGATTCAATCAATTGAATAACTGAGTTCTACCACCCTATTCCTTAATATTTTCATACAAATCATAATAAAAATCATATTACATGTTTTAAACATTAAATAAACATATCATGAGAAATATTTATTGACTTATGAGTTAGATCATTGCATGCCCTTGCATATAGTATATTGCACCCTTGTGTAAATAGAAGCCAACACCTAAGGGACAATTACATATGTTTGAGGCCCTCTTCAAAGTATTGGATATATTGGTATACTTCATTGATATATGGATCCTTGAGGTTCATGAGTCCACTAACCCATTTTTGGTAAGGTATATAGACCTAGGGTAAAGAGATAGGGTTTAATCTATACATAGTTATACAAATCATATACACATAATATAAATATATCATTAGAAAGGTGTAAAAAACATATAAAATTGAAACTATCATCTCCATAAAAGAGTTTGTATTTTGGGTAGGATAGAAACATCTGTAGGAGGACAGTAATGTCGATGGAAGTGTTCATGCAATAAAAAAAGTCAAATACCTGAATGAACAAAATAAAAATATGGGTTTAAAGATTGAGATAAAGTATTGAAAAAACTATCATATATAATAAAATAATAAATAATATATGCTTATATTAACCCTTAGTCATATAATGATTTCTATATTCATTTCACATGCTAGAAGTAATTTATTTCCAATATTGTATTTTACTGCCTAGATTTGAATTTAAATAATGTATTCAAACATTTTATTTATATAGTGTGTTTATGTGAAAGATACATTTTTAATAAACCAATAACATATTTAAATTCTAAATTTTTTAGGGTAATAAATACATATTCTACATATGATGCTAAATTTTATGTCATTGTACAAACATTAAGACATTGAAGGTATTACTTGGTACCTAACAAGTTTATCCTAGTTATAGACCATGAGGCTTTGAAGTATGTGAACACTCAAAATAAATTAAATAGTAGACATGAAAAGTGGGTGTCTTTATTGTTTGGATATAAATTTAATTTTAAACATAAATGAGGAAACCATAATTAGGTAGCTAATGTTTAGAGTAGAAGAATAGCATTCTTAACTACTATAGTGAGTGAAGTAGTTGTATTTAAAGTTATTAAAGAATTAAATGATATTGATACATATTTTAGAAAGATAGTTGAGAAATGTAGGAATCCATTAGTAGGTGATACATCTACTATTCATAATAAGTATCTTATATAGGATGATTATCTCTTGAAAGGAAAAACATTATGCATTATAGTTGGATATCTAATATTATAAGAAAACTGCATAGTGGTGGTTTAGATAGACATTTTGGTAAGATTAAGATAGTATATTTGGTGGAGAAGAAGTATTTTTTTCTAAAAATAAAAATAAATGTGGAAATATATGTTTCAAGATGTAAGATATGCTAAGTAGCTAAAGGCCATTCATAAAATATAGGGTTGTACATTCCATTACTAGTTCGAGAAGACATTGGATAAATTTAAATGGAATTTGTTTGGGGATGATAAACATAATAATGGTATCATGATTCATTTTTTTGTTACATATAGGTTTTATAAGATGAATAATTTTATTGTATGTAATAAACCAATGATGTTACTATAGTAGAACAACTATTTTTTAATGATGTTGTCAGATTGGATAATGTTCCAAATACCATTACTTTATATAGAGATACAAAATTTGTAAGTAATTTTTGGAAGAATAATGGAACTAAATTATTATTTTTTAGTGCATACCACCCAAAAATAGATGTAAAAATAAAATTAGTAAATAAGAGCTTAAGAAATTTGTTTAGATACATAGTTGGAGATAATCCCAAGCAATGGGACTTGGATTTACCACCATTTAAGTTTGCATATAATAGTTTAGTTAATAGACCAACAAGAAAATCACCATTAATATTATTTATGACATAAATCATATGATTATTTTTTTTTTGGTATAATTACCGATTTCATAATGAGTTAGTGATGATGTAGAGGCATTTGTAGAACACATACAAAAATTATAAGAAGTAAGAAGAAAGCTACATGAAATTAATGAAAAGTATAAAATAGTAGTATATATAAAAATAAGGTGAAATGTAGTTGAATAAGGAGATTTTTTGATAGTTTATTTAATAAAAAATAGATTTCCAAATGGATCATACAAAAATTTTAAGTAAAATAAAATTAGTCTATCAAAAATTGTGAAGAAATAAATGACAATGCTTATGAGGTTAGTTTACCATAGAATTTTGATCTCTCTAGTATTTAATGTTTCAAATTTAAATTATTTTCATGGATAATATGGTGAAGGGGAAGAATATTAATAAGTGAATTTTAAGTAACATGCACCAAAAAATATCACATGCTCTAGATAAGAAGATAATAAACACAAGACAAGGAAACTATAACACATATTTGATATAGTGCGAAGGACTAAAATAGGAAGAAAACACTTAGATTTTAGAGTGGGAGTTAAAATTATTTACAAGAATAAATTTAAGGAGTATAATTATGGTAACTTGCAGGAGCTAAGTTGTTTTCAACTAGAGGGGAATGATGTAGAGATTGAAATTTTAGAGGCTATAAAATTTGACACGTTAACTTGATTGACCTCTCCTTCATAGAGAAAAAAAGATAAAGGAAATATGAATGAAACCATAAATTTTTAAACCATTTAAGTGATTTTTCAATATTTTTTTAGATCCAGATGAGATCATCTAAGGGTTCACAAATTGAATTCTAGTATTTTTAGTATTGTTAAAAATAATGAAAATCAGATAAATTTGTAGCTGGATTTGAAATTGGGTTAAAAAACACCCAACATCATGAATTTAGTATTTATAGGATATGTTTAAATTTATTCTCCTCCAAAATTTCATGCAAAATTTATTATAAAAAACAAGTTGTCATTTATAGCTAGGGTAGTTAAATCTAGGTAGTTTTTTAATTTTTATTAGATTTTTTAAAATTTTGCATGCCAACTCCAATATTGAGTTGAGGTTTATTTAATGAATTTTATATAATCCTTTTATTCAATGAAGGAGAATCAATAAATACTATTTTTTTAGTAAACTCAAAGCATTGTGTATATTTGGATTTTTACTTTGCTAACCTATAGGATTTGTCATCTACGTTATCAAGAGACTTTATTCAAAGAAAAATTATCCAACATTTGTATTTGTCCTAATATATTTTCCAAAGAATTTTTCTCCCAGAGATTCATTTATCTTGAATAAATTTATGATTCCAACCCCACCTTTTGATTTGGACAAGTAGACCTCTTTCCATTTCATCAAATAAATTTTATTAGGCATAAAATGACCATTCCACGAAACAAAATCATAATATTAGTTAAAATGGAATTGAAACTAACTAGAGCTTCTAAAACTGACATCATATAGATAGGGATTGCTTGTAGAAAATATTGAATTGATTGAATTTTTAATAACCATGAAATCCATTTTACTTTCCAACAATATAGTTCATTATGGAAGGTTATCATATTATCTTACAATTATTTTTTTGAATGCCTATCAAAGAGGGGGATCTCAAAATATTTACTAGAAAGAGAACCTAACAAGATCTAAAATTTTGATTAATATTATTTTGTTTGTGGAGTGAAATGTAGAGGAATAAAATGTTAGATTTAGATTTGTTAACCTCCTAACCTGAAGAATTTGATACAAATATAAAATTTTATATAGAATTCAAAATTATGGGATGTGATTAGAGTTCCAAATAATTGTGTCATCCAAAAATTGACCATGAGATAAGTTAACATTATTTATAGTGTTGAAGATGCTAATGATATTTAAATTTTTTTCATTTGATAAGAATCTTCCCACGGTTTATGCCATGATGAATAGGTGGGGAGATATAGGATCTCCTTGAAGGATACCTCTTAAAGCATTCAAAAAACTAGTTGGAGCTCCATTTACAAGAACATAAAGCATAAGAGTTGAGATAAAATAATTGATGTAATATAATTAGGCCTCATAGAACCCAACATTATTAATTATTTTGAAAATAAAGCTTCAATTAACCCTATCATACACTTTTTTGATATCAAGTTTGATGATCATAGTTGATTCTTTATTATTTTTATAATTATAATGTTGAGATACTTGCATCTTTACTAGGTTTCATTTGATATTTTATACTTGTTTTAAGACAATTATTCAGTTTCATATCATTTTCATTATATAAAAACACTAGCAAGTAGCAAGAAAGTAATAATCTCTCTCCATAATTATTTTTAGTTTTACATTCCTCCCTTATGTACTGTGTTAGCCTTTATTTAATAACACTCCAACCCATGTAAGCATAAATTAATGTTGCAATTGTTAACTTGGAATTTTTTACCTAAGGTTTTTCAAGAGGAAATGTTACTCATAATGATGAGAAATAGATTAATGTTATTATTATTTTTTCTCATTTTAAAATATTGGTTTGTTTGCATCTTTACTAGGTTTATTTGGCATGTTATACTTGTTTAAGCCACTTGCTTAGTTTCATATTGTTGTGATTCTATAGAAACACTAGAAATAAAGTAATAATCTCTCTCTAAATTTATTTTGAATGTTATAGGCCTCACTTATGGATAGTTTTTACCTTTATTTAATGGATCTCGACCCCTATAAAAATAAATTAATGTTGTAACTAATTTATTTTAAAGTTGTATCTAAGGATTGTAAGGAGGAAATGCTACTCATCATGATGAGAAAAAGAAAAATGTTATTATCATTATTATTTTTCTTCATTTTTAAAAATTTATTACTTGCTTTAGTAATTGATCCTAATTGGTAAATTTCAAATAAATATATTTCATTAAATGTCAAATTGCTAAATGTAATACATATTACTCAAGGATTTGGTGTATTAGTGAGGTGGAAGTAGTTTGTATTCATTAACCCAAGTTACATATTTATTGAGCCCATGAGGTACACACTTTAAATATGTGTCCATGTAGACACCTTGAGGTAGGGTTCACAGATTTCCATGTGAACCAAAAGAAACACATTGGGGTGTATCAGATACAGATCTCTAGGCAAGCATTATGGACGTAGGCACACACCTTCATGTCCTAATTCAAGAAGGTGCTCCTCTATATCATTAATTTAGTTCATAAACATGGTATATTAAAATATTTTACCACCTAAAATTTAATTTTAATACATGAAAAATATTTACATAATCATTATTTTTGTATTGATAATCTATTTAAATATTTGGTGAGTGGAAGAGATGGAGGAAACTAGGGTTAGTGAATGAAAATATGTTAAAACTATGGTAGAAGGGGATAAACAAATGAATATGTCCATTATTATTCAATCCATGGTGGTTGAGGAACTTTAGTTGTCAAATCCTAGATCAAGGGTAGCAATAGTAGGGATGGCAAGAGCAAGAGATGTGTTGGATTAAAATGACCACGGAGTAGATCTATAAACCTGTTATAATAGGCATGAAAAAATGACATATGTAGGGGTTTTGATTGCCAAGGAAGGACAAAGGATTTGTGATGTTTTATTGGGAAATATATTGACCCCTTTGGATACAAGGGTTTAATATCTAAGTGCTTCAAAAGATAATGGTGAGCCAAAGTCATATTCACTAAATAGTGGCAAATGGGAAAGGCCAACAACTAAACCCACATTTATGGAGGTAATATCTAGGATTAATCAACCTTAGTTGAAGCCCTTTATCCTAGTTATGTTAAACCCCTTGAATTATTTTGAAGGATAAGACCTCAAGAAAGTCCTGAAACTAAAATATCATTTCACTTCAAAAGGAGTTATATGCCAAGTTAGCAATTTTTGGCTTAGTCTATTGAAGCTCCACAAATGAATTCATGATCACTTGAGGCCTTTAATTAAAGTTAATGCATAGATATTTCCTTTTACTAAAGGGTCATTTGTTACGGTTTTTTATTGTAAAGAGGATAGGATGTGATTTTTAAAAATAAGGTCTGGAGTTGGAAGGAACCTGTGATACTTGTCAATCCATGTTTTTCATCATTTAATCCTCTGTTGGAATCATTCCATATTCAACCTATTTTGGTTAGATCACCTAATTTACGATTTAAATTTTGGTTTAAATGCATCTTCAAAGTTATAGGTAATTACTTAGGTGAATATATATTAATGGATTCTTAAAAAATGAATTTAGGTCATTTAACCTTTGCCTGAATCTTGGTCAATGTGGATATTTTAGTATATCTTCTATACTAAGTTGATTTAAAAGTTAAGGACTATCAATGGACACACTCCCTTGACTATGAAGATCTTCCATTCAAATGTTTTGGGTGTTAAAAAACTGGGCACTTGGTTACAAATTACCATTTTATCAATAAAAAAGGGAAATCTTGGTGGAAGGATGCAATATAAGAACAGTTACCAGTTAAAGTCTTGAGTGATGATGAGAATGAGGAATCATACAAAGACTTAGATGCTGAAATGCCTAGAGAGAACCAAAAAATAAAAATTATAAGTTAGTGAATGTAATTGAATAAAATAACCCTTGGAATGAAAGAGAACATCTAGATCCATTTATTGCTCAAAAATTAGGTTCAACATATTATGCTCCAATGGTGATCTCTCAACCCATTAGTTTAATTGAAGTCTCCAATCCCATCCATTCATATTTATGGGAGGAAGGGGAATGGGTTATTGTAAGCAAAAATAATTAAAGTCTTATTAAGAAGGGACAAGAATTACTAAACATGATCCTTTGATCCCATATAGGATAAAAACTTGGAGGGTCGTAGCCTCTATTTTGGTTTGTTGTTTATTTGTTATTTTTTGGTCACTTATCTACAACTTATCTATAGCAATTTTTATTTTCCACTAGAAGAGGAGTATATTTTGGGATATATATATATATATATATATATATATATATATATATATATATATATATATATATATATATATATATATATATATATATATATATATATATATATATATATATATATATATATATATATATCCTTTGTATAAAGGTAGGTACCCTTTCAAAACCCCCCTTTTAGCCATTATCAAAAAATTGTAATACATTTAACAAGGATATCCAAAAAATATAATTGTAATAATAATAACTAAAAACCCTGATTAAATTTAACTAGGATATCCAAAAAAATATAATAATAATAATAATAATAATAATAATAATAATAATAATTATTAGTATTATTATTATTATAAAAGGTTATTCTCAAAGCGGCCAATGAACCTAGTTCCTCAAGAAAATTTTTAAAGGATTTTAATTTCACCTTTCTAGCTTTGATGCCCAAGAAATCTAACATAGGCTTTTTAGAAAATTTTATACCTATATTCATTTCCAAAACCATCTACAATATTATTTTAAAATCATTGGCTAATCATCACCAAATCTTCCTTCCACTTTTTATTTCAAAACAAGGTGGTTTTTTCCAAAATGTACAAATCTTATATGGGGATATTACTTTTAATGAGATAATTCACTTTGATAAATTGAATAAGAAAACAAATATGATCATCAAAATTGATATTAAAAAATATTGTGATAGGGAAAAATAGAAATTTCCTTTTCAAAATCCTTATGAAATTTGGGTTCCTAGAGGCTTTGTGTGATTTGATTAAATCTTGCATCTCTACTCCTATGTTTTTAGTTATTTTTATCAAATTCACAACGAATTTTTCAATGTATTAATAAGTCTCCATCAGGGAGATCCTATCTCACCCTACATCTTCATCATCAAGGAAAAATCCCTAGGTAGATCCTTCTTAAATGAAAAATTGTTAAATCTCAATTTTGGATTTAACATTACTGAGAATGTTAAATTATCTCACGGTTAGTTTTTAGATGATAAAACATAAAGGAACTTTGACCATGTTCATAAAAATTTTAGTAGTCTTAGGTTTTCATCATTATTTAAAATTCTTGGTGTAATTTCATTAGATAATATTAGTGAATCCTTTGTTTCTATCTTGGTTTCATTCATTGTTGAATGGTTTCTATTTTGGTTTCTATCACACAAAATGAGAAAATGCACACCAAAATGTAGTTGAAAGAAAAATGAAATCAATAATTTGATAATATTCCATTAAATAAAGATCACAAATGTGAGAAGTACAAATAGGAGAGTGATGATTAAATCCTCCTCAACAGATGGTCAATAGACCTTAAAAATAAAATAGTAATTCCTCCACAAAAGGTGGTCAATAGAGCCAAGAATAAAAGAGTAACTCCCATACCCAAAATAATCAGTCAAGGGAGTTACTTCGTAGTCATCCAATCAACCTATATACCTAAGAAAGCTTATCCATAAAATTATGAAAACTCTAAGTGAGGGGGAAAATACCGTAATAAATAAACATGGGAAAATAAATAACCCATAGTCTAACACCCCCATAAGCATATATTAGGTGGGTAGCATAAAAAAATGGGTCCTAGTAACAAGGCCTGATGAGGTGCCCATGTACAAAGTAATATCTCAAAAAGTATAGAAAAGGAGAAAACTCATAGGAAAAAATCCCCTCAAAAGAGAGACATAGATAATATGTTATTACACCCCCCTGCCAAAAGATGATGCTACAACATCTTGGACCTCAAGAAGAGCCCTCAAATAAAGATATTTTCTCTTCATGAAAGGTTTAGTGAGGATGTTTTTAATTTACTCTATCATGTAGCAATATATAAAATCAATGATGTCATAATGAATGAGAACTCTAATTAATTTCATGTGAATCTTTGTGTTTAGTTTATTGATGTTGAACTAGATTTCTACAAATATGAATATTATTCTAGTTATCACAGTAGATGATGGTAGGTTGTCTAAGTTAGATATCAAAATCTATGAGAATCCCTTGAAGATAAATGGCCTCAATGGTAGAATAGATATCTCCCATGTAATTTTACTTATTAGATTATAAAGCAATAGAATTATGCTTCTTTCTTAACCAACTAACTGGGCATAAACAAATGGAGAAGTTGTAACCTAAAGTGGAATTAAGATTATGAATATCACCACCCCATTCTAAGTGATTATAGAAAATCAAGCTAATGTCAGAGCCAACTCTATAGTGAATCCTAAATCTTCATGTGCCTTAAATGTAGTGAAATATACTCTTAGCTACTTTATTGTGTAGTTCATAGGGTTATTTCATGAATGTGGATACTATGCCCATTACATATGATATGTTAGGTCTAGTATGTGTCAAATAGATAAGGTTTCCTAAAAGTTGTTGATAAAAGGTAGTATTAACCAAATGAGAAGTAAATATACCTTAAGCTAAAATCAAAATAGAAAGGGAGTCAAATTTGTCTCACAGTTAACCATGTGAAACTGAGCAAGTAAATTGAGAACATACTTAAGTTGTGCAAGAGTGATCCTTGAGTTTGACTGATAAATATGAATCCAAAGGAATTAATGTAACAAGACCAAGTCTGTCATGGAAATTATGTTTTGAAGAGATCTTTTCATTGATATAATAGATGAATAAGATATACCAATGATAAAAATTTCATCAACATAAAGTACCAAAATCAAGACCGAATCATCCTACCACAAGATATAGATGTTGGGATATGAATGGAATATAGGGAATCAAGTTGAAAGGAGAAATGAATCCATATTGGTGTACCAAGATTGGGGGCATTTTTGAAGCCATATATGGATTTACAGAGTCTGCTTACAAGGGAAAAATCCTCAAAAAATCCTAGAGACTGTTAGACCATGTAAATATGCTCCTAAATATCACCATGAAGCAATTCATTCTTCATGTCCATATAATGAACATCTTAATGATTGGTTATGGAAATATCAAGTGTGAGTTTGACATTAGTGACTAATGTAAAGGTCTACATGTATTCAATTCCATGTATCTATAATAAACCTTTGGTGACCAACCATGTCTTGAATTTGTCAAGGAACCCATCTACATTATACTTGGTTTGATATATCCATCTACATCAAAGAATATTTATTCCCTTATAAAGAATTGTCAAATCCCAAGTATGATTCCTAATTAAGGAGTTATACTCCTCATGCATGGCATAATCCCACTTAGGAATACCTAATTCCTCCAAAAAACTCTATATATCTGAGGCAAAGGCATATAAATCATGTTAACCACTTTGAAACTTTGAATGTGTATACATATCATTTGAAGGATCCCTAACCTATGTATTTATTCTCTATAATGTCTACCTAATGCAAAGTGGACCAAAAGTGGATGAGTCAGGTAGACAATCATCATCCTTTGAAGTGTGACTAGATGTGGATGGAGATGAATCCCAATCACTACTCTTGCTATCAAAATTGGAAGAAGTGTCCTCAACCTATGGAATGTGCTTAGTTTAATCTTAATCATCTAAATAAAATCCAAGTGAATCCAATGAAGTGGGAGAAGTGTTAAGTATTGAGTCTATGGGACTCTCATGAAATTGAACACTTATTTCATTAAACAAATCACATGGGTTTAGATGAAGAAGGTTGTACCCATTGACACCATATGCATAGCCTATGAATATACAAGTCTTAATTTGAGGTTTCATAGCCTTATGCTTCTTATTCAGTATTCATGTCATAGCTAAAGACCCAAAGAATTTGAAATTTTAAAATATGGTTTTTATTTTGTACCAACCTTCAAAGGGAGTTATGACTTTTAAAACTTTATGGGGAATCTTATTTTGAATGTAACAATCACATTTGATTTCTTTATCCTAATACTATTGTGTAAGTGACTTAGAGTGAATCATATAGTTAGCTATATATTTTAAGGACTAGTTATTACATTCTTGCACACCAATCTATTGAGGACTATATGGAACTATGGAATGTAGATCAATCCCCTATGTTATGCAAAACTAATCAAACCTATTATCAACATACTCACCCCATTATCATTTATAACAGCCTTGATGTATTTTTTATATTATTTCTTTGCATGAACATTGAAGTCCTGAAACTTGTCAAAAACCTTAGATTTATACCCAAGAGAGTGAACCCATCTGTATCTTTAAAATATCATCAATGGAGGTAAGGACATACTTATACCTTATAAAAGATAGATTGGGGAAAGGCCTAGATACATCATTTTGTACTAACTCCAATGTTTGTTAATCCCTCCAAGCTTTTCCTTTGTCAATTTTCTATTATGGATTCTTCCTAAGGGTGAGACCCTTAGAGAAATGGAATCAAGGTAAGCCTATGACCATGTAATTTTCTATTGAGTTATTCTAGGTAGTGGTAGTTGAGGTGGCCAAACAACTCATGCTAAAGTTTGATAACTCCATCTGAATGAGTCAATAATGTAGTTAAATAAGAATCAAGTGAAAAATGTGAGAAGGTATATAACCTAGCTTGGTGATCTTCCCTACTCATTTCCATTGTAAAATCATTGTGCAACTATCTGATTGTGTCTAAATTTGGTGAAAACTATACCCTCATGCCCTTACTAATCTAAGTGATTTGGTACATTGATAAGAGATTAGTTGAAAGTGATAGAACACTTAGAACATTATTTAATGTTCTTCTATCCATTTAAATAGACCTTATCCCTACAAATTCTACTAAAGTTTCATCACCCAATGTGATATAAGACATACTATAAGGATCTAAGGAAGAAAAACCAACTTGTGAAGAGCCCATGTGGTGGGAAGTACCCAAGTCAATAACCCAAGAAGAGGTTAGAGATCTAAATGCTACAATAACCTTGCCATTTTATTTCTTTTTACCTTTTCCTTTTGACTTAGACTTATCTTGAGTTGATGAATTATACTTAATAAACTCAAGAACACCTATGCTTTTATTTACTAGAAAATGAGTTAGGTGATCAATTTTTTCCTCATGCACTTATGTTCATCATACCCATTTTCATTGTAATAGACACACCTAGTCTTCTCTTTCTTAGGTTTACCATTGGAAGAGGAGGTTTTAATGGTGGTTTTGGTAGATGTTGGTTCCTTCTTATTCTCTTGATCCTTGTTCTTTTTCTTATTCTCTTTATTTGAAGTATTTTATTTCCCATTTACAATAATTAGATCTTGACGTTTTGAGGACTTCAATGTGCCCATCTATATTAACTTATCTTGCTCCTAATTCAAGTTGGTAAAAAGTCATCTAAATAAGGCATATTAGATGTAGTGCATGTTGGCCATTTTTTGGCCCACATATCAAAGTTTGCCTAAGTATAAAAAAGGGACCTTTCAAGTAATAGAATGGTATGTCTTTGGGAGGACTTCAAGTTTTTCGAAGGCACAATGAAAATTGAGTTTCCAACATTACTTAGCCTCTAAAGGTTTTATAAACAAACTCAAATTACTCATAGATAATGTATTTCAAGTTCTCCAAGGGGAACTACTTGATTACTTCATAAGTTGTGAGTAGTCATAAGATAATAATAAGTAAAAGGGCTTGACAAACCCGATTTGATCTTCAAAAATGGTGCTTCTTGGGTTATTCAAGGAATGAGTCTTTTTTAAAATTTTGAAGGGGATTTTTAGGACAAAAGGGACCAGTCAACTTTTTTGAAGGAACACTTCAATTTTTCTAAAGGGATTTTTCTTCTCTAAGTGGACAGTTGTAATTTTCCTGAAGGGTATGTTACCCTTCAGAGGGACCATCTAAAATTATCAAAGGGTATCTTTCCCTATGGGAGTATCATTCATGGGAGTTCAAAGGGACACACAAAAAGCCTGAAGGGTCTCTTACCCTTCAGGAGAGTCCATTGTGAAAACCTTGAAGGGTAATTTTAAAGATAGACATAGACAAAAAGTCTAAAGGAATTCCTTTAGACAAATTGTCCAAATAAATTCCTTTAAGAGATTTTCTTGAAAGAAATAAGTTGAAAAAGAAACCTGAGACCAAGTGTCCAAAGGAAATTATGGGCTAATAGACATCAAAATTAGGATAAGAAACTAGATGTTAGAAGTAATTGGGTTTGAAAATCTTGAAGTCCTAAGGCATGGGAAACAACAAAGTAAGAAGACTTAAAGATGGATAATCTTGAAGTAAGTAGACTTGAAGAACTCAAATTACTCTGCATAGAGTAAATTGGATTTCTCTAAGTACTCTACTTAAAAGGATTTATAACTGAAAGATCTGGGAAAGTTTGAAGTCAGGGTGTTCAAAGAACTTGAATTACTCTACATAGAGTAAATTAGGATTCTCCAAGGGCTTGACTTAAGCTTGGTATAGAAATGTGGGAATCATGATGTAAAAAATAGAAGGCTACCACATGGCATAACTAGAGCAAAAAGGGCCAATCAGTAAAGGACAAGTGGCACAAGGGTGTACAATATACATGGGAGAGTCTGAGAGGCTAGTAAATGTAATTTATGAAGGCTCTCATCTACCATGGTTCATTGTCCAAAATCCCTATTCAATGTTTAAATTCATTATGCCAAGAAGAAACATTCTATCTACTCACAACATGAATTTTGAGATGTGCCAAAGAAAGTCTTAAAGATGGGAGGGGCTCAAGAGTATTGTCTAGTGATCCTGAGTAGTACATTAAGGGTAACAAGAAAGTGTAGCATCATATTTCCCACCATCAATGACTTCTTTATTCCCCTTCTCTCTTCCCCCTTTTCTATATAAATAGAGGCCTTCGTGCCAAGAAAATTATCCCTAGATTGGTGATAGAATAACTCTATAAAAATCACTTTGTAAAAGACTCTTTTGAAGAAATTCAAGGAAGACTTTTCTATTTATGATTAAAACAAGTGTGCACATTTGGTTTCATTTTATAGAATGTATGATTGTTATTCATCACATGTGATTTATTCTAGTACCTTGCTTTTAGTCCTCTAGGTTTTGTACAAGATTGTGTGACGTGTCTGTGTGTTAAGTTCCTTTGAAGTGTTACCAGTTCATAGTGTCTCCCCTTAGACCTATTTTGTTATCCTTCAAAGTGTAAGGCTTCTCTCCAACCTCTACACAAAAGCTCCATGCCTATGGCCTTGAGATATAAATACAATAACTTGTGTCTTGTTTGGATTCATCAATAGTTGGCTCTTTTCGTAGACCAAGTAGATCACTTCTTTTAGTACATCACCTCCCTTAGCTTAGATTTTATTTTTAGTCATCCTCCTTCCCCTTTTTCTTATTAGATATTATATTTTAGTGTGAGTTCAAGAACTGAAGTGAAGCACTTGAGGAACTAGCCTCATAAAAAAGTTTAGAGGTTCAACCTCACCATAGGATATTCACATCCTGAGGTTGTTCCCATGCTTGTAGATAGAAGTGAGGGACCTTGAAGAACTCTCTCACAAGGGTGTAATTCCAAGATATAATAGTTCTAACATGCTCGATGGGATAACTACCATTTCATTTTCATTTTTATGGAATATTGGTCAAATTTGATTTTGTTTTGATCATTTTATAGTAGTGGTAGCTTTCATCCTTCAACATCTAGCGACTCTAAAGAACATCTAGCTATCTAGTGGTAGAGCAGTAACTATATTTCATGCCAAAGGTGACTACAAGATCAACTTCTAGAGGTATTCCTTTTGATTTTGTTGAATTAGTTTTAAACTTAGCTAGAGGGTTAAGGTTTTCCCATACTCACCCTTATGTAAGAAGCTATCCTTCTAGACCAGTCATAAGGTATACCTACACAAGAAGATCTTTATCATCCCCTCTTGTTGCTATGATTCCCTACAGATATTTTATGGGCTTCAGTGACCAAATCCATTTGAACTTACCATAATATGATATTATGCTAGTACCATCCCTTAAAAGTGTTCTTTATTACATAGGAGACCAAGCTATAAGTCCTACTAAGCACATAATAGACAGCCAAATTTTTCAACATTCACAATATCACAGTGGAGAACATGGCTATTAGGATATTAGATGTATCCTTTAAAGGAAAGAAATTGGATTGGTATAGGGGCCTAGCTCCTAATTTTACTAGTTCATGGGATGAGCTAGGAATAGCCCTATGTAAAAGGTTTGTAGATAAGAGTGATCATTTATCACTTGTAGAGAAGCTGACCACAATCAAGAGAGATCCTCATGAGGTCATGCAAGACTTTAATATAATATTTTAGAAGGCATGGGATAGAATTCCAGCAACTATTAGACCATCTCTAAATTTTGATTTCGTATATTACTTGAAGGCTCTCAACAATGACATAGTTGTAATGATTTAGTCTATGGGAGGATACACACTGCTAGATACATACAAAGTGACCATCAAGTTAGAAAATTGCCTAGTGTAGGATAACAAGCTTACTCCTAGACCCCTCATGCCTCTTTTTCCAAAAACCAAACCACCTCCTCTAGTTATCCCCCCACTTGATGTTATACTTCCAACACCAACAATTGCTGATGTGCCTTCAACTAAACAAGAGAAGGCCTTTACTAGTGGATCCAATGACTCCTAAGAGTAGAAGAATTACTTATAATTGAAAAATATGCTTCAATCCTTGGGTAATTATGTGGTCAATGTCAAGAGGTGGCATGCTTACAACAAGCCTTATCAAGCTCTGTATCAGCCTCAACAACAACCTTACCAAGCTAATAGTCCACCCTATTAAGGAGGTTTTCAAGGATAAGGGAATCCTAACTATAATAGGTAGCATAATTATAATCTAAATGTTATAGGCCCTTCCAATTCCTTGGTCCTAGTTTAGAATAATGTGGCTCAGTAGGTTGAAGTAACAATGCCTTGGAATCATTCTTTTGGAAAATCCATTGTCCCAACTAATGACACCAACCAAGATTTCAATGATCAATGGCAACAGACTATTTTTTATAGATATAACTAGGCTCTTATGGCCCAATTCATAGAGGTGCCCACACTGACAAAGCAATAGCAACCTATATAAGAACAAGGCTTAGATCAAGGGTCAAAACATCTGAAATCCTCAATGGTCAATAGTGAATAAGAGGAGTGTTATGCATCCAATCATTAGGATACTCCTAGTTTGGCCCACACCCTAGTCTCAGTGAACACAAGGTTCAAGAGAAGGAATATGGGTGATAATTAGGAAGCTTTCAAATAACCTCTTATCACTACTCCTTCATTGACAAAGCTAGTAACAGTTGCTCCAAAAACCTAGGTAAAGGTTGGGGATACACCAATAAACATTATAGAGAAAATGAAGAAATCCAGCATGAGCGTACCAATATGGGGCATGCTTTCCATGCCCGACCAAGTAAACATTCTCTAGGAAGGTTTGTCCAAGATGAGTATTTCTATAACTACAAGTAAGCAACCAAGTAAGGAAGTTGAATTATTCACTAATACACCTAAGATTACTTTGGGATAAAGGTTAAGTGGTGTGACCAATCTCCCCCCATTATACATCTCATTAATCATCAGTGACTCCTTGGTGCATAGCTATGTGGTGAATAGTGGGGCTAGCATCTCAGTCATACCAAAGTCTATTGCTAACTAGATAAACATCAAGTATGAGTTGTACACCAAGGAAGTCTTATAGCTTGATGGTTCTTCCACAAATACATTAGGTATCATTAAGAGTTTGAGTGTAGCCTCGCATGCTTGTCGTAGCATGTCCATGGTGAAAGATGTGCTAATCTTGGATGTCACTCCTCGCTTTGAATTATGTCTTTCCAGAGAGTTCACAGCCAAGATTGAGGGTTACCTTGCAGTAGATTTTTCTTACATGGCATTCAAAACAAGGTATGGGACTAAGGTCTTGATCAAGGCTGAACCCATGGCACAATTCCAAATTAAATTGAATCATCCAAATAACATAAACCTCAATTATATTATCCTTGATGAGGATGAGTTTACAATTGGCCAGGAGCTAAAAACTCATCTTGAAGAGGTTATAGACTTGTTCTTGGATCAGATATGGAGAGATAACCAATTTTTCAACCCTTTAGAAGGTGTTGAGGAAAGAGACATGGGTGTTTATCTACTACATAAAGAAATTCAGCCCATGCCTTCCCTCATTACTCCTAAAGAAGACCCCAATGGTTTATAGAAGTTGTTACTTAATGGCTCAAGGAGAAAAAATGGTGTAGGTGCTGGGGCAATGTTGGTTTCTCCTTCGGGTAATAAGTTTTTCTCTTCTTATAGGTTCCATTTTAATTTCTCTTCAAATGCAACAAAATATTAAGCCTTGATCTGTGGCCTTCAATGGGCCAATAAAAGATGAATCAAATTGATACAAGTTTATGGAGACAATGAACTCATAATAAACCAAGTTAGAGGCCTAAACATTACAAATAATTTCTTTATGAGGTCCTACAAAAATTGAGTGTGGGACCTAATTGAAGATTTTGAGGCCTTTGACATTCATGTTATCCCAAGAGATTAAAACAACCACGCTGATAGGATGATAGCCATATGAGCTTAGTTTGACATTCTAAATGAGCTAAAAGCAGCTAAGGTTCAACCATAGGTCAAGGTGGTGGTGAGGCCATCAGTGGCAAATAATGAATCCCACTGGCAAGTTTTTGAGAGTGACAAGAAAATTACTTGTTTCTTATAATAGGAAACTGTGTTCTCCTCCCCTAACCAAGATAAATATTAGCATCAATATGAGGATTAGATTGTTTATCTAAAGTCAAATAAACTTCCTAAGGGGTTGGTTACACTTGAGGGACTTTTTCATGAATGAGACCATATGAGAAAAGACAAGGTAGTAATATCAATTGATGAAGAAAACTATGAGAGAGTCCTCATCTTTAAGGATAAGCTTGTCAAGCTTAGGAAGGTAAGTATCAAGGCTGAGAGGCATGCTTTCATAGAACTTTACCAAGAGTATGCAGACATTTTTTCTTGGGAATACAATGACTTGAAATTTTTTGATCTTAAGTTAGTTCAACATACCATAGAGTTGGAGGCCAATTCCAAACATGTGAGGCAAAATCAAATACCTATTAACCCAAATATTTAAAAACTAATGAGGAAGGAGCTAACCAAGCTGATCGAGTCCAAGATCATCTTTCTTATCAAGCATTCATCATGGGTAGACAAATTGGTGCCTATAAGAAAAAAGAGTGGGGAGATTATGCTTTGTGTAGACTTCAAAGATTTGAACAAATTCTCCTTGAAGGATCACTACCCCCTGTCATCCATGGAGAAACTTCTCTAAGTAGTTATAGGATCAGAATGTTTCTCTCTATTAGATGGGTTTTCTGGTTACAACCAAGTTTGGGTTAAGGATGAAGATTAGTACAAGACTACTTTCACCACCAAATGGGGCATGTATGCATACTAAAATATGCCCTTTGGTCTATCATATGCTAGGAAAACTTTTTAAAGAGCCATGGATAAGGATTTTTAGGGGATACTAAACTAAATGGTGCTAGTTTACTTAGATGACATCATGGTTTCTAAAATAATTCCAATGAGAATATGGACCACCTGAGGTTGATTTTTGAAAGGTGTAGAGAGTATGGGATTTATCTAAATCCTAAAAAGTGCATGTTTTCCATGTATGAAGGCAAGAGACTAGGCCACATCATCTCAAAGGAGGGGCTATCCATTAATACTAAGAGACTAAGTACTATCTTGGCCTTATCCTTGCCCAAGCATAAGAAGGGGCTCCAAAGTGTCATTAAAAAGATAAAATTCATGAGAATATTTATCCCCAGGTTTGTAAATTTGGTTAATCTCATCACTGCTATGATAAAGAAGAACCAAGTGTTCACTTGGTCAAATGAAGGTAAATCAACATTTGAGGCTATCAAGCAAGCCATTGCTCAAGCACCCACACTTTTGAATCTTTATTTCTCAAGGGATTTCATATTGTATGATTTTTCCAACATTGATAATATATCAGCTATGTTGATGCAAAGAAATGGTGAAGGACTTGAGCAGGCATTAGCATTTTTTAGTCAGGGGCTTGAAGAGTTTGAGGTGAGGTATACCTTTATCTAAAAGCAAGTCCTTCTAGTAGTAAGGAGTTTCAATAAGTTCAAGCCAATGCTATCCAACATCAAAATCCACCTTATGGTGTCTCATCCTAGGGTAAGAGACTTCCTTTTTAACAAGGATTTGAGTGAAAAAGAGTTGGTTGGATTACTAAAGTCATGGAGTATGACGTAGAGATCAATGTCACTAAGCTAGCAATAGGTAAAGGCTTATGTGAGCATATGGTTGATAAACTTCATGAAGATAAAGAGGTCATCTTGGTTACATAAGATAACCTACAAGTAGATGCACCTCCATCTCATGCTAGTTGACTTTATGATATGACACACTTTCTACTAATAGGTGAGTGACCTCAAGGTATGGACAAAGGTAAAATAAGGTATTTTAGACTTTAGTCTATACCTTATGATTAGTTGATGGGGTTTTGTTTAGAAGAGACCTAAATGGAATGCTCCTAAGGTGTGTAGATGATGATCAAGTAGCCAAAATTTTGGAGCATTTCTATGATGGGCTTTTAGGACGTCATTTTGCTCCAAGAACTACTATAACAAAGATCATGAAAGTTGGTTACTACTAGCCCAACCTCTTCAAGGATGATTATGCATGGGTGAGGAGGTGTCAGGAATGTGCTCTTTTCATAGGTAAGCAAAAGTTAGCAGTTTTCCCTCTCAACCTGATTCAAATGGAGCAACCATTCATGTAGTGGGATTTAGATTTCATTAGTATGATAAACCCCCATCAAGTGCAGGTCATAAATGGGTGCTCACTACAACTGATTACTTCACCAAGTGGGTGGAAGCCATTGCACTGAAGGAAGCTAATGAAAGTGCAATCTTATATTTCTATGACAACATTATGACCAGGTTTGGTGTTCCATTAAATATCATATCTAATAATGCATTGGCTTTCCTTGGTTTGAAAATAATTGAATGGACTCTCAAAATGGGCATCTACCTTAGCACTTCTTCAAATTATTATCCTCAAGGAAATGGATTGGTTGAGTCCACAAATAAAAATTTGTTGAGGATTATCAAGAGGACCATGGAGGATAATTAGAGGACTGAGTAACTCCTAAATTTACTATTGAAAATTATCCATATGTTCTAGTATATGTAAGGGAGGCCAAGTTACCCATTTCCCTTGAGCTACCTGCATTAGAGCTAGCCCATTAGTTAGAGCTTTTGAAAGATGATCTCATGAATGTGAGATTGGAAACATTGATAGAACTTGAGGAAATAAGGGACCTTGAAATGAAGATGCTAGAGGTGCATCAAGCTCAGGTCAAAAAGGCTTTTGACAAGAGAGATACAATAAGGAATTGTTAGGAAGGAGACTTGGTTCTCAAATGGGATTCAAGAAAGGCCAAACTAGGCAACCATACCAAGTTTGATAACTTGTGGAGTGGCCCTTATTTGATCCTCAAATGCAAATAGCATAATTCTTTTTAGCTCAACCAACTAGATGGGGAGATATTACCCATCTCAGTCAAAGGGATTCATCTAAATCCATGTTATTAGAAGAGTTTTCAACCATTGTATGTTGTTGTACATTTTGTATGGCTTTTGATGTTTTTTTCTAAGCTATTTATGCACATCCATTTTAGTTGTGTGTTTTCCCTTCCCTAAGTGCCATGGGCATAGTTTTTTTCATCTTGGTTATCCTTATTAATTTAAAGGAGATTTCAAAAAAGAGCCAGCTTCATGCAAAAGTAGTGACTCCATGCCCAATGGATTGAACAAAGCAAAAGAGTTGGGTTTTCAAGAATATTAGGCATGCTTCCTTATGAATTGCCAAAAATGGTGGCCATTTTTAGGCCCACATATCAAAGTTTTCCTAAGTATGAAAAAGGGAGATTTTAAGAAGGAAAATGGTAAGTATTTGGGAGGACTTCAAGTTTTCTAGTAGTGAAAACTTTGGGTTTTTTGAAGGCATAAGTGTAAATCAGGTTTCCAATAGTGCTTAACTTCTAAAAATTTTATAATTAGAAGTAAGTCAAGTTTACAAACCTGAATTACTCATAGATAGTGTATTTCAACTTCTTTAATGGGCACTACTTGATTACTTCATAAGTTGTGAGCAACCATAAGCCCAAAATAAGTAAAGGGGCTTGACAAACCTGATTTGGTCTTGAAAAATGGTGCTTCTCAGGCTATTCAAGGGATGAGTCTTTTTCAAAAAATTTAAGGGGTTTTGTAGGGCAAAAGGGACCAGTCAATTTTTTTGAATGAACACTTCAATTTTTCTAAAGGGATTTTTCTTCTCCAAGTGGACAGTTGTAATTTTCCCAAAGGGTATGTTACCCTTTAGAGGGACCATTTAAAAATTCTTGAAGGGTATCTTTCCCTTTGGGAGGATCATTCATGGGAATCTGAAAGGAAACACAAAAAACCCAAAGGGTATCTTACCCTTTAGGAGAGTCCATTGTGAAAATCCCAAAAGGTAATTTCAAAGATAGATGTGGACAAAAAGTCTGAAGGAATTCCTTTGGACAAATTGTCTAAATAAATTCCTTTGGGAGATTTTCTTGGAAGAAATAAGCTGAAAAAGAAACCCGAGACTAAGTGTCTAAAGGAAATGATAGGCCAATGCACATCAAAATCAAGATAAGTGAATAGCCATTAAAATTAATTGGGTTTGAAAAGCCTAAAGTTTTAAGCCTTGGGAAATAGCAAAGTGAGAAGAATTCAAGATGGACAAGCCTGAAGGTCGTAGACTTGAAGAACCTGAATTACTCTACATAGAGTAAATCAAGTTTCTCCAAGAACTCTACTTAAAAGGCTTTATAAGTGAAGGATCTAGGAAATTCTAAAGTTATGGAGTTCAAAGAATCCAAATTACTCTGCATAGAGTAAATCAAGATTCTCTATGAGCTCAACATAAGATTGGTCCAACAACATGAGAATCATGATGCAATGAATGGAAGGCTACCACATGGCGTAACTGGAGCAAAAAGGGCCAATTAATAAAGGAAAAGTGGAATAGGGATGTTTAATAAATATGGAAGAGTTTGAGTGGCTAGTAGCTAGAAGCTATGAAGGCTCTCATCCATCATGGTTCATTACCCACAATCCTCATTCGATGCTTAAATATTTCATGTCAAGAATAAACATTCCAAATTCTCACATCATGACTTTTTAGATGTTCCAAAGAAAGTCTTAAATATGGAAGGGGCTCAAGAGTATTGTATATTGATCCTGAGTGGCATATTAAGGGTCAACAAGAAAGTGTGGCATCATATTTCTCACCATCAAAAAATTCCTATTTCTTCCCCTTCTCTCTTCCCCCTTTTCTATATAAATGGAGGCCTTTGTGCCAAGAAAATTTTCCTCAGATTGGTGATAGAATCACTCTAGAAAAATCACTTTGTAAAAGACTCTTTTGAAGCAATACAAGGAAGACTTTTCTATTTTTGATTAAAACAAATGTGCACATTTGGTTTCATTTTATATAATGTATGATTTTTATTCATCACATGTGATTTCTTCTAGCACCTTGCTTTTGCTCCTCTCAACTTTGTGCAAGATTGCATGAAGTGTCTATGTGTCAAGCTCATTTGAAGTGTTACTAGTTCATAATGTCTCTGCTTAGACCTATTTTTTATCCTTCAAAGTGTAAGGATTATTTCCAACCTCTACGTAAAAGCTCCATGCCTATGGCCTTGAGACAAAACCAAAATAATTTGTGTCTTTTTTGGATTCATCTGTAGTTGGCTTTTTTCCTAGACCAAGTGGATCACTTCTTTTGGTACATCACCTCCCTTATATTAGATTTTATTTTCAGTCATCCTCCTTCCCCTTTTCCTTAGTAGACAATAGATTTTAGTGTGAGATCAAGAACTGAAGTAAATCACCTGAGGAACTAGCCTCATAAAAAAATCTAGAGGTTTAACCTCACCATAGGATACCCACATCTTGAGGTTGTTCCCATGCTTGTATTTGGAAGTGAGGGAGCCTAAAGAACTCTCTCACAAGGGTGAAATTATAAGCTATAATAGTGCCTAAAGCACATTCTGTGGCACATAAATTAGAGATAAAGAATGAGTAATTAGGACATAGATTAGAGAGTATAGAAATAATGAATTGGTCAACTTTATTTTGTATTCTACATTCTTTCAACTATAATCTCAAAGACTTGAACTTGGTGATGAAATACTAAAGGGTGTCAATGTTACTAGGAGTTAGGCCGATAAGTTCATTTTCCAGTTCATGACCTTTCATAACATATTACTTCCCAATTAGAATTTCAAAAATGGTCCATAGTTCATTGGGTGATTTGGTAGGTTCTTTATGAAATAGGAGACCAGGAGACACATAAAGATGCAAAATCCCATAAGTTTCACCACTACAATTATACCACTTAAATTTTTATGTATTTGTAGTTGGTTGAGTTTCTATCCCCATTTTAATGTTATGAAAACCTTTTATCCTTATAATAATTGCATTTTAATTTTACATTCATGATAATTAAATGGTGTAAAAGGGTTAATTTAACTTATATCCATTTTGTGTATAAATTAAGTTCATTCATTGTAATTATTATTATAGAAATGAAATTATAATAAAAATGAAAGAGTGACTCAAAACATAGTACTTCCCCTAAACTATGAAAAGGTGAACCCCATAGAATGTTACAAATAATGGATGCTCAAAAGATGTTAGGTATAGTTGATAGTGTACCTTGAATAATTAGAGAAAGTGTTAGAAAAGATAATTTATAAAGCAAGGGATGTCAGGCTTGTTTGAGGTACAATCACTGAGGGGGGGAGGGGGTGAATCAGTGAGCCCAGATAATTCAAACTTCAATTATGATACTTTTAATCCATAAAACTTTTAACCAAATAATATTAGCATTCATGAAGCATACACATCATTTATATAAATGAATAGAAAGATAATCAAGATCATACACATAACGCAAGGTCTATGTGGGAAACCCTCTTGGGGAATAAAACCCACTCTCAAGCCTAAAAGCATATAGACTATTTGTCCTATAAGATGATAAAAAACAAGAGATTGGTCAAGTCATCTTGACCATAATTTAGTGAAACAACTATTCCATAAGGAGCAACTACCCCTAAGATGATAAATTCCTTCTAACCACCTTTTGGTCAATTCATTCTTACCCAAAATCTTGGTCAAGTCCTTATAACCTAAGGCCTTTCATGAAACACCTCTTTCATAAGGAACAACTACCCCTAAGGAAGATCAAGTCCTTTGGACCCTTCTATGATATGCAAACTTCCTCCTTTGAACTAATGTCTTCAACACCTACTAATGGACCTATAATAACATAACCCCTCATTATTCTTCACACACTCGCAATGTATCCAAAGCCACCTTTTAAATTAGTCCACTCTTCTCTTGATCATACTCTACCAACTAACCAATAATAGTTCTATCCTAATACCATAAACTTGACAATTGGGTCATATACACATATGACCCTCTGATCTACTTAGCTATCAACCCATTCACTCAGCACACTTCAACTCTTCTATCCTTCTCTTCTCAAATATCTTCTCTATTCAACACCCTCACACCTCTTCACTCATCCTCAACCTATAAGAGCATTATTCTATCATAAAAAATATGACCTAAAGGTCATACACATAGTCCTTAATTTACTCTACTTATCAACCCATCCACTAGGCACACTACTTCTATTCTCTTCTTTACTTCAATGAAAACTCCACTCACACAAACCTCTCCTTTGAGTACCCACTCACAAGTCTCTCACACATCTCTTCTCAAAATCTATAAACAATCACATTTGGTGCCACTATTTATAGACCATTCATGAACATCACCACCTTCATCGGCCAATAATCATGATTTAACCTTTAAGACATCTATCACATTGAGACTTATCTCAATACCATCCACATAAGTCATCCATAGCATCCATGGGTCACCCTTAAGCAATTACACCTTTCAAAGAGGCCCTTATAGCCCTTATAGGTATCATGGAGACCTATTCACCCATTTAAAACTTCATTAATAAAAAAAAAGAACATAAGAACACTTTAAAATGCATAGGCCCACTCCACATGACCCTTTTGACATCCTCAAATTATCACAATAATCTCTACTCACCTCTACATATGCTCAAACAACTCAAACAATGACCTTGTACTTAGGAACACCATGAAAAAACACATATTCAACTTATTAAGCATTGTTCATACTTAATATAAATTCATCACACCTCCAAAATCCATACAGATGATCCTCATGGAGTTTACAACACTCTCCAGTACCTAAGTCATAACGAAACATCGAAACAACATCAACACATGATCAATTATCCTTCTCAAGTCACTTACAATCCATGGTAAAACACACAGTAAACTTTAAACCTTCATAATTTTGACTCTACACACTTTACGACCTTTTAATCTATATATCTAGATGCACCTTTGATTTCTCTACAAATTTGATTTTTACACCATGAGAAAATTATGCCTGTATCAAAAGATATGGCCCAAAAACTAGACACTGGTCTTTCATTTATTAAATTCAAATATTTGAATTCAAACAATCAAAGTTAAACTTTGGTCATTTAAAATTCATCTCATGCCCTCACATCTTATATTAAATATGCACCGTCAATCTTCATCAAACTTTAACTCAAAATGTGCCATTGCACAAACATTAAAATTCAAATAGTTAACATCATCTCATACATCTTGGAAATCTTTGACCACATATGCTCCATCAATATCATGTACATAACTGAGTATTTATCTATGTTAAACATTGGACACCTTAAAATCATCTTCACTCAATATGCACTGTCGATCTATATATGTACGAACATTTGCTCATCATTAGATCTTAGAAGAACCCTGATATTTACCTCTACTCAATGTCAAACTTCAAACACTTGTCCACATCTCATTTCTTCTTGACATTTTGGAGCAAACATTATCCACCAATCTTTACCTTGTGTAATTTTGACTATGGGGACTAATGAAATCTGCTTGGAATGCGATCTTTTTTCCTTCATAACTTTTGCCTCGATCAATATCATGAATTAAAAATTAATCCATATGATCTCCTCATATAGGATAATATATTAATGTATCATATTTCTCCTAAAACTTTTGCATATGCAATATATGGTTCCATTAATATGCTCATTCAATTTTTCTACCACAGAGCCAACTATGCCTAGAATTGTCTAGAAGGCCAACTTTGCACATGCATATCTTTTGATGCACTTTGTTGCATGACCTAAAATTTAGCATATATCAACTAAGCACAAAACTAAAAAAACACATATGATCAAATTATTCTTAAACTAACACATGTATGAAATATAACTTCATCAATATGCTTACTTGAATTTTTCTTACCACATGCAAATTTGGTTATGGAAAAACATTGTCAAACTGCCTAAGAGGTAAACATTACACTTGCATATATTTTGTCATGATTTATTACATGACCTAAAAATTAGTGCATACAAATTAGGGACTAATTTAATCACAACCATATGACTAACTCCCCCTGACTCATGCACATGTGGTAATTATGACATCAACAAACTGCCTACTCAACTTTTCTACCACTAGACCTAAAATGTCTAGATGAAAACAATGATCAACCAGATGAAATCCACTCATGAACATAAGCACCAAAAGCATAAAAAACTTATTATGATACCTCTTTCACATTATCAATACTTCAAATTCATTCCTAATCATCTCTAACCATGCCAAAATATAAGATCAACCAAACCAACTTTAAGCATACTAGGATAAGCACATTACACACTTTGTCATTGTCACTTATACTATCTAGACACTTCATCCACTCACTTGGACACATCCATGACATCACCATGACATCATTAATAATTCTCTAATAGGTTTTGGCCAATAATGCATCCAATGAAAATCAATTACAAAGTGAGCAAGGGAGATACATTTTTTTTTGAATGCGAGGGGGTTTGGCCACCTACCAAACCAGAACTCACCCTCTAGCCTTCAATGTGCAAAAAAATAAATATAATTAAAAAAAAATTATAATATTTTTTTATACTAATTTTTTTTAAAAAAACCTTAAAATATATTATTTTTTATTTTAAAAAACAATAAAAAAAAGTCTCCCTTAGAAATATAGCCTCCAATTAATGTTTTGTTTTTTTGAATAAAAAAATCTAACAAAACATTTTTACAATTTATTTTTAAATAATAAACACAATAAACTCTCCTTATACTAACCCCCCAAAAATCTTTTTTGTAAAAAAATAAAGGTTTAATACTAACCATTTAAAAATGACGTTAGTGATTTAAAGGATTTGATATTGACTTAATTTTAAAAAGGCATTCAAACTTAGACTTTGTTTAAATTGAAAAGGCATTCAACTATGTTCACCTGCCAAAACCTCTTAAGAAATTATATAAAACCATGAATTTACTTAGTGGTTTATTAAAACCATTTTCATCTAAAAATAAGTGGTTTAGGAACAATAAAATTAATAGCTCATCGATGGATAGAGAAGGCTTGAATGGAAATTTAAAGGTATGTGGAGGATTTGTATGAGCTATTAGAGGATTCAACAAAGGATGTAGAGTTTGTATAGCATTTGAGTGTATCAAATTTAGGTCAAATAATAGATAGAGTGTGTAATTTTTAATGGTATTTAATACCACTACTAAAAAACACCCAAGCCATAGATATAAGAGAACAACATTTTCATTCCTTCAATCCAATTATTAGATACACTAGATGTAAGGGTAGAAAAGGCATCAATCTAAGAGGGTCATGATAGGAATACACGATGATGAATAGTCATGGGAGTGGATGAGATTTGACTAGATCATGAGCATCATCCATTTGATGGCATCTTTAAAAATGATCAAGTTTATTAGGGTGCAGAATTGGTCAATAACAACTATAATTTATCAAAACTCACTAGTGTGGAGATCCATAAACTTTTGACCAGGCCTCAAGACCAAAAAATAGGTTGTTAAATCCTCCCAAACAAAAACCACATCCATGAAATTCATATAAATAGTAAATAGACCATGAGAGATCAAACAACTATGTTTATTTGACTAAATGATTAGATGATTCAATGGTTTGTAACCAAGCCTTAAAAACCTCCTGTCACACAAGAGAAATAATGCAATAAAATACCAAAAATAAAGCTTGTCAATCCAAGATGAACTTAATACGATGACTCAATATTTAAAATTAAAGTTATTAGTATAACCAAACATACAATTATTAGGTCTAATCTAATACCATATCAAGGTTGAATCCAAGGTCTCTGGATAGAATGAATGCACTAGTTGAGTGATCACATGAACTAAGTAAATTCACACCATAATATAGTTTAAATCAAAATGAAATCAATTATATGAGAATATTGAAAAAATAAGAATAGAGAAAAACTATTATTCCATTAAAAAATCTCATAAATGTGAGAAGTACAAATAAGAGAGTGTTGAGTAAATCCTCCTCAAAAGGTGTTCTATATACCCTCATAATATAATAATAACTCTTCCACAAAAGGTGCTCAACAAAGCCAAGAATATAGGAGTAACTCCCATACCTATAATAACTAATCAAGAGAGTTACTTCCTAGTCATCTTGTGCACCTAAGAAAGGTTCTCCATTAAAGTAGGAAAACTCCAAGTGAGGGGAAAATACTATAATAAATAAATATGGAAAATAAAAAACATATACTCTAACATATTACTATCACCCAAAAATAAAAAGACCCAATTAATGAATTCAATTCTAGTAATATGGAAATGAAATAGAAGTTCAATACTTAGTTTTTAATAACATGTGATTTGGAAAAATTCATCTAAATATAAACATGTAAATGTGTACCTATAATTCTTAGAAACATTGCTTAAAACATTGAACTTGATTACAATACAATTTATAAAATTTTGGGATGTTTTTAATGGATCTATAAAACATATGAATGTTATAAAAACTATAACCTATTAAAAAAAGAAATTATTTTGATAGAATAAAAACACTATTTGAAACTTAAGGAAAACATCATATTTTTTAACATATCTTGAGGCTTAGTAATAATTTATAAACATCGCCAAATTATCAAGCCCCAAATTTTTTAAAACACTCGGTAAAAATATGTTGAAAATAAATAAAATCAAAAATAAAAAGAAAAAAAATCATTGTATGTACATACATATATATCTATTTGTGTGTTTCTCTCTCTCTCTCTCTCTCTCTCTCTCTCTCTCTCTCTCTCTCTCTCTCTCTCTCTCTCTCTCTCTCTCTCTCTCTCTCTCTCTCTCTCTCTCTCTACACACACACACACACACACACATGTCATGCACCAAAAGTGTTCCAAAAGAAATACCAGCTTTAGATAATGATACGTTCTCTAAAGATTACATGATCTCTCTAGAATTCTTATGATTTCTTGATAATGGTCTAGAAATGCTAAATATATTTCTTGGTGTCAAATTAGTTTTATATATATATATATATATATATATATATATATATATATATATATATATATATATATATGTCATGCACCAAAAGTGTTTCAAAACTAATACTAGCTTTAAATAATGATACTTTCTCTAAAGATTACCTGATCTCTCTAGAATTCTTATGATTTCTTGATAATGGTCTAGAAATTCTAGATATATTTCTTGGTGTCAAATTAGTTAATTTTTTATTATATTTATAGGAATTTGAATTCAAATTATGACTGTTGATGTGTTTTTCATGCACACTAAGGAAGCTTATGAGGTAGCCTTTAATGTTTTAGGACCAGTGAAAGAAATTCATTCAAAAGCACATGTTGTGAGGTATTGGGTTTTATAAACAACCTATTGGTGGAATAATGATGAGAAAATTATTTTTTCATCATGAAAGGTTCAAATATGAATGAATCTAAATATACTTGTGATGGATGGATAGATGATAGATCTAACCTAAGGTGGGTTTGACCAAAATAAACTCAAAAAGAGGGAAAAGTAAGGCATAAAAGAAGGCATGTGGACCAAACAAGATGAAACCTTTCTAAGCTGGCTCTTGAATTAAGAGTTGAACAATCAATCAGGAATCAATGTCTACAACAAGATGTTATAAACACACCAAAAATCAAACATAATTAAGATTCCAATGAATCAAGAATACAGTAAACTTGAGCATATATAATCAAAGGTTACCACATTTTAAAGATTGCGTTAGCACATCTACAAGGAGGGTTATGATTAATACATATAAGGTATTTAAATTAGGAATAACACATTATGAATAATTGTATTTAAAATAAAATTCATGCACAACCAAGTGACTAAGATACCATAATGATACAACTTCTTACAAGATTCACAAGTTTGGAGAAATATTATATTTCCACATCAAGAATAATTACAAAACAATCCATATAATTTCCTATTAATCTTAATATCCAAAATTTTCCTCCATTTGGGATAGGGAAGATACATACATACATAAATAAATAAATACATACATAGTCTTGGGGAGGGGAAGGCCTCATCCTCAAAACAAAGTCTAAATTTACATCTCCATAAATACCACTATGTGTCAAATCCATGTAAAGCATGGATGTTTAAAGTGTTTGTACAAAATACATTTCATCAATTGTGTGTGTGTGTGTGTCCATAAACAAAATATGGAACAAACATACCAACATAGCTTAAACATATATATATATATATATATATATATATATATATATATATATATATATATATATATATATATATATATATATATATATATATATATATATATATATATATATATATATATATATATATATATATATATAGGGGTGCTAATGTGGCACTGCTAGTAGAATAAATGATGAAGTGGAAACTATAGTTCCATAAAGAATCAAAATTGGCCCACTTAGAGTATTTATGACTTCATATCCAAAACATTGGGAATCCCGAGTCGATGTGGTAGCTCCATATTTAGGCTATTCTCAACACCCTATTGTGATGAGTGTTTCCTTCATACCAATACTTTGAGGAGGGATCAAGCCTAATGCATTTCTCCTCACCTAAGTGTCAGTCTAAGTGAAAGTGAAGCTAGTATTCATACTCATTTGAGTGATTCTTAGTGGATATTGAAATTGAAAATCTGTGTATTCTAATCTTGGGATGGTTGTAGATGAATATATGTAGAATTAGGGAAAAATAGGTATTGATAACCTTGACTATGCACAACTTATTTTGAGTTAATTTGTGTTATTTGAATCTAATTTCCATCTAGTGAATAAAGGTCTAAAATTCATGTTTATATAATATGATAATGCTTGTGTAGGTATTAAAATAGGTCTAAGCCACCCCTAGGTGGTTATGATTTGAAAAGATATCAATTAGTGGCCAAAGGTGGGAAAATGATAATAACACCCAAACTAGGAAATTAACACCATTGACACTACTATCCAAATTGTATAACTAGTGTGTAGGTAGAAAAACCTAAGGTATTAGGGGATATGATGATAAAGTTAAGGTCTAGGACTACTTTAGGGATGCTTTTGGCTTGAATGAAGGCTAGATAAGTGTCGAAATAGGCCCTAAGATAGATCTAAGAGTAAGGTAGGGATGTGTGGTCTCAATTAACACTCTTAGCACTCAAGTGTCATTTTTAGATGATTAAATTTGCCCTCCCTTTATTCTAGGAATGCAACAAATCAAAATGACTAGGATAAAGTAAAAATAAGCATACTTCAACTTACTTAAGAGGTGAATCCTTTGAACTTGGGTCTAAGTGTTTGAAGTGTTCTCCATTGCATGTCTTACAAATTCAACATGCATAGATCAATTTTTAATTAAAAGATATCAAAATCAAAAGACAAAGTTGATAAAGAGATAAGAGAGAGGAAGGGAATGAATACACCTCATTGGGTATGTGAACCAATACATAAACCTAGTGACATATTGTGTGTGTGAATGTAGATAGTGATCAATAAATGAATAAATTAGACTGAGTTGATGGCTTGCTCAATCCCCATGTGTGGGTGGATCAAGAACTCAATCTAGTTTTAACTCTATCATTCCCACCCCTACTTGGTGGATCATGACATGTGAATAGATTTGATTAGATTGATGGTGTGTCTAACCCTCTTGTGTAGGTGGATTAATAACTCAACTAGAATATGATTCCATCATTTTCTACCAATGTGTAGTAGATGCATCTAAAACTAAAACTATGTGATGTAACTAAAACTGTATAAGATGGCTCTAGGCCACTCAAAAAATCTAAAATGTAAGATGGTTCTAGGTCACTTAGGAATGCCAACAACTACAAATGAATTAAGGCATAAATAGGGTTTATAATTTTGAACATGTTGTCTAGTTTATACAATGTATAAAATTTCATAGAGTTTGTCATTCCATTTGATCAACTAGTGAATAAGTGAACACATGAAAATAATGTGTCATGCACATGCCCCTAAATCTAATATCTAAATATATGGATTCTAGATTGAGTTGTAATAATATGTATCTAATTATTTAAAATTCAAATGGGAATGATCATGCCACACATGATGCCTCCAATCTAATAAAATTAGTTTGGATCTATGCTAAACTAAGGAAAAATTGGTAGTGTATAACTAAACATGAAAAATTGGACTGTACCTATTGTAATTTTATATCCAATTTAAAATTTTTTGAAACCAAGGCTATTAAATAGTAATTCCATATCCTGAATAGTAATTTTAGTGGTTTTAGTGTCCCATTTTGGGTGCTACTGTCCAACTGTAATGATTTATGTGTAATTGAAATTGGTCTCTATGTGACTATTTCCCATTATGTTTTCCTAAAATTAATTTCTATATTTTGTGCTTATGAGTTGAAAACTATACTCTGAGTGCATTCAAATATCTAAATATCTTTGACAAACTTCATTTAATTCCCCTATTTTGAGGGGAGTTATTGAACCTATAAAAGAACTATCCTCAAAATAAAAATCTCTGCAAGATGTGTGTTAGCTAGAGCATATGTGATATCATTTAATAAATCAATATAATGTGAATACATAAAATCATAATATAAGATATTCTAAGCATAATTTATTAATATATGATGCATATTAGATCTAACATTCATTACGTTGTCAAGATAGATATAACAATGTATATGAATAACAAGTCTGAGTAATAATTTAGTAGATATCTAGGTGATGGGGCATGATGTCCATCAAGGCACCCAAGGAGGAAGGGGAGATGGATGAGGTCCTTCATGGCATCTAAAACTAGAATGTGCAATAATTAAGATACAAGTGTCATGGCCATGGTGCATACATACAACACACATGAGGCATGCAAAGTAGGTCAAACAACCATAATCTGAGGGACATGGGCACATATCACTAAATATAAGAAAATAAAAAATATAAGGACATGTTCAAATGTCCACATATTCAATCAACAAATAAGTTGGATTAGATACACATGGAAGGACATATTCAAATGTATGCACATAATCAATAGGATAAACACAAGGATATGGGCACATGTCCAAAGCATACATAAAATGAAAGAAAATGGAGTAGAACCATAGAAAATGGCATATTCAAATGACCTTGAATAGATGTATAAACATAGAGACACAATCTAGTCTAAACTAAGAAAGCTAAAAATGAAAGTATGCATAAACATGTGGTACAAATCTATATAATATCAAGGATATACATAATCTAAGTCTAGAGTAATAATAGTGAGAAAAACATCTAAGTAGTATGGTATGATCAATATCAAGATATAATAGTGTTAAATCTATGATGTGTAGTTTATAAATATGTAAGATGGAAATTTAAACTTTGCATAAGATTCTCCAAAATGGGTGAATGTATCAATGTTGAATCAATGTATCTATTTATATGCCCTTAATGGGTAGATAGTAGCAAATTTGGATGTGTAGTGGACCTAGGTCTTGTAAATATATAAAAACACTCGAAAATAATAAGTGAAGCATGTGTGTGTGATAAAAATTGACTATACTAAGATAAATAGAATATGTAGTGCATAGAAAATATAAGAAATATACACATGGAGATGTATACAATGTATAATTTATATTTTTTGAGTAAATATTTAAACATTTTTGTGTTTTGGCATTTTATATTATTTTTGTATTTTATTGGATATAGTTTATGTAAAAGCAACATGAAAATGAAACTATATACAAGGATTAAAAATGAATGAAACTATATACAATTAGGGAAGAACATACTAACCAATGAGTCTCATGGGAGACTCACTATCAATGTGGCCTGTGTCAAAATATGAATGGTAACCTCTCATGCAGTGTGCTTTATATGTTCTAGTTGAATTGAGTTACAATATGAATTTGATTATTATTTATTATTCGTATCATAAGAATAATAATAACTTGGATTTTTCCACTCATCATTATCATCTTGATTTTGAACCAATGTAATGCTAGTGTTGACTTCTATTGTATCTGGACGAGCATATGGAATTGCCTCATACTATGGAGTTGACCATTTTGAATTTTTATTTGCAATATTTGTTATTATTATGACCTTTTAAATTGTGCTGATTGTAGGCATATGGTGCTTTGGAGGCTCATTTGATAGAAATCCTCTTTTCAGAATGCTTGTTGGCATATCATTATTTTGCCTTTATAACTTAAGTTCTTTCTCTTTTTGTAACATTTCTTGTGTATCTAGATATTTTTCCTTGATAAATTATATCTACGAATGATTTTCCTTAATATATTCCATAAATATGAAACCTTGTTAACCAACATTATCAACTGGTAGAATAAGAGTAATGATGCCTTGGGCATGTTTTTCCAACCCTTGACCTTGATAATCAAATTGTTGTAGATAATTTTGACCAAACACATACTATTTTGAAAGTGGGACATCATTTTGGAGACGTATATTTGTATCTTTCACTTTATTTACCTATGCTTATTTTACTATTTATTTCTCTAATTTTACTTTGTGAATCTTTTTTTTTCTAAGTTATGATTTGGTAACCACTTTTGTACTATTTTTGAATTTGACCCTTTTTGAATATGTTCATGTTTAATGTGGATTGCTTAACTCATTTATCTTGTGTAGGTTATGTTGACCATTTTTGATCCCTAGGTCAAAAGGTCAATCCCTATAGAAAAAACTTGGCTTGTCATGTCATCTGACCTTGTTCATAGCCCATTACATGCTTTATAAGGTCTTAAAATGTTCTTATTGGAGTCTTATTATCATAAGTTAAGGTTAATTTGACAAAATTAAGGTAATATTTTGTCTTAGTCTTGTGCTAGTCCATATGTGTCATGGTGTAAATAAGGATGGTCAAATGATGTCATAGATTCATAGGTTGATCTTCAATTCATATTACCCATTCATCACCTTACATGAACATTTCATGCTTGTTTGGAAAAGTTAAGGTTAATTTTCAAACTTTAAGGTAGGTGTCATGTAAGAAAAATGTGTTTTGGTTAATTTCAAAGCTAACCAAGATAAAAAAATACATACAAAAACACTTTAAATAGTTATTTAAGTATTTATATAACTTAAATAAATTTTAGGGATGTTAGATTATGTCAGTCTTGATGGTTCAACCTCCAAAAGGGCAGTTATAGGCACTTGTACAAACTTAGGAGATCTAATTTAAGGTGAAAACATTTAATAGGTGTCTCTTAAGATTTAAAAATTAAAATTCATGTTTGAAATTAATTCATAGGTCCAAATTATGCATAATATGCTTCAGAGCCTCCATTTTTCTCTTTGCAATTGCATAAAGGCCAATTTCAAGTGCTCATTCTGTACAAAACATTAGGAATGGGGACCTAATATCTTATCAAAAGGAGGGGGTACTAATTAGATTAAAATAGATGGATATAGTGGTCAGATTGGTATCCCCTCCTTTATGAACAATTGCTAAGACCCCAAGTTGCTCTAAAACTACCTACAAACCCCATAGGCTCATTTTTATACTTGAAATGATAGTTTTAGACTAGTTGGGTTCATGGGATAAATTATATATGATTTATAGGGTATTTTTATAATATTACAAGCCATAATTAGCATGTGTGAGTTCAATTTGGCAAGAAAACTCTTCTTTTACATAGTTTGCAAGATGATTGTCATTATTTCTTGGTTGTTCCCATGGTTTTCAATAGTTAAATAAGATGGATGAAGGTTTAAAATCATACATCTCTCTCTCAAATACTTTATATCTCCATCAATGATTCTTCATGATCATTTCACCACCATTTTTTCTAAGCAACATATAGTGTTTTCAAGTCTTGAGGACTATGTGTAGGCTACTTACACAAATATGGTTTCAAAAGGTCTTGTATTAAATTTTTAGAGTGATATGTGGGACTTGAAATCATAATTTAGTAATGATATCAAGGTGGAAATGATCAGGTCAATCATCATACTTGGCCTAAAACATGAAAATGCAAACCTACAAGTCTGCAGACCTGTAGGTCTCTTTTCATGTGAAACATAATGAACTATGTACTAAAGATGGATTTTGAGATCCTAAAGGGTGAGATTAATGCTAATTATATATCCTTGAAGAATTATAGGTCAAATGGAGAAAAGGTTGTCTCAGAACCCAATGCCTAAGGGGCTTAAATGGTAACACATGCCCATGTATGAGTCTAAGAGGATTTGTAAGTTTTGGATGAATAAACGTGTGTATTTAAATATTGGAAAGTATTTAGAAGTCATGATGATAAAAATTCAGTCTATGCCCTTGGGAAAGTTCAAATCAATTGACTAACACTCAATAAAACTAAACTATGCACCCACAGACCCCATTGAAGACCTATAGGTTTATATTAAATGTATTAAGAGAATGTGAAATTATTGTATCGAGATTTAGTATTAAAATGTCATAAGGTGATGTGATGGGTATTGGATAAATATAGATAATAATTTTGACTATTTGGGAGTAAGAGAAACCATACAAACAAAGGACTCTTGAGAGTTCAATCAAGAAAAATAGTGATGACACCTACAAGCCTATTGAGAACATGAAAGAGACTAATGTGCATTGAATTTTGAGTGTAATTGAATGGAAAAGGTATATATAATCACTAATCACTTATATAAGGTTTTGAATAATGATCAGAGGATGATCAAAAGAAATTCACTTTACCCTTATAATCACAAAGTTAGGATTAACACAGTTAAGTCTACCTAGTCAAGTGAAAGATGTCTAATTAGTTTGAGGACAAAGATATTTGAGGGATAATAACTCATATGAAAGTGATTATATTAAAACATCATGGCATTAATATGATGTTTAGATTCAATCAAACAATGTTAGGTTGAGAAATCCTTCTAGGCATGGTAGGTTTGATTATGCATAGATAGACGTATGTGTAGTTTATGATGAAAGTTTATTTGATGAAGGGTGATATGAGAAAATGAAGATCTAATAATATGTTCATAAATTAAATTGGAAATTATATTAGGGTTTTAAACCCTTAAACAATGAGAAAAAGGCTACTACAATCAACTAGGGTAAAAAATGTTAATATATTTATAAACCCTAGTATAGGCTAATGAAGGTTATAAGAGACCTAATGAAGAAGAAATGTGAAAATTACTATTAAAATAGATAATAATGGGTGATAAATACCTAAAATATTAATTTGAAGATTAAACCAAACATCAAAATATCACTTTTAGTCTTGAATTCTCTTTTAGACCTCACACAATCAATCTGCTACCCTAAGAGGCTCCTAAACATTGCTCATATATTTATTGAAAAGATACATGGTGAAAAAATAAATTAGGGATGGTTATAAGGGTTTATTAAATCAAATTTTTAGGAATTATATCTCAAGTTAATGGCCTCATCTTTATGAACCATTGTTAGGACTCTAAATCACTCATAGGCTACCAAGAAGCTTCTAATAACTCAATGAGAAAGATATGCCTTCCAATGTATTGTAATGGATTGGTTTGAAATTTAAATTAATAGGATGAAATTGATAGTTATTTTAGGCACCTACACATGTATTTATTTTAGAGCTTTCTTAGTGATGAATCTTTGTTAATCTATGAATATTCCATTTTTTGAAGTCAGCATTTTGTAATTTTTATGGAGTGGCCAATAGGGCAGGATCACCTAAATTTTTAGCGTCAAAGTTAATTTTTAGGATAGGTTTAACTAAATTTTTATGTAAATTTCCTCATATAAATATAATTTATTAGTACCTTGAAAGCCAATCCTAAGGAATTTTCCATATACCATTTCCCTAAGCTTGGACTCCTCTTTTGCACACTCCTCCAGTCTTTTACCCCCTTCATTAGCCATTTCTCTTACCTAAAAAATATTTTTATAGTTTACATGACTATGTCAACTATGTCAACCTTGTAATCTTATTGAAAAAAAATATTTAGGGTCTAGGTCGGCTCTTGGCTAACTTAGTCTTTGACCTAGTGAGTTTTTGCCATTAATGATACTAGTTCGATTGAATCGATCCTATCAGCCAAAAAATTTAGAAGGGTTTAGGGTTAGATATTACTATATAAAAACATCCATTTATCCATTATTTAAAACAAGATAAGATTTATTATTCATTTGTGCTTATTTATAATCTTCTCTTCCACCATTCTACTTAAGGAGTCTTAAGGTTTCTAATTAGAGAAGAATATAGTCTTATAGAGAAGACTTGGATGCTTTGGCCTTTGTTAGTGATACTTAAAAAATAAAAAACCCTTAAAAAGTACCTTTGGCCAAGGGAGATATTAAGTCTTGATGGGTTCATCTTCCAGGTAAGTATCTCTAACTTCTCTCCTCTCTTTAGTAAATAGAAATAACATAAGTAATGGCTTTTGAATAATATTACTCTTCCTCTCCAGGCATTAGGGTCTTACCTATACATAGATTAATTAGGATTCTATTATGCATGTTTACCTTCATTTATTTACTAAACCCCATTTTATACCATAAGCCTTGGTGAGCACTAGATTAGACTTTTGTTTTACTTGTTATTAGTATAGTGAATATGAAAACATAGGACCTAGTTAGGGTTATTACGTAGTTTTACTTGACTGGAGGATTTGAAACCCTCCCTAGTGATATTATTATGGTAAGATATCCCTTAATTTAGTCTAGTAGATCCATATTGGTCATGTTTTTTATTATCTAATGTATCCCCAATCGAAATTGTAAGTAGAATCTATCTTCTCTGAGATATGATTGATTTGTAGATCTAATGCATTTTTGATTGCATACATTTAGGTGAACTTGACATGAATCTAAACCTTGCAAGTTTTATTTCACACTTTCTCATTTTATCATTTTATTATTTTTTTATATTTATGATACTAGGTCAACCAGGTTAGTATAGTTTCTAACTTTTGTTTACAAGTTTAACACATAGTCACATCAAAATAACTCTATTATTTCTATGCATGTCTTCATCAGATATAGGTTACTAGATCAAGTAGGACAACACATTACTCTTATTCAAATTTAGACAATTGACCATGTGGAATAGGTCAACTTAGTCTCTTATTAATATCTAGAAAAACAAACTAAGTCATGTAGGTTGAATTAATATTTAGATAGCTTCTAAAATAATAAAATAGGTCAACTAGGTTAACTCAATCATCTTTATAGGCTTCAAAAACTAAGGAATTATAGAACTAGGTCAACTTAGTCAACACAAATGATAAAACTTGAAATCAACATTTAAGGCACTATAATAGAAAATTTGTAATATTTTGCATCTTCTAACCCACAAAGGTTCCTTTCTTTCTCTCTTTCAATTTAGTTCTTCATTATAGTTCTATTTTGCACAAGTTTACAGTCTTCAAAACTATAACCCTATAGAAAACTAGGTCAACTTGGTCAACCTAGTTCTATAGTCTATCTTCTATCTAAAAGAATAGGTTAACCTAGTTGACTTAGTTCTTAAGGGTTGTTGCTTTTATAGTACAATAATGACCTTGTCAACTCTATTCTATCATATTTGCATATAGTGTCATTTGAAATAACTCTATACCATTCTTAATTTAGGAATTAAAAACTATCTAATATCAATTAGTTCACACTTTCATTTTCAAATATTTGCATGCTTAGAGTATCTCATATAGTCTAATTATGTGGTTTTTCAATATACCATTTAGTTTAACTATTTTTCTCTTTCTTGCACACACTACCAAATCACATAATTTCAAAATACATTTAAACATTTATCTACCCAAGGCCTACCTACTTGAATTTCATCACCAAGGGGGAAGATGACTTGGTTTCCTAGCCAAGTATAAACATGTGTTTAATGGTATATATTGGTAAATCACCCAACACACTTATCACTATGGGATTATGAAGTGAGGTGGTAGGCCCTAATACCAAGCTAATATCATTATTAACATAGATATTTTTCAACCTAAACATCCTAAAACCATCCATATATTGATTTCTAGTTCCTTAATTTTATCTATCTTCTCTATCACACTTAAAATAAAACTTTATAATAATCTAATAACATTCAAGATGACCACTTATCTAGCATTTACTTTTTAGTTGATTGCTTGATTTCTGCTCATTGTATGTTGTATTGCAAAAACTTGTATTAGATAATGTTGGTGCAAGGTTTTGTGTTGTGTGATAATTAGATCATTCTCATTGATCCCATTTTTTGTGTGTTTGAGTTAATTTTTTGCTTCAAATTACATTGCAAAATCTTTCCCTATTTTAAGTACACTATCATCCTACTCGACACATTCTCTTGTAGATGGTATTTATATCTATTCACAGTTCTAAATCAATCTAGTTGATTATGTACCACTTTTACTAGTCATATTATATACCAAGTTGGCCTGGTTGACCCTATATCTTTATTATACTATTTTTTTCCTAGTTTATAGCACTAAGTCAACCTAGTCGACTATGTACTCTTATTGTTGCCTCTGATCTCTTATCTGAACAACTTATTTGTCTATTTCTCTTTCCTTAGCATTCTATTCATTTCCCCAGATCATCATGAAGTCCCCAATTAGAATATTCTTAGAAAACTTGAATCCATTTAGACACTATATGGGATATTCATTTTTCCCTCTCTTTTCTCCCAAGAGAACCCTCACTCTTGGAGTACCTCTTCTCCTACTTTATCTATGGATTGTAACATGGTTCAAATCACACTTCATGATGAAGTAGGTGGATCTGATCCTTTTTGTACCTATCAAGACAATTTATCACCTTTAATATTTTCAACATCATGTGGGAGAAATTGACATGAGTCTATACAACAATCCCACAGGGAATCCACCTTGTAATAACCCTCCCCCTAATAATAATTTAGGGAGTTATCCTGCAAACACCGATCCACCAATTTATATGACTCAAATTACTAAAAAATTCATACAATGAATGAACATAATGCAAATTTATAACACCTCTCAAATGATGCAATTACAACATCATTTGATCAATGTGGATAATCAACCTCTAGCTATCAATCCTCAAGCCAATCCAAATTTTATTCCTCCACCTCTTAGATGCCTTAGGAAATATTATTAATAAACCTATTATGAATAAAAAAATGATTCAAAATATACAAAATGAGCCTTTAGATCCTTTCATTATGTCCATTGATATTGGTAACATATCTCCAACTATCAATTATGATGGGGCTAAAGACCCTACATCCTTTCTCAAAACCTTTGGTAATCTTTATACAGAGTGGATCCACACTAATACTTTCACCATAACTAAAATTCTAGTTAAAACCTTCACTGGTGATGTATTAGAATGTTACAATCAACTTCCCCAACATTGCATTTGGAAACATTAGGATTTAGTCAATACTTTAGTCAAAGAGTTTCAACATAATGATCTCTCTAAAAATTGCCTTAGCCATTTCATCAATCCTAAGCAATGCCCCACCAAATCAACTCATGATTTTATGAAAATATGGAAATATCTAACCCATAAATCTAAACATAACATGATTGATGACAATTTGTTTAAAATCTTTATAATTGGTTTAACTCCACTTCAATATAAGGTTCAAACTTTTACTCCTCAAATGCTTAATGAAGCTCCTGACCAAACTAAATGCCAATACATCCTCATGAAGAAATTTGAACCTAATACCAAATTATTTAAAGTATATTTTCAAACTTATACCAATGCCATCACCAAAAAAACTCCTCAAACCAAATTAAGAGTTTCCAAATCCAATAATCCCCCATATTATCACATACCACTAACTATGCAAACAATGATACAATTCTTACCACCCTCTAAACCCTTTACTTATCCTAACAATCCTCCTAAGTGGTATGACCCTAACCAATTTTGTTGGTTCCATGTTGACATTAGTCATTCCCATGAAACTTTTTGAGGGATTAATAAATTTTCCATCTCCTATATGTTTGGTGATTCCTTTAAGCACAAAGCCATGATCCAACTTCATCTTCAAGAATACAACACCACTTCTCAAAAATGACAAGTATCCAAAGCTTCTTCTTCTAATAATCAAAAATATTTTTCCATATATAATCCTTAATATAATACCAAGGATGTTTGTGCTATTAATTCCTACTATGACTAATATTACAACAATTCTCAATATGTTAATACAACTAAGGTCAATTATCATCGTAAACCAATTCATAAAGATCCTATCACAAAACCTAAGAAACCATATTTAGAAGAACAATTTCTCAAAGATACTACAACCACTAATGTATCTTTGGATGTCCATGAGGAAACACTTCCTTCTTTTGAACTCCCAACAAATTCCATTCCTTGAAAATCTATCTTACCTTCTAAAACTTGCACTGGTTCTTCTTCTAAATCCCTCTAAAAATTTTTAGAAGAATTTAACTCCATGCCTTGCAAGATTCCACTTATGGAATTATTTTGTACATCCCCTTATCATCACAATTTATTTATGAAAAAAACACAAGATATTGAAGATCCATATTCTCTAGATGAAGAACCACCCTCTATTGAGCCTTAACCTACCAATGTGAATACCATTAAAACTATTTGTCCTTCTTCAAAAACCTCCATTAAATTTATTGAAGAAGACATGATTAATGATGAGATCATTTTTCTCACCAATGATCCACCACTATTCATTAAAAAATCCATTAATACTACCCTTATTCATAAATTTTTAGTCGATGAAGGGTCTTATATTAATGTCACATCTTTATGTCTCATCTAACAACTTGGCTATAATAAAGATCATCTCAAGTAAACCCACCTTACCTATCATGGATTTGATAAAAATAATCAAAATCCACTTGTTTGTATTTATATTCCTTTAATAATCATACCTAAGACTGTTCAAACTAAAATTATGGTCCTTTATTTTCACTTATCTTATAACATACTCCTCGATCACCCTTAGACTCAAAGAATGAGGGTCATCACTTCTTTTGACAATCAATGCATCAAATTATTACATAAAGGCAAATGGTATAAGCATGAATTTGATACCAACCCTTAGATTATTCAACTTCCTAATCTAAAATCTCAATATCGCATTCCTACCATTCCTACCTTCAATAATGTTCCCTTACCTGAGTTCATCAACATCAATCCAAACTTACAAGTCACTCTTATTGATTCAGATGATGATGAACCTAATTATTTGAAATATACTTGAAACATTACTAAGCTACCTCCTTATATCTCAAAGTGGCTTCCTTCTTATTTATTACCTCATGATCACAATATTCCTCTCATTGATGAGATCATTGATTTTCCTTCTCCATGTAATGCTCAAAGACCTAATTACCCAAAAGATAATTTCACCTATAATGACTATGGAGTGGCAAAATTATTCAAAGACCCTCTAATCATGTCTCCACATAAGTTTAGTAAAATTGGAATTTCACCTTCTGAAACCCCCCCTAAATCTCAAACATGTACCATTTCTCTAACCTATGATGATAAATACATCATGGCTCAAGCTCAATATTGAGACTTAGATGTTCAACATTATCATAAAACCTTAGCTCAAATAGATGATTTCAACTGATATGTCCACACCATTTTCATGGCTTCTAAATTAGCTCTTGAAGGTCATGTAACTCCTTTTAATTATCCACTTATTGATAATCCTTGTGTGGTATAAAAAATCTTCCCTTCTGAACCTCCTTAAATTCCTACATCTTCTCTACCACCTACAGATTCCATCATTTCATCTCATTCCTTGGCAACATCACAAACTTGGGAATTTCAAAAACAAATCCCCTTGTTTCAACAACTTCATCACTAGAATTGATCTTAAATCTAATCAAATTTCCTCTTTACATAATGAACCATAACACTTACAAGATGGTAATGCCATGTTTATTGAGGAAACTAATCGCATTGAATATGGTACTCCATCATGCCCTTGACCTATTACAGTTTTTGTGAACTTTCACCTATTAAACATGATTAATTTTAGCTTATTTTTTGATAAATATAATGAGATATTCACCTGGTCTTATAAGGACATGTCTAATATCGACCCTAGCATTGTGGTGAATAATATCATCACTTATCATGATGTTAAACTTGTACATCAATAGCAACAAAAATTTCCACCTGATGTTTCCACCTTGTGTGACAAAGAAATTATCAAACATCTCGATGCTAAGTTTATCAAACCAGTCAATTATTTTGAGTGGATTTCTAACATAGTCCCTATTTGGAAAAAGGTCATCATGGCCATTCACATTTGTATTGATTTCCTTAATCTTAGTCTCTCTTGTCCCAAAGATAATTTCCCTTTAACTTCAATAGATTCCATTGTCAATTCCACCATTGGTTATGAAATGTTATATCTTATGGATGGATTTTTAGGATACAATCAAATTCACATTTCTCCTAAGAATAAACATAAGACAACTTTCACCAAAAAATGGGGCACCTATTTCTATGTTAAAATTCCCTTCAGACTCAAAAATGTTGGAACCACTTATCAATGGGAAATGACTCATATATTTCATGATCTTATCAAAAATAATTTAGAAACCTATATGGATGACCTCATTTCTAAGTCTAAATGACTCAAGAATCATCTTTCTAATCTCACCATCATCTTTAACCATCTTATTAAATATAAAGTTATACTAAATCCTTACAAATGTGTTTTTGGTGTCACATCCGATAAACCATTAAGATTATTATTTTCTCTCCATGGCATCAATGTTGACCCTACCAAGATTATCACTATCATTAACATGCCCATCCCTTGATCCATCTCAGACCTTCACACTTATCTCGATAAACATAGGGAAATTAGATTATTCATCCTCAAAGTGTCTTATCGTATCCAATCCATTAATTCTCTTCTTAAAAAAGGTAATGCTCTAAAATGGATGGACCCTTGTCAAAAATCATTTGATAATATGAAATAATCATCTCTTCACCTACCTACGCTTCGTTCTCCTTCTAATGATAGACCTTTAATGCTATATACTTATACCACACCCATATCATTTGGGACAATGCTTGACCAACAAGATGATAATGGATGAGAGTATGCCATATAATACATTAGCTAAGGCCTCATTGATTATGAGAAACATTACACAAAAATCTAATTTGATTGCCTCACCATATATTTTATAGTTTAAAAACTTTGAAATTATATGCTTTATCAGACCACTTATGTTATCATCAATTTCAATCCCCTTCATCATTTCTTCTCCAAAGCCTTTCTTCCTAGAGATATAATTGGAAAATGGATGGTCCTTCTCATGGAATTTTATCTTTGAATTATCACTCAATAATCTATCAAAGGATAAATCATCATTGATCAACTTGCCATAACTCCTATACCCACTATCAACCACCTTCAAGGTAGTCTTCCCAATTATAATATCTTCTATATTGAAGGTATCAACCAAGCCATATCTCTTAAAGATTAGTTCCATAACTTCATTTTTGATATTGAAGGAAATAATCTCTACAAATCCACTATGTTCCCTGATACTAATAACCAAAAGTAGTTATTAAATAAATTCTTGAAATTAATGTTGATTTACATGAGGATACTTGGATGCTTTATTTTAGTGATGATAAATTACTTCAAGGATTTTATGAATGTTGTATTATTACAATTCCTCTTTTAAAAATCATCCTTTTATATTTTCACTTAACATTTGACATCACTAACAACATGGCTGAGTATGAATCCGTAATCCTAGGCATGAGATCTGCTCTTGATTTAGATATCCAATACCTGCATGCTTTAGGTGATTCCCAACTCATTTGATGCCAAGTCAATGGTGATTACCAATGCAAAAATGAGAATCTCATTTTTTATCATCAAATCACAACTACTCTTACCAAATATTTCATCTCTTTCACCATCAATCCTATCCCTTGAGATCAAAATTATATTATTGATTCCCTTGCTTCTTCAACATCTCTTTTTCATCTACATCAAGTTCTTATCAATCCCAATTTTCTTATCCAAATAATAAAATATTCATCCTCTATTCAAACCCATGATTCACTAATTGACCACATTGAGTTTGTCACTATTTGACAAAGCCCATGGTACAAAAACATCATTCAATTTATGGAACACCAAACTTATCCTCCCAACCTAGATTCCCGTAAAAAGACTTACATTCACAAATAAGCTTTTAAGTATGTATTTTGATATAACATCATATATTATTACAATGTTGAAGGTACCTTACTCCACTATGTTATGCAAGATGAGGTTCCTCCTCTTCTTGAACAAGAACATGGGAGAATTTATGGTGGCCACTATAATGGGCATGCTACAACTCAAAAATGCCTATGTATGGGATACTTTTGGCCCAGTCTTGAAAAGGGTGCCATCGAATTTACTAAAAAGTGTAATCTTTTCCAACTTCATGATGATTTAATTTATTCACCTCTAGTGGAGTTTAAAACTATAGAATCTCCTTGGCCATTTTCCAAGTGGGGATTAGATCACATAGGAAAATTACTTTGATCTTAAGATGGGCATGCCTTTATATTCACAACCATAAAATATTTCACCAAGTGGGTTGAGGCTATGCCTCTTGTTAATGACACCGGTACTACAATCTCTAAATTTAGACTTAATAAAATTATTTACCACTTTGATGTCCCTCATACTATCATTTCAAAGTGGTAATTTCAAAAATAAAGATGTTAAATAGATTTGTGCTAAATTCAAAATCAATCACAAATTTTCCACACCATATCATCCACAATGCAATGTCTAAGCTGAGGCCACTAATAAAATTATCCAAAAGATAATTCATGAAACATACATAGATTGGCACCTATATATCTATCTTTCTCTTTGGGCCTATTGCACTAGAATATGCACTGCCACTAGGGCAATGTCATTCTCTCTAGTCTATGATTTTGAATCAGTCCTTCCATTAGAAGTCGAGCTTCCCTCTCTTTATATATATCTTCATGGTATCATACCCGATGAAGAACTATGTGAAGCTAACCTTTATGCTCTAGATCTTCTTGATAAACACCATCTTTCTACTTTATAGCACAATCACCAATACAAGGCTTGTATCACCAAACAACATAATAAATAAGTTAATGTTCACACATTTGATGTTGGTGATCTTATCCTTAAATTCAACTACACTCATGGCAAAGAAGGTAAAGGTGTCCAAAAATGGTGGTGCCCTTAATTAATCAAAGATATTCTTGGTCCAAGTACTTACCACCTTCAAACCAATGAAGGCCATATTTTCAAAGAGATGACCAATGAGAAATTCCTTAAGAATTATTTTGCCTAATCCCTCCCTTTATTTATTTCTATATGATATCTATCTAAAACTTTTTTCAAGATACTTACATGGGTCTCTCCCTTTAAAACATTTCTTTATTTTCACAAACCTTAGTCCTTCTTTTTGGTCTTTTAGTTTCCCCTTTTTCATGAGTTGCACTATAAAACCATGGATAGGACCCGATATTCCTCATGATGTAATTTTATCCTCTTTATTTTCATACTTTTTACATATTACTTTTTGGCACCCTCATGGATTTCTCTTTTATGAGTTACATTATAAGACCATGGATAGGACTTGGCCTTCCCCATAAAATCACCATCTTTTCATTCATTTTTTAGAATTTGTTTTATAATGGTTAAAAGTTATTAATATTTGTTTTTAGCTTTTGATTTTGATTCTCTTGTAGATAAAATTTTCACAAACAAACTATGTTAGCATGTTTTCCTCCATTTCTCTCATTACTATGATAAGGAATCACACTTTACTATCATTGTACACTTTTTTGACCTTTATCACATTTTTTACAACTAGAAGTAATTCAAATTATTTCATGTTTCATTCCTCTTGATTTCCTTTCCTTTCACTCCACATTAGATAAAACAAGGTTGAAGTCAAGATAACACTTTTATTTCACCTAACTTTATGAGTCTCTTAGACACCATGCTCTCTAATTTCTATCTACTAGTAACCAAATCCCAAGTGTTCAAATGAAACTCATCTTTAGCACCTATGTTTGGGTTTCCAAATCTATATGGAGGAGGAATATAAAAATACATCAAGAAATTTAAAATCCAAAAAAATTGAAACAAAAGGAAATAATATATAAAATGCAACATACAAGTCTTAAAATTTAATATCACACAAAAAGACATTTTTACAAGAACATCTCTTATCTCTAATCAAAGCTAAAAATCCATAATATGACTCACACTAGAGCTGAGGTCCATTGGAGGTATAGTGGGCCAATAGATTGGAATATTAGAATTCAATAAACTCTATGGTGCTACCTACTTTCTCACATAAGTACCCAATCTTCATAGTAGACCGATGGATCTATAAGGGATCCTGACTAATGGGGAGCACATTGTGGGAAGGTAGGTCCATTTTAATTTTCATGCATATATACTTTATGGAATGATCTACATAATTTATTTATTGACCTAAGACTTATGTGGCTAGGATAAGTTCTTCAGAGTCTTTAATGTTAATAGTCCTCTTATTTTAATAAACCTAATTTAAGTGTCTTGATTTCGATAACGAGTCCCTCTACCTTGATTTTTATTTAATTCTCCCCTTCACCCATTTCATTTCCCCCTTGATAGGCAAATTGTGATTCTAAATATATTTTCCCTCTTTTATACTTCCTTATTATTCACATCTTAAAAACATGCTAGCACTACTTTGTTTTATTTTTATCTATCCTTAGAGAAAAGTAACATGTTTGAGTAACTATGGATTACTTTCTTTGCACCATGGCTCTACATTTTTATATTTATTTTATTTTTCCCATTTTTAATTGTTGCACTACCATTTTTTCGAGCACCTAAGTCCATTTCAATTTTCATGTACTTTTTCCATTGTTGAGTGAGGTTGGCTTGTTACTTTTCACTCATAAAGGTTATTTTCCCTTTCATGTACCTTTTTCCATTGTTGATTGAGTAAGGATTATCACTTCTCACTCATCAATGTTGTTTTACCATTTTTTTTGCTTTCCCATATTTGTTTAAGTAAGGATTGTTACTACTTTTACATTGATGCTTAATTCCCATCCTTTTGACATGTATCCTTGGTTTGATTTGGTGAGTTTGACTTTCTCACTTAAGGTTTACTTGTTTGAGATTTTTGGTGTTTAGTAGCCTTGGCTTTTAGGTTACTTGATTTACTCTAAAATTTTGACTTGGTCATTTGGTCCAACATAGAACTTGTCACCATAGCTTGCCAAATTTCCAAGTACATCCCATCCACATAGCACAAATTATATTGGATTTCTTGCATTTGTTTGTTTTTATCTTTAGTTTTGTATTCTTGGGTTTGTTGAAAGCAGTCTATGTGCCCTCAAAAATCAAAACTACAAACACAACAAGTAACCATCTAGAAATAAAGGTAAGTCAAGATACACACACATTTGACTTTTCAATTATTTCTATTTCATTCATTTATTTTTAGTTATTTTATGCTTTAAAATATTGCAACTTTTTTTAGCCTCAACATTGTGTGTTACTATATTATTTCTTAAAACACCATCCCTTTTGCACCTAAGTGACATGTGATGAGATTTGAGTGGGAAATATGTATACACATAATATTTTAAAACTTTATCAATTACTGATACTTTCTATCTTTCAAGAACACATCGAGTCATAATCTCTCTAAGTACACACCCTAATGGATGCACTAAGAAAGGGGTAGGAATACCATTGGTGCTTTATAGGATTGTTATCCCTTATTGCCACTTATTACCAATCCAACCAATTCCTAAAACCATTCACCTAAGCTTGGCCTCCTCTTTACACACTCTTTTAGTCTTTTTCCACCTTCATTAGCCCTTTTTCTATCCTAAATCCTATTTTGATAGTTTACATGACTATGTCAGCTATGTTGACTTGTACTTTTATTGAAAAAAATTATTTAGGGTATAGGTCCATTCTTGGCCAACCTAGTATGTGACCTAGTGAGTTTTTGCCAATAATGATACTAGGTCAACCAGGTTGACCCTATTGATCAAAACTTTTAGAATATTTTAGGGTTAGATCCAAATATATAAACACATCCATTTTTCCATTATTTAAAACAATACAAGATTTATTAGTCATTTGCACTCTTTTACAATCTTCTCTTCACCATTCTACTTGAGGAGTCTTATCTTAGGGTTTATACTTAGAGAATAATCTAGTCTTGTGGATAAGTTTTGGATGCTTTGGCCTTTCTTAGTGATCTTTACAAACCAAAAAAACCTATTTTGAAGCACCTTTGGCCAAGGGATAGATTGAGTCTTGAAGGGTTCATCTTCCAAGTAAGTATCTCTAACTTTGCTCCTCTCTTTAGTAGATAGAAGTAGCATAAGTAATGGATTTTGAATAATATTACTCTTCCTCTCCATGTATTAGGGTCTTACCTATACATAAATTAATTAGGATTATCTTATGCATGTTTGCTTTTAGTTGTTTATTAACCCCCATTTCATGCCATAAGCTTTGGTGAGCACTAGATTACACTTTTGCTTTACTTGTTATTAGTATAGTGAATATGAAAACATAGGACTTAGTTAGGGTTATTGCATAGTTTTACTTGACTTGAGTCTTTGGAACCCTCCCTAATGATATTATTGTGATAAGAGATCCCGTAATTTGGTCTATTCGATCCACATTGGTCATGTTACTAATTATCTAATGTATCCCCAATCATAAGTGTAAGTAAGATCTATCTTCTTCAAGTTAGGATTGATTTGTAGATTTAATGCATTTATGATTGCATGCAGTGTCACCCCCTCTTTTCCTATGAACTCTTAATTTTATGAGACCATTCTTATTTCCTATATAAGAAAATAATATTTTCTTATCACCATTTTATTCTATCCCATATCTTAGGTGAACTACATTTGTCTTGAATTTGACATTGGATATTGTGCCCATGGAACTATCTAGGAAACACCTACTTA